>CAWUFW010015975.1:0-332574 GCA_963921515.1 Calotriton arnoldi | reverse complement strand
TGCCTTCACTTTACGTTCAGTTACGTATTGCCACAATGTTCAAAATGTGCTTCAGCTATGGACCCCACACTTACATTTTGCTCACTGTGATGATGGGGGTTTAGACCCCATTGCCACAATGTTCAAAATGTGCTTCAGCTATGGACCCCACACTTACATTTTGCTCACTGTGATGATGGGGGTTTAGACCCCATTGCCACAATGTTCAAAATGTGCTTCAGCTATGGACCCCACACTTACATTTTGCTCACTGTGATGATGGGGGTTTAGACTCCATTGCCACAATGTTCAAAATGTGCTTCAGCTATGGACCCCACACTTACATTTTGGTCACTGTGATGATGGGGGTTTGGACCGCATTGCCACAATGTTCAAAATGTGCTTCAGCTATGGACCCCACACTTACATTTTGATCACTGTGATGATGGGGGTTTGGACCCCATTGCCACAATGGTCATGGCCTGCTTGCATTGTGGGTGCCACACACATATATGTGTGGCACATGTGCTAGGGGTCACATTGTATGTTCAAAGTCATGTTCGGTGTTGTAGGCATTTGACACAGTCTACACACGCTTGTCATGGTGTTGGGGGATGTCTTTTTCTTGCATTCCCTAGGTTGTGGTGTGCTGGTTGTGTCATGCATTGTCCATCCTATGAGTGGAGGTGGTAGTAGTGGTAGGCATCCAGCCCCCCTGGCTAAGGGTGGTGGTAGGCATCCAGCCCCCCTGGCTAAGGGTGGTAGTAGTGGTAGGCATCCAGCCCCCCTGGCTATGGGTGGTAGTAGTGGTAGGCATCCAGCCCCCTGGCTAAGGGTGGTGGTGGGCATCCAGCCCCCTGGCTAAGGGTGGTAGTAGTGGTAGGCATCCAGCCCCCTGGCTAAGGGTGGTAGTAGTGGTAGGCATCCAGCCCCCCTGGCTAAGGGTGGTAGTTGTGGTAGGCATCCAGCCCCCTGGCTAAGGGTGGTGGTGGGCATCCAGCCCCCCTGGCTAAGGGTGGTGGTGGGCATCCAGCCCCCCTGGCTAAGGGTGGTAGTAGTGGTAGGCATCCAGCCCCCCTGGCTAAGGGTGGTGGTGGGCATCCAGCCCCCCCTGGCTCAGGGTGGTAGTAGTGGTAGGCATCCAGCCCCCCCTGGCTCAGGGTGGTAGTAGTGGTAGGCATCCAGCCCCCCTGACTAAGGGTGGTAGTAGTGGTAGGCATCCAGCCCCCTGGCTAAGGGTGGTAGTAGTGGTAGGCATCCAGCCCCCTGGCTAAGGGTGGTAGTAGTGGTAGGCATCCAGCCCCCTGGCTAAGGGTGGTGGTAGGCATCCAGCCCCCCCTGGCTAAGGGTGGTAGTAGTGGTAGGCATCCAGCCCCCCCTGGCTAAGGGTGGTAGTAGTGGTAGGCATCCAGCCCCCCATGGCTAAGGGTGGTGGTGGGCATCCAGCCCCCCCTGGCTAAGGGTGGTGGTGGGCATCCAGCCCCCCCTGGCTAAGGGTGGTAGTAGTGGTAGGCATCCAGCCCCCTGGCTAAGGGTGGTAGTAGTGGTAGGCATCCAGCCCCCCTGGCTAAGGGTGGTGGTGGGCATCCAGCCCCCCTGGCTCAGGGTGGTAGTAGTGGTAGGCATCCAGCCCCCTGGCTCAGGGTGGTAGTAGTGGTAGGCATCCAGCCCCCCTGCCTAAGGGTGGTGGTAGGCATCCAGCCCCCTGGCTCAGGGTGGTAGTAGAGCATCAAGCCCCCCTGGCTAAGGGTGGTAGTAGTGGTAGGCATCCAGCCCCCCTGGCTAAGGGTGGTAGTAGTGGTAGCCATCCAGACCCCCTGGCTAAGGGTGGTGGTAGGCATCCAGCCCCCCTGGCTCAGGGTGGTAGTAGAGCATCAAGCCCCCTGGCTAAGGGTGGTAGTAGTGGTAGGCATCCAGCCCCCCTGGCTAAGGGTGGTAGTAGTGGTAGGCATCCAGCCCCCTGGCTAAGGGTGGTGGTAGGCATCCAGCCCCCCTGGCTCAGGGTGGTAGTAGGCATCAAGCCCCCTGGCTAAGGGTGGTAGTAGTGGTAGGCATCCAGCCCCCCTGGCTAAGGGTGGTAGTAGTGGTAGGCATCCAGCACCCCTGGCTAAGGGTGGTGGTGGGCATCCAGCCCCCTGGCTAAGGGTGGTAGTAGTGGTAGGCATCCAGCCCCCCTGGGTGAGGGTGGTAGTAGTGGTAGGCATCCAGCCCCCTGGCTAAGGGTGGTAGTAGTGGTAGGCATCCAGCCCCCCTGGCTCAGGGTGGTAGTAGGCATGAAGCCCCCCCTGGCTAAGGGTGGTAGTAATGGTAGGCATCCAGCCCCCCTGGCTAAGGGTGGTAGTAGTGGTAGGCATCCAGCCCCCCCTGGCTAAGGGTGGTGGTGGGTATCCAGCCCCCCTGGCTAAGGGTGGTGGTGGGCATCCAGCTCCCCCTGGCTAAGGGTGGTAGTAGTGGTAGGCATCCAGCCCCCCCTGGGTGAGGGTGGTAGTAGTGGTAGGCATCCAGCCCCCCCTGGCTAAGGGTGGTAGTTGTGGTAGGCATCCAGCCCCCTGGGTGAGGGTGGTAGTAGTGGTAGGCATCCAGCCCCCTGGGTGAGGGTGGTAGTAGTGGTAGGCATCCAGCCCCCTGGCTAAGGGTGGTAGTAGTGGTAGGCATCCAGCCCCCTGGCTAAGGGTGGTAGTAGTGGTAGGCATCCAGCCCCCTGGCTAAGGGTGGTGGTGGGCATCCAGCCCCCTGGCTCAGGGTGGTAGTAGTGGTAGGCATCCAGCCCCCTGGCTCAGGGTGATAGTAGTGGTAGGCATCCAGCCCCCTGGCTAAGGGTGGTGGTAGGCATCCAGCCCCCCTGGCTCAGGGTGGTAGTAGGCATCAAGCCCCCCTGGCTAACGGTGGTAGTAGTGGTAGGCATCCAGCCCCCCCTGGCTAAGGGTGGTAGTAGTGGTAGGCATCCAGCCCCCCCTGGCTAAGGGTGGTGGTAGGCATCCAGCCCCCCCTGGCTAAGGGTGGTGGTGGGCATCCAGCCCCCCCTGGCTAAGGGTGGTAGTAGTGGTAGGCATCCAGCCCCCCTGGCTAAGGGTGGTAGTAGTGGTAGGCATCCAGCCCCCCTGGCTCAGGGTGGTAGTAGTGGTAGGCATCCAGCCCCCTGGCTAAGGGTGGTGGTAGGCATCCAGCCCCCCTGGCTAAGGGTGGTAGTAGTGGTAGGCATCCTGCCCCCCTGGCTCAGGGTGATAGTAGTGGTAGGCATCCAGCCCCCCTGGCTAAGGGTGGTGGTAGGCATCCAGCCCCCCCTGGCTCAGGGTGGTAGTAGGCATCAAGCCCCCCCTGGCTAACGGTGGTAGTAGTGGTAGGCATCCAGCCCCCCCTGGCTAAGGGTGGTAGTAGTGGTAGGCATCCAGCCCCCCTGGCTAAGGGTGGTGGTGGGCATCCAGCCCCCTGGCTAAGGGTGGTGGTGGGCATCCAGCCCCCTGGCTAAGGGTGGTAGTAGTGGTAGGCATCCAGCCCCCTGGCTAAGGGTGGTAGTAGTGGTAGGCATCCAGCCCCCTGGCTCAGGGTGGTAGTAGTGGTAGGCATCCAGCCCCCTGGCTAAGGGTGGTGGTAGGCATCCAGCCCCCCTGGCTAAGGGTGGTAGTAGTGGTAGGCATCCTGCCCCCTGGGTAGGGGTGGTGGTGCGCATTCAGGCCCCTGTGTGCATATGTGGCATTGGTGATGGGCATCCCGCCCCTATGGTGCTGCTGTTGCTGGTGTAAGTATATTCTGCATCCCTCTGTGTGTGTGTGATGTGTCGTGTACGTGTTGTATGTGTTTTGTGGTTGGTGTCTGACTTACCTTCTGCGCCGTACGCGTCCGTGCCTGTTCCGGTAGTAAATGTAGAATATTGGTATGATCGGGACGAAGGGATTCATGGTTGGTTCGTGTCGTTCGTCCTTCTCGTTGCTTCGCGTCGTCCTCGTCGCTTCGTGTCATCCTCGTCGCTGGCGTGTTCGTCTCGTAGCCGTGGATCGTGTTGTGGCGCGAATCGGAGCTTATGTGCGCCTCTCCCGGATGCTTTGACGTGCCGTGCGTAGCGACGGGTTCGGCGCGTACGGGAAGCGCATCGTACTTGTTCGGCCGGACGGAGCTGCATTTTCCCTTCCGTGCGACTCGATTCAGCGTTTCCGGATTCGCCTCGGTCGGGGAACAGGACCTGGTTTGGGTGAGTACGGCTCGGCCGGATTCTGTGCTGTTGTGCGCATCGTACTTACTCGTTCGGTGTGCTGTACGGATCGGTCGGGAAACAGGCTTTCGCATGGCTTTTTTCCCGACCGAATGGTATTGGGTGCGCCTCCGACCGAGATCGGAATCGGCCCCTTAGTGTCTGCTGTCTTCTCATCTCTTAACACCTTCCTTCTACAAATTGGGCCTGGTTACTCAGTGGATTAATTAATCAACTGCAAGAATCTGCCACAAGTTCAAATCTTGGTGGGTCAAATCACCCTTTCATCCTTCTGAATGTTGATAAAATGAGTATTGGTGAGTTGGGTAATGATGAACATCTGTTATTTCAGAGCTAAGACACTCTTCAGGGTGAACGTGAACTTTGCAGATAAAGATGTTATGTTACAACATCATAATACCCCGCTACAGCTTAGGTTACTTGTCAAATCTAATTGTACTGCTATGTACTATCTACTGGTTTTGTGTAGAGCATTTGTGATTCAAAATTTTTATGCTGTAAAATTAGATACCCACAAAACAAACCACTTTTTCATGTGCCTCAAAAACCTCTTCATTGTTACACATAGACTTTTCTACATGTCGCTTGAACTTTTTCTCATGCCACAAAGCTTTACCAAATATCTCCTGCCATTAAAGTTATTTTCAGAAAACCAGGTTTATGCTGTCCGGGAAAAGCATAAACCTGGTGAAAAGTGCTACCGAAAGAACCGAGTGGAGCCATCATTACCTCCATGTTGCTTTGTTTTTTTTTTTAAATTTTTATTTTTTATTGAGAGTTCATAGATATTACAAACATACAATTATATCATATATAAATACATATTCCAAAATATTGAGGAGAGAAGATGACAACATTAGTCAAAAGTGCAAGCTATTAAAAATGTATAAATACTTGATTCAAAGTGTTCAACAGTACAAACATGGTATTCCTGTAATACAGAAAAAGATCAAAGCTAAAGTGCAAAGTGCTACATACCTATAAATTCTATCATTTAATACCAAATATTACAGAAGTAAAAAAAAATAAAAAAAAAAGATCACCCTAAGATAGAATGCAGACTAGAATATCAGAATTATTACACACCTATCTGATCCAACCTATTATGTCAACTGCGATGTATTATCCTATCATTCAAACATACTCCAATATTTCTCATACACCTCCATGTTGCTTTGTGAATTTAGGGCTTATGAATTTGGAGTTTAATAAGGCGCCTTAAAATCTCAGGAGACTCACACAATTTTGAAAGTCATTAATACATATATATATATATATTCACTGAAAAAACCATAGGTTTCAGACACGTTATAGTTAGAAATTTGCATTTAAAAAACCTTACAAATTCACTGAAAAAACCATAGGTTTTATGGACAGTTATAGTTAGTTGGACATTGCACTCGTACAAAACCCGTGAAATTCCCCCGTTATAGTTAGTTCAGCTAACTATAACTCGCGCCCCCGCAATGCACTGCTGATGACGTCACATATTACATCACTCATGACATGGTCAGTGACATCACTGATGACATCACTGATGACATCTCAAATGACATCACTGATGACATTATCCAGTGACTGTGTGTTTCTGTAAAGTTTAAATATGTTTAACCCCTTCGATGCTCATGACGGAATGATTCTGTCATGAGCATCGGTGCCCCTGTGCTCATGACGGAACCATTCCGTCATGAGGCCAGGGGCACGAAATCCCTCTGCTGCAGACAGCAGAGGGATTTCTATTTCACCCCTGTGACCTTGGGAGCTGGGGAAGAGCTTCCCCAGCTCCCGAGGCCCCCTCCCTGGTTTCTGTGTCATGAGGATCAGCGCGCACGTCACACTTTCTATGTGCTCAGGGGGCTATCTCAGCCCCCGGGCACGTAGAAAGACGGGAGAGGTATCATTGGAAAGGGGAGAATCTCCCCTTTCCAATGGTACCCCTCCCAGTGGATCCCTGCTTGGGGATCGCCCCAGGAGGGCGATCCCCAAGCAGGATCCACCCACTAGACACCAGGGAGGGGAGCGGCCCCTTGGGCAAGGGCTTTTGCTCCCCCAATTTTTTTGGTGTGCTTTAGACTTTTGCCCCCCTGGGGGCAGATGGGGCAGTATCCCCCAATCTGCCCCCCGGGGGAGCAAAAAGCCCACTAGACCCCAGGGATATTTTTGTTTGCCCCATAATTTATTAGGGTGGGGGCTGCCCATAAAGGGCATGTCCATGCCCCCACCCCGCAAAATTTACAGCCTTCCCAATATGCCCCCGCGGGGGGGCAAAAAGCCCACTATACGCCAGGGATTTTTTTTTATTATAATTTGTGGTGGGGGCTGCCCAATATGGGCATGCCCATGCCCCCACCCACCCCCGCAAAAATGACAGCCTTTCTGCCCCCCCTGGGGGACAGCTGGGGGCATTAGCCCCCAATCTGCCGCCCCGGGGGGGCAAAAAGCCCACTAGACACCAGGGATTTTTTTGGGCAAATTTTAATTAGGGTGGGGGCATTGGCATGCCCGTTTTGGGCAGCCCCCACCCTAATTAAAATTTGCCCAAAACTTCCCTGGCGGCTAGTGGACTTTCTGCCCCCCCGGGGGGCAGATGGGGGCATTAGCCCCCAATCTGCCCCGCCGGGGGGGGCAAAAAGCCCACTAGTCAACAGGGATTTGTTTTGGGCAAATTTGAATTAGGGTGGGGGCTGCCCAAATTAGGCATGCCCAAGCCCCCACCCCCTCCCTGAAAAAATTACAGCTTTCCTGCCCCCCCTGGGGGGCAGATGGGGCAGAAGCCCCCAATCTGCCCCCGCGGGGGGCAAAAAGCCCACTAGACGCCAGGGATTTTTTGGGGCAAATTTTAATTAGGGTGGGGGCATTGGCAAGCCCGTTTTGGGCAGCCCCCACCCTAATTAAAATTTGCCCAAAAAACTCCCTGGCATCTAGTGGAATCCTGGGGGGAAGATGGGGGCATTAGCCCCCAAACTGCCCCGCCGGGGGGGCAAAAAGCCCACTAGACGCCAGGGATTTTTTGGGGGCAAATTTGAATTAGGGTGGGGGCTGCCCAAAACGGGCATGCCCATGCCCCCATCCCCTCCCCGCAAAAATTACAGCCTTCCTGCCCCCCCCTGGGGGGCAGATGGGGCAGTAGTCCCCAATCTGCCCGGCCAAGGGGGGCAAAAAGCCCACTAGACGCCAACGATTACGCTGGCTTTTTTATGTGTGGGGGTGGGGGCTGGCCAGAATGGGCATACCAATGCCCCTACCCCCCAAAAAAATAGCCACAGTGTTTCTGCCCCCCTTGGGGGCATATTGGGGCAACCCCACCCCCCGATATCCCCCCCAGGGTGGCAGAAAGCCGACTAGGAACGGATTTGTTTTTAGCAATATGCCTACCTGTGGATTTTGGGCCCTAGCGCAGCCGGCACATAGGGAAACCTAGGAAACCTGTACATTTTTGAAAACTAGACATCCAGGGGAATCCAGGATGGGGTGACTTGACTGGCTCTCACCAGGTTCTGTTACCCAGAATCCCTTGCAAACCTCAAAATGTGTATAAAAAACACATTTTCCTCACATTTCTGTGGTGGAAAGTTCTGGAATCTGTGTGGATCCACAAAATTCCACTCACCCCGCATTCCCCAAAGTCTTCCGAGAAAAATGGTACCTCACTTGTGTGGGTGGGTCAAGTACCCGCGACAGGCAAGGGCCCAAAACCTAGTGAGGCGACATCAAAATTTCCTATCACAAACCAACCTGGTTTTGCACGGGGGTTACCTGGGTTTTTGGCCCCGGGGTCGGCAGCCATCTAGGGAAACCTACAAAACCCACACATTTCTGAAAACTAGACACCCGGGGGATTCCAGGGAGGTATGGCTTGTGTGGATCCCCCAACGTTTTCTTACCCAGAATCCCCTGCAAACCTCAAATTTAGCTGAAAAAAATCACTTTTTTCACACATTTCTGTGTGGGAAAGTTGTGGCATCACCGGGCTGACACAAATTTCCTACCAGCCAGCGTTCCCCCTGGTCTCCCGATACAAATGGTGCCTCACTCGGGTGGGAGGCCCAAGTACCCGCGACAGGCAAGGGCCCACAACGTATTGAGGCGACATCAAAATTGCCTATCACAAAACGACCTGGTTTTGCAAGGGGGGTCCCATGACTTTTTGGCCCGGGGCTCGGCGGCCACCTAGAGAAACCTACCAAACCCACACATTTCTGAAAACTAGACACCCGGGGGATTCCAGGGAGGTATGGCTTGCATGGATCCCCCAACGTTTTCTTACCCAGAATCCCCTGCAAACCTCTAATTTTGCCGAAAAATGCACTTTTTTCTCACATTTCTGTGGTGGAAAGTTCTGGAATCTGCGTGGATCCACAAATTTCCTCCCACCCATCATTCCCCCAGATCTCCCAATAAAAATGGTACCTCACTTGCGTGGGTGGGTCAAGGACCCGCGACAGGCAAGGGCCCAAAAGCTATTGAGGCGACATCAAAATTACCTATCACAAACCAACCTGGTTTTGCATGGGGGGTCCCATGAGTTTTTGGCCCGGGGCTCGGCAGCCATCTAGGGAAACCTACCTAACCCACACATTTCTGGAAACTAGTCACCCGGGGGAGTCCAGCGAGGTATGGTTTGCGTGGGTCCCCCATCATTATCCTACCCAGAATCCCCTGCAAACCTCAAATTTTGCTGAAAAATTCACTTTTTTCTCACATTTCTGTGGTGGAAAGTTCTGGAATCTGCGTGGATCCACAAATTTCCTCCCACCCAGCGTTCCCCCAGGTCTCCCGATAAAAATGGTACCTCATTTGTGTGGGTAGGCACAGTGGCTGCAACAGGAAATGGCCCAAATCGTTCTCTGGAGACTTCAAAATTACCTATAGCAAAACTACCTGGTTTTGGGGGGCACCTGAAATTTTGGCCCCGGGCTCGGCGGCCATCTTGGGAAAGTACCAAACCCAAACATTTCTGAAAACTAGACACCCGGGGGAGTCCAATGAGATATGGCTTGCGTGGATCCCCTAACGTTTTCCTACCCAGAATGCCATGCAAACCTTAAATTTAGCTGAAAAAACCACATTTTCCACATATTTTTGTGTGGAATCACCATGGCGGCACAAATGTCCTACCACCCAGCGTTCCCCTTGTTCTCCCGAGTAACGTGTCTGAAACCTATGGTTTTTTCAGTGAATTTCAAAGGTTTTTTAAATGCTAATTTCTAACTGTAACGTGCCTGAAACCTATGGTTTTTTAAGTGAAATTCGAAGGTTTTTTAAATGCTAATTTCTAACTATATCGTGCCTGAGACCTATGGTTTTTTCAGTGAATTTCAAAGGTTTTTTAAATGCTAATTCCTAACTATAACATGTCTGAAACCTATGGTTTTTTTCAGTGAATTTCAAAGGTTTTGTAAATGACAATTTTTAAATGTTTTAATTGTTATCTTTATTTTTTTTGATACTGATTTACTACATTTTTTTAAACTTTATTTTTAGATATTTTATTTTTTAAATTACATTATTATTACATTATACATTACATTACAAAATATACTTTCTCAGAATGAATTACTTTAGTTTAAATACTTTGCAAATAGGCAATAGACTTTTAAGTACAGTAGTTACAGTTGTTGCAATGGGCAACACAATTTCAAACACAATGCAACATTGAGCTCAATGTGAATTTCTAGTTAAATGCAATTAGTTACTTTATGGATTACTTTTTCTAACCACAGGACTGGATCCTAGATTCAGTCCTGGGACATCTCCTGTAAACAGTTGAGTAAAAGCGTTTTGGTTACAGTAGTGATTTTTAAGGAATATTATTGTATTTTAAAAGTTGACACTTAGAAACTTTTTCACATAGAATCACCAATGCTATCCTATGGGAGAAAATTCACTTAGCAGGTAAGTAGTGTTATCGTTACTTTTTCTTACTCAGTGGTGGATCTTGGATCCAGCACTGGTGCATCTCCTGTAAACAGTTGAAAGAATGCGTTTAAGTCATACAGGCGATTTTTAAGGAATATTTGTAGTTTGTGAAAATCGACACAAACTTTTCTGCTGAAAACCAGACAATGGATTCCTATGGAAGGAAATACAAGTTACTGGTAAATACGGTTAGAATTACTTTTCAGGGTCAGTGCTGGGCTAAAAGATGCAGCACTGGGTTCTCTCCTGATAGCAGGTGAGTAAATCGGAATTCGTAGTTCGGCTGATTTTGGAGGAATATTATAAAGTTCCAAAACTCCACACTTAGAAGAATTTCCAAGTGAAACCAGTCAATGTTAGCCTATGGAAGGAAATTCAAGTTACTGGTAAGTACGGTTAAAATTACTTTTCAGGATCAGTACTGGGCTCAAAGATGCAGCTCTGAGGTCTCTCCTGATAACAGGTGAGTAAATCGGAATTCGTAGTTCGGCTGATTTTAGAGGAATATTTGTATGTTTCAAAAATTGACACTTAGAAACTTTTTCAGCAAAAAGCAGGCAATGCTATCCTATGGAAGGAAATTCAAGTTACTGGTAAGTACGGTTAAAATAACTTTTCAGGATCAGTACTGGGCTCAAAGATGCAGCACTGAGGTCTCTCCTGATAACAGGTGAGTAAATCGGAATTCGTAGTTCGGCTGATTTTAGAGGAATATTATAAAGTTCCAAAACTCCACACTTAGAAGAATTTCCAAGTGAAACCAGTCAATGTTAGCCTATGGAAGGAAATTCAAGTTACTGGTAAGTACGGTTAGAATTACTTTTCAGGATCTGTACTGGGCTCAAAGATGCAGCACTGAGGTCTCTCCTGATAACAGGTAAGTAAATTGTAATTCGTAGTTCGACTGATTTTAGAGGAATATTATAAAGTTTGAAAAAAACTCCACACTTAGAAGAATTTCCAAGTGAAACCAGTCAATGTTAGCCTATGGAAGGAAATTCAAGTTACTGGTAAGTACGGTTAAAATTACTTTTCAGGATCAGTACTGGGCTCAAAGATGCAGCACTGAGGTCTCTCCTGATAACAGGTGAGTAAATCGGAATTCGTAGTTCGGCTGATTTTAGAGGAATAATTGCACAATGGTGAAGGAAGGGGGTGGGACCTGAGGTGACATGTCTGCAAACACGCCCTGTAGCGCGTGTTAAGTTGGAGAATTAATTCCTCCTCAATCCCGAGGGTCCCTAGGGGCCAACTAGCCCACCAGATACCTCCAGTATGCGCCAGAGAGCTGCGTTGCAGAGAGGTGTTCAGAGGCCACGCCCCTTTTGCACCTCTCTGCAACGCAGCTCTGTGGCGCTTTCTGGATGTACCTCGTGGGCTAGTTGGCCTCAAGGACCCTCAGGATTGAAGGGGATTTAATTCCCCATCTTAAAACGCGCCACGGGGCCTGTTTGCACACATGTCACCTGAAGCCCCGCCCCCTCCCTTCACCACTGTGCAAACGCGCCCCGTGGCGTGTTTTAAGGTGGGGTATTAAGTCCCCTTGAATCATGAGGGTCCCTGGGGTCCAACTAGGCCACCCTGTACCTCCAGTATGCGCCAGGGAGCTGCGTTGCAGAGAGGTGTTCAGAGGCCACGCCCCTTTTTACACCTCTCTGCAATGCAGCTCTGTGGCACTTTCTTGACGTACCTGGTGGGCTAGTTGGCCCCCAGGGACCCTCAGGATTGAAGGGGATTTAATTCCCCATCTTAAAACGCGCCACGGGGCCTGTTTGCACACATGTCACCTTTAGCCCCGCCCCCTCCCTTCACCACTGTGCAAACGCGCCCCGTGGCGCGTTTTAAGTTGGGGGATTAAGTCCCCTTGAATCCTGAGGGTCCCTGGGGTCCAACTATCCCACCAGGTACCTCCAGTAAGCGCCACAGAGCTGCGTTGCAGAGAGGTGTAAAAAGGGGCGTGGCCTCTGTACACCTCTCTGCAACGCAGCCCCCTGGCGCATACTGGAGGTTCCTGGTGGGCTAGTTGGCCCCCAGGGACCCCCAGTATTCAAGGGGAATTACTTCCCCTTCTTAAAACGCGCCAGGGGGCGCGTTTGCAGAGTGGTTAAGGGAGGGGGCGGGGCCTCCGGCACGATGCCGGTCTTTTTTTTTTTTTTTTGTATGGGAGGGGGGCTGCGTGGCCCCCCTTCCCTCGGCCACTTTTGGCCCCGGGGACCCCATCCCCCGGGGCCTGAGGATTTTCTTTAAAATAAAAAAAACGGGAAGGGGGCCGCGTGGCCCCCCTTCCCTGGGCCTCTATTGGCCCCGGGACCCCATCCCCGGGGCATGCCCTCTTTTTTTTTATAATTAAATATTTGGAGGGGGGCTGCGTTGCCCCCCTCCTCAGGCCATTTAAGGCCCCGGGGACCCCATCCCCCGGGGCCGGCCTTTGCGTCCTTTTTTTTAAAATCCTTTTTTGGGAGGGGGGCTACGTGGCCCCCCTCCCGGGCCACTAATTTCCCCGGGGACCCCATCCCCCGGGGCCTGGCCACACGTTGGGGACCGTGGGGGGGGTCCCCAATCCCCGCACGGTCCTGCCGGCTCCCCGCGTCCTGCGGGAGCCGGCATTGCTTTTCCATAAGGGGAGCTGCTGACATGCAGCTCCCCTTATGGAAAAGCAATTCTGCTGCTTCATTGAAGCGAGAGCAGGATTCCCTGCTCTCGCTTCAATGAAGCAGCAAGTTTGCAATGGCAGGACGGAGCCACGAGGCTCCCGTCCTGCCATTGTAAACAGCAGTGTCCCGGGTAGGCACCCCGGGACACTGCAGGAGCCGGCCCTGGGGGTGGCAGTCCCCAGGGCCACCACAGGCTCCAGGAGGGGGCCGCGCAGCCCCCTCCCCACTTCTACATAGCCCCGGGGAGGTGGTGGTCCCCGGGCTTCGGGGTCCGAAACGGACCCCCACATGTATTTTCTTAGTGCCCCGGGGAGGTGGCGGTCCCGGGGCGTGTGGGGGCAGGAGCCCCCCACACAGGTCATTCTTTTTAAAAGAAGCCCCGGGGAGGTGGCGGTCCCCGGGGCTGCGGGAGGGCGGAGAGCCCTCCTGCACCATTTTTGTTTAAAGCCCCGGGGGGTGGCGGTCCCCGGGGCTTGGGGGGCCTTAGAGGCCCCCCACATAAAATTAAAACCAACCCCCGCATGCCCCCGGGACTTGGCCCACCCGGGGGCAAATTAGCATCGAAGCGCGGGAGACCGCGCTTCGATATTTTTTTTATCGGCAGGATTTAAAAAAAAAAAAAAAAAAAAACATTTTGGGCCCTGGGGGTCCTTGTAGGACCCCCTGAGCAGGCCTAGGGGGTCAGGGTGTTTCTACCCTGCCCCCTTTTTGCGTTTTGCGCCCTTGTTTTTGTCTTTTCTTGTCCCTCGGTTCTACCGAGGGACAAGATGGCTGCCAACACTTCCTGGTTTGGAGTGTTGACAGCCAATTAGCATGCAGCTCGTGGTCGGGAGGGTGCGCGGATCCACCGCGGCCATAGATATCGAAACTTTCATTTTGGATTTTCTCAGCAACTCCTGAACGGATTTACACCATTTTTAAAAAGGGTGCTTTCTGAACCAAGCACTACCTTTTTTCCAAATTTGGTGTAATTCCGTTCAGCAGTTTTTGCTGTAGCCTTGCATAAAGTTTCCTATGGGAAATTGATTTTTTCACTCTTATTTTTTTGAATTTCTCCGCAACTACTGAACGGATTTACACCATTTAAAAAAAAGGTCACTTTCTGAACCAAGCGCTACCTTTTTGCAAAATTTGGTGTAATTCCGTTCAGCAGTTCGGGCTGTAGCCGTGGCTAAAATTTCCTATGGGAATTAACATGGAGAAAACATGTTTTGGGACCCCCCTTTTTTCTCGGCCCCCGCTTGATGAATCACCCCGAAACTTTCAAGACAGGAGCGGACCGGAGCGCCCCACTAGTTTTGAAAATTTCGCGATGATTCGTCAAACGACGCCAAACTTATTGGGAATAGAATGTTGCGGATTTCCTATGGATAAAGGTCCTAACTATAACTATCTACTGGCGTCCGCCAGTAGATTATATATATATATATATATATATATATATATATATATATATATATATATATATATATATATATATATATTCAAGCATCTCAACCGGAAATTCTTCTCTCCCAATTCTGTGCATAGCGTCCACAATGTTATCATTACAAAACAGCCCAAGAACATTTTTGTTCCATCAATACCTGGAGGGAGCTTCACTATTTTCTCACTCAATTATCCTGCTTAATTGATTCATCCCCCCCTTCCTTTCTGCTGTTACTGTGTACTTGACATTCCCCTTCCCCATGATAATGTTATCTACAGTTGTATGTTCAGTTAAATTATTTTAAGGATCCATTCACCCCAATTTCACCGTCACAATATACAGAGCTCTGATGTTGTATCTCAGAAACTTTGCACTGGTGCACATAATACAGAGCAAATGAATTTCCGACATCTTTGCTCCGTGTGTAAAATGCAATTGAGAAGTAGATGTGCTCTCCGGCATATGACTCATATGTGTTAAATATTTTTGCACAGGAAAACATTCTCTGAAAATATGAGAATTGGTATATGTGATTGCTAGTTGGCCATGACCCTAACTCCCCAACATTCTAGAGCTGGTGGTAGTCCTTCTTTCGCCCCCTATGGTTTCGTGATCCTAGGGCATTTTTCTACCCACCATGATGCGCATGTGTGAAAGGTAGAATAATCACGCAATTTAGGCTTAATGAAGCAAAGAGGTTAGGAGGTGGGGCGGAGCCTTAGTGGAGTCTGTGCTTTTGCCAGAACCCAGGGCTATGCACGTGCTGTTTCTTGCCCTTGACTTATTTTCCCAACAATTCTGATCTGGTACTTTAGCCCAATTAGTTTAATTGAAGTGACTCAAAACTACAACTCCCAAAATACATTAGTTTTTTCGAATCCAAGCCTAACCTGAAACATGGTTACATGAACTCGACCAGTAAACAAAGTAGGGTTTGATTACGGCGTGATTTGGAATGCAAGAATAAACCAAACAAATGTGTAGTCTGAAAAATGTTCCTGCAACCCAAAAGAAGGAAATAATTGTTTTGCATGCTTGTTTTTCCCCAAAGCATAAAAACAATGCATATACTAAGTGCAGAGTCCCTCTTCAAAGCCCCTGCAAAATGTGAGTTAGCTGTGTGTGTTCATGGAGTTTTCTTTGAACACAAGTTCGATAAGATGGCGCTGCATGAGGCCTTTGCTGAGCCGATTTTACACATTGAAGCCTACATTTAAAGATGTCGCTCATCTGAGAGCAAGTATATAGGTGACCATATGCACACACACAGTCATGCACACTCTCACTCACAGTCATGCACACTTTTGCACTCACAGTCATGCACACTCGTAATCACAGTCATGCACGCATGCACACACAGTCATGCGATGCACAGACACATACTCACAGCCATGCACACATACAAACACACATATACACACACACAATCATGCACACACACACACACATGCTAATAATATCAATGTACCTTGGGACATTTGACCTCTGCATGATCCTTTCTCTGAGATTCTGTCTGCCATGAATGCCACAATGAACAAGCAGAAGCCGTCATGACTGATAGATTTCGCTTGTCCTGGACTGGAACACGAGCAGCTAATCTATCAGATGCCAGGACAGGGCTGGAGGAGGGCACTCCTTCTCTATCCTGGATTCTGATAGGATATTGGAATCAAAAGTGATCAGCTCAACCGAAGACATGCTGCACTACCCGAGGCAAGTGCTTTGTGTCGGCTAGTTATTGGGAATGTCAGAGGTGGGCTTAAGTGGCTACCGCCTGACACATGCACAGTTCAAAGGAACAGTGGAGTCCTCTTTGGTGCTGGCATGATGCTGCACTTCAATTTCGAAATGAAAAAAATCTTTTGCATGAAAAAGTGTTACACCATGTCAGCAGGCAGTTGGAGAGGGATGCAGGCTTGATAGGTCAACGCCCTGGCACCATCTATGGGCGAGCCGCGACTGTGATGGAGTAGGAAGAGTAAATCTATCTCATCTAACGTTCTACACTTTCCATCCTGTTGCTTAGAATGGCATGGGAATAATAAATCTAACCCCTCAAAAGTCCAACACTCTCCCTACTTTTATTTAGATTGGAGTGGGAAAAGTAAATCTAACCTCTCCAAAGCCCAACACTTTAGCTTAAAGTTGAATTAGAACAGTCAGTGTGACTCCTTTGAAGTACATATCATATGTAATTTACATTGCTTAATAAAACTGTCCATATTTTATTATAATATTATCTTCTAGTTTAATATTTTATATATTAATGTTATATAATAATATTTTGATATAATTACATTTTGTTAACTATATTTTGATCCATGATATTGTTGACACAATATTTTGGCAGTTACTCATGTATGTAAACTCGATATTGTGGTAGACAATTTTATTGAGATAATATTCTGATATGTTGATATTGTTGTTCTCGATATTTTCACATGCCAAGTTTTCCAGATGTAAGTGCCACAAATCAAGCTGGAATTGACCTCTCCATTGTCTATTACGGCAGAATTTGTCGAAGATAAAATACATAGAAGTGCATTTAAAATGAGGCACGCCTTACCAGTCTGCTGGATTATCGTGCAGCTCTATAATATACAGAAATTATCACCTAAGGATAAGAACATTAGTATGTTCCCGATGGCATCACCATCAAGAAAAACACATTAACAACACACTTGCCTTACGTTTGCTGCCTTATAGGATGAAAATGTTATATGTTTTCAAGTCAGCAATCAGTTACACAACTCAAAGGAACCAAAAAAGAGGAAATCTATACCTATGTGGACTCATCTCATAGCTGTACCGACTAAATAGTGCATGACAACACAACATACATCATGAATGATAGGGGGCTAAGCTTGATGCCCATGTCTGGAAAGACTGCATGAGTACTGTGTGGCATCAAGAAATGTATCTGCTACTTCTAAAAAAGATACACTTCGCTGACATGTGCACTTTAATAGGACATTCAAATTGATACAGCTCCTCATTACCCCCACTCAACAACTTTAAGTCTGAGCTTGGGAAAGTTTTGGTGGGTTCTATAAAATCCGAGTCACCTAAAAACTCGGGTGATTCAGAGTTACTCTAATCTAATTTGTCCTGGTGCTTTGGGCTAGGATTGGTTGTTTATAAACCTCTAGCTGAAAAGCACATTTTATGTGGTAACCAAATTAATTGTCAGATACTTTTTTTCGTAAACCCAATAGGATCATTTTATCTGAAATTTTTACTTTTGTAGTTAGCATATTCTTAAAGCAATACAATGGTACTAGAGTGCTTCACATATTGAATAGACGGTGTGAATAGAAACATAAACATTAGACATAAGAGTTAAGTGAACACCAGGGGATGTGACACCCAAAAAATACAGCCATACTAGGATAGATGTATTCAAGCAATAGACCTGAACTTTTAGAGGTTCCAGTTCTGCAGTGGAACTTTGATTTCTGCAGTGCGTTAAATGTAGATAGACTCTCTATAACATTCCTTTTGCATGTGTATAGTAGATGATACTTTAGGGTTACCTTGAATGATGTGAAAGGCCACGTTTATCTTAATCAGTAGAGAGTTCAGAATTTTTGGAGCATTGCCAGAGAAGACAGTGCTGTTGTGATGTTCTTGCTCTTTGGGTTTATTTTATTTATTTGTTTGCAAAGTTTTATATAGCGCTGGCTAGACCCGGAGGTATCAGAGCACTTTACATGAGGATCAGTGAGTTACAGGTTACATAATTACATAGACAGGTATAGACATAGGAGAAAAAAAACCAAGAGAATTACACAATAATGTGAGTTATTAGCGAGTAAACGCGTCTTATGGGGAGTGAAAAGGTAGAGGGGGAATGGTAAACAGGGGTAAGGAATGCAGGTAGGAAACACAACGGGGAGGCGAGGAAAACAATGTCCGGCTGGGTAGGTGCCGGCCGAGGGGTGAACCAGAGCCAAACTCCTCTACAGCTTACAGCTGCATAGGACAGCTCCACCGGGCATCAGCCAAGGTTGCTCGGGCACCGCGGTAAGTACAGACAGTTATGGTTTCCGCCCAGGGGGCATCGTCAAAGTTCCATCAAGAGCACCGGTCACGGTGTTGCTGGGAAACGCTGTCCGCCTCATCTTCCAGCTCGCCCCCAGGTCAAGAGCGGAGAGAGGAGAGGTGGAAGGGACAGTTCCAAAGTCCGCAGATCTTCCCCATTCCCAGCAGCAGTGGTGAGTGTGGGGCATTTGAGCATGGTCCCAGTGGTAGGGGGACCCTGGGCGCTTCGGAGTGCTCCTCCCCTACATACTCTGGAGCAGTCTCCCTGCAAACTCCTGCAGACGTACCTCTCTCGGAAGCTCCGCTGGGCGTTCTTACTATCTTCTTTTGTCATTTGTATCCTAGTCCCTGTAGATTTACCCCTACGTTTGGTGTAAATTTCCAGCTTTTTCGGAATGTAGAGAGCATTTTCATGAATCCTTACGAGAAACTGCACCACTTGCGGTTTCCCACGAATAGCTGTTAGTCCACCGCAGGGCCCCGTTAAGGTACTCTCAGGTAGTCCAGTAGAACCCTAGTTCCTGGGTCGCAATACTCCTCCCCGTCAGAGGACATTCCGTGGCAGCGTCGCTGGTAAGACGCAGTTATCAGAACGGCCATCAAACAGCACAACAAGGCTCTCAGGGATGCGTCCACATACCAAGTAGCTCAGATCTGTAGGTTCCAGCTTCCTGCCAAAGGGATCCGCCTCAGGGCCAAAAGAGTCTCGCAGCAGGCCGGGAGTTGAACCACCAATCCAGGGGTGTACTACGCAGGCCTCGCACCTCCCAAGGCCCCACAACGGTTCACCAAGATATGCGGGGGGCCTGGAGTCTTCAGTCTAGTCAGCGGGTACCGCAGCAGCACTCTCAGGCCATCACCCGAAGCACGGACTTTCCGCACCTAGGATTCCCCTGAGGCCTCCTCGGCCAGAAGGCGAGTCACAACTGGGGCCACTGGACACAGCTCCACAGTTCGGGCCTCACACCACCCAATCAATCAATCATTTGTATAGCGCGCTACTCACCCAGAGGGTCTCAAGGCGCTTGGGGGAGGGGGGTCCGCTACTGTTCGAACAGCCAGGTCTTGAGTTGCTTCCTGAAGGAGAGGTGGTCCTGGGTAAGGCGGAGGTGGATGGGTAGGGAGTTCCACGTCTTGGCAGCCAGGTAGGAGAAGGATCTTCCTCCCGTTGTGGCTCTTCGGATGCGGGGGACGGCGGCGAGGGCGTGGTTGGTCGATCGTAGCTGGCGGGTGGGAGTGTAGAAGGTCAGACGGTCGTTGAGGTATCTGGGGCCTTGGTTGTGGAGAGCTTTGTGTGCGTGGGTGAGGAGTCGGAACGTGATTCTCTTGCTGACGGGGAGCCAGTGCAGTGCCAGCCAGGGGTTCCCTCCCAGTTCACACGAACACAGAGCGGCTCCCAGGTCACCTCAGCAAGCCCCGAGACAGCTGCCAGCCCCCGGCGCGGGCCCCCGCTGTCCTGCAATCCCTGCAGCCACCGGGCCTCACCACTCCTCTGTCGGCGCTGATCCAGGCATTCCGGCGCGGAGTCTCGTCATCACCAAAATTGCAGAGCTCTCGTCCGGGCTCACAACAGCACACCGAGACTCGCGATCAGCATCCGGGGGCCCCCCCGCTCCACTTCTCCTCTCTGCTGTAGCCCCACTTCGTCTCGGGGCCTCGTCTCCCGTCCGTCGCCAAAGATCTATGCCGCCATTTTGATCTCGGCGGGTCGGTAGCACTAGTGTGCGGTTTCCAAGTGCGTCGATGCCCCCGAGCAGCGGAGGGATCTTCAATCTCCTCCTGGGTGTCTCCAACCCTCAAAGCAGCCCCTGGGTGAGTTCTGGGATCCCGTCTGCTGCCAGGGTAACAGGATGAGTATGGGCCGGTGCGGAGCTACAGGCTCACGCAACCGCCATGTCCGGCTGCCAACCAGTTATTCATGTTCCGTGGATAGTGCCTTGCCAGACAACCAGGTAGCTCAGGTGAATCATGCATCCTCTCCACTGATCTCTATTTGAATTCATGGTTACAGGTTTCTATTCAGCGCTTCATAGTTTATAAAAAATGAGTACCATTGAGTTGGATAACAATAAACATTAGTCATTCAGCACCAAGATTCCCCCAAAGGGTTAACGTGTGCCTTACAAATCCACGTTATGTTGTTGGTGTTTTTGCCTATATGACAGCCATTTTATTGATGACAGATCTTGACTGACATGCTGAAAATGATTACTTCCGGAGACAGTCAGTGGGGTGCAGGACTTCTTTTATTGGACCAATGCGGGTCTCGAGGTTGCCTGCAATAAAGCAATCCTACATCATTCCAGTTTCAGGAAGGTGTACGGTAGACATGAGGATAAACATAGCAAGCAACATCCTCATGGCTACTATCAATGCTCAATCAGTCCACACCAAATGTGTTCATCAATTCTGTTTTCGAAATTGACATTCAAATGTATTCTGGTAATTGGAGACCTGCTGTCCTCATTATTCACTCCCTGTCATGAGAACTGCTATCGTGTGCCCAGCGTGGGTACAAGGGCTGTATTTTCTCATATTGTCAGTAACTGAAGCTGTCTTTTCTGCCCTGCACTGATGAAATGTGCACCCTTTGCCAGAGCAAGGAATTATGACAGTGGCAGAGAAATCCCAAAAACTCTGATCAAAGCAGCTCCCATGTGAATCAATCCAACATGGCAGCTATTACGTTAATGGCAGATTGCTTCAGCAGTTCATTTTTGTCAAATTATAGACAGATGGGAAGTTGTCTCGATGCTCCATCCCTTAATGAGGTATGGTAATTGTCAAATGATCTAATCTGAACGCCAATGACAGTAAAGTTCTGGTTTGCATCTCCGGTCTGATTGCCTGCATTCTTCACAGAGAAACATGTTTTTGTTAGAAAGTAGATGACACAATGTGCACTTTGTATGAAAACAAGTTAAACAAAGAATACGTCATACCCTTGTGTGGCATCTGCTCTTTTAAGATCCTTGGTGAGTCTTTTTAGTTGGTGATTCCATTATGCAGAAATAGGGCAACTGTGTCTTTTAGGCATGACGCATGCAAAAAAAAAGAAAACTGGCATGATGCAAAGAATTTTGATGGGAGCATGCAGGCGTCCACTTCACTGCTGTGTGGTCTCCCCAGCACCCAAGCTCATATTCACCATATAGAAGGTGTCCTTCATTGGCCTCTTCCTCTTTTTACATGCAATATCACCCCCTTTGAGGACATTAATGCTTTGAAACTGAAATTGTGGTTGAAAAGCATTGACACATTTCAAGTTTGCTTTGTGAGCAGGGAAATGGCTTTACCTGGACCCTCCTCCTTCCGGATGGCGAGGAATCACATTGTGTTCATTAGGAGTTGCAATGATATTTGTCACTTGTAATGTATCTTTTGTACCTTGTAATTTAGGGTTTTGCAGTTGCAAAGTCTTAGGGGCATATTATCAAGGGCTGGCGATATAATTATCGCCGCTTTAGCGTCCGTTTTCAGGCGAAAAGCGGCGATAATTATATCCGCAATATCATCAAGGACACGCTAGCGCGTGTTTCCTTGATGTAGAGCCCGTTTTTTCACAGCCTCGCATCGCTAATGAGATGCAAAGAAGGCGTGGCTGTGAAAACAACACATGTTAATATCGCGAAGGCAGCTTCGCGATATTAACAAGGAGAGTGCAGCGATAAAAAAAATCGCGCTACCTCAGCTTTAACTCAGGAATTTAACGTCTGTTAAATTCCTGACTTAAGCATACTTTTCATGGGAGATGGATTCTGCTGATACGACCACAGGGTCGTATCAGCAAAGTTACTCGCCGTTTTGCAGGGAACATCGCTGGAAAACCAGCGATGTTCCCTGCAAAACGGCGATTTCCCCGCTATCGCTGGAATTCTTATCGCCCTGGAGTAACGCGTTGTTAATAACGCGCTACCAGGGCGATAAATTCAGAGATGAGACGGCGATAATTATCCTAGCGCTAAGCGCGCTTTGCGATAATTATCGCCGTACCTTGCTGATATGCCCCTTAGATTTTGTGAATTGTAGTCTTGGGAACGTGAAACCTTTTGATACAATAGGCTCTAAGTGCCTCACTAAGAGTGTGCAAGGTTGAAAAGACTTCGGGGCATATTATCAAGGGCTCTATCGCCGCTTTAAGCGGGACTTTTTCCCGCTAAAGCGGCGATAATTCAAACGCCCTATTAGCAAGCTGTCGCTAACTGCTGTTAGCGACAGCTTCTAGGCGATAGCGACCGGGTTGGGTGCCGCTTTGCATGCCAGCGATATTTATCGCTAATGGCATGCAAAGTAGGCGTTCCCAACCTAAAAGCGACTGGAAACAGTCGCTAAGGTCGCTATCGCCTATTAGCGAGGCAGGGAGGTGATTAATGAACCAGCGCTAAACACGTTTAGCGCTGGTTTGTTAACGCCTGAGTCTAAACCTGACTTAGCCATGTAATCCAATGGGAGGTGGATTACATGGCTAAATCCCCTCGCCCTATCGCCAAGCTAACACTGGTCACAGTGTGAATATCGCTTGTTTTCAAGCGATATTCACACTGTTCTCCAGGGTTTCTATCGCTTGGAGATAAGCGTTGCTGATAGCACGCTATCTCCGCGATAGAAACCTGCGATAGCCGGCGATAATTATCCTAGCGCTAACTGCGTTTAGCGATAATTATCGCCGGTTATTGCTAATAGGCCCCTTCGTTTGTTTTGCAGCCTTAAAAGTCTGGGAAACTAGGCAACTTTGAGTTGTTTACGAAGAATAAATAATACAAAATGGTTTTGCAAAAATATACTTTGGATAAAACAAGTGGTGTTCTTTCCTTGTGCAATACCTTTAAGATATAGTCAATTATTTCTAGCTATGGTGGGATAAAACTTGAAGAACATTAAAAACGTATCTATTCTGCTTAAAGTTGGGCCTGATTTATTGCTTGCACTTATTTGCCTCTCGAGTGCAAGATACATTGTAATTCAATTCAATTCAGTGTGCGTTGAAAAACTACTCAAAATGAAAACTTTCAGAGCAGTGATGTGCAATCATTATAAAACTTGGAATTATGCTGCTAATATGTAAGTAGCAGCAGTCACTCACCAGAGGCAGACAAAAAAGGTTTCAGAATCATTACATTTTTTTCCAAATCGCTAACTGGGTTTAGAAATGGTTTCCAAATGGCCCTTTGGAAAGAACATGTTTTTGGCCTCCCTTCCCAGTAATGATTCAGACGCTGAAGTTTCAATGGTTTGTTTCCGTAATTCTGGTTGCAAACAATTGACGAGTTACTGACTCCAGAGTTGGGATAGTAACTGACATGCAAAAGGAAAGATGTCCTTTTGAGACTTCTTATATTTGGAAATTGGGGTGGAAGATTCAGGGAGAGTAGACAGCGATCCAGGGGACCGGTGCCAACTCTCACTGAAATATTTCAAAACTGAAAAACTTGTTTTAAGTATTCCTGTCTACTTTGATGAAATAGGACTGTATTAATAAAACGTTTTCAGTTTTGAAATGTAAAGACAGGCATGGTGGTCCATCGCGAATCAAGAGGGCCGCCCACCGTGACCTCTTCACCGCGTCAGCCCTTATTTGACGGTTTCTGAACGATTATTAACCAGAATTTGGTTAAAAATACTGGCAGCAATATTTTGAGGTATTTACTGACCGCTGTGGTGTTTTTCCAGCTCTGCTGAATATCGGAACCTGTCCTTCTCCAATCCTGGTTCTGCATCGATCTTTTCACTCAGGTACAGCCCTGCATTCCAGTCAGGGGGGTGGAGTATTACTCTGGAAAGGGCGAGGCTTCGGCCTAGTCACTCCCACAATCAGTTTGAGCTGCTGCACCTCCCTTTATTGAAAGATTTTTTCTTCATTATCAACTCTTTCCTGCATATTTGATTCAATTTGGCTGCTGAAATTCATTTTAAGAAATATGGATAACAAAAATGTGCAGGCTCAGCATAATAAAAGGAAACAAAATATTTCTTCTCCTCCTGTTAAATGTAAAGTGGTGGAATCTAGTGAACCTTTTTTGGCTTTACTACTTGATTAAATTCAGGCAATTTGCTCTAGCACTGATACTATTGCGTCAGAGATTAAAAACTTGCAAAAAGATATGGCTAGTATGTCAATGAAAATATCTGACAATGCAATTAAAATTCAAGACAATAAAGCTAAAATTGATACTTTCTCATCGCTTGTGGCAAAAATATCTCCTATGTCTACTCTTCTTCTTGATTTGGAAAATCGTAACAGACAGTATAACCTGCATATTTTTAACTTACCAGAAGATGTAGAAGGTAATGATTGCAGGTTATATTTGGAGAATTTAATACCTGGTCTTTTGCGTATAAAATTTCCTGAGAAATTTGAAATAGATAAAGCTCACAGGATTCCTTCTCATCGTAATCCACATCATACTAAGCCAAGACAAATGATCTTTAAAGTTTTATGTCACCATCATTTAGTCTTGATAAGAAAAGCGGCACGAGAAATTCCTTCCTTAATGGTAAATGGTAACAAAAGTTTTATTCACCAAGACTTTGCTAAAGAAACTGTTAAGACTCGCAAAGAATTCACTGACATTCAGCCACGGTTACAAAGTCTTGGTTTTAAATATGGTCTTTTTGACCCTTTGACAATGCGAATCTGGAAAGACAATTTTTCAAAATCCTTTCAGCACCCTGAACGCCTACGAATATTTCTGGATCAACATTCACAGCTTTCTATGGATACACATGAGACTGCTACTTGAATATTAATACATGATTTCTTCTGGCTAATCTAATTGTTTATTTACATACAGGGCTCCAATGGTTCGGTCATGCTTGCAAAGCGTGTGTACGTTTCAAGATTGTTATTATTGTTTAAATGTTGTCGCTTTCTATGTTCGTATGTGTCTTTACTTTCCTTTTTTTTCCCTACTGTCCTTTTCTAGAGCTACTGTTTTTCTTTTTTTGCTTCAAACTTTAACTCTTCTTCTTCTTTGTATTTTTCCTACTTCACTATGGCTAACGTTCATAATTTTAAAATTGTTTTGTTTGAATGTTAAAGGTTTAAGACATCCTGTAAAAGGTAAAAAAAAATAGATTAGATTATTTAGGTAGTCATAAAGCAGATATTTGCTTCATACAAAAAGCACATATTGAAGATAAGGTTTTGGCTTTTATAAAAAAAGTGGGTAGATTCTATTATATCTTCTCCTGCTATGGGTAAAAAAAATGGTGTTGCTATACTTTTCGCAAAAAGGTTACATTTTCAAATATTAAGTGTATCTTCAAACACAGAAGGTAGATATATTATAGCGAAAGTTAAAATTCAAGATACAGTTATGTTTTTAATTAATGTATATGGGCCAACAGCTGATGACCCTAATTTTTGGTCTATTTTAACGACTGAAGTTCTCAAATTGGGTAATGTCCCACTTCTAGTTGGAGGAGATTTCAATCTTGTATATGATCCTTTATTAGATAGATCATCTCACACTAAATTTCGACCACCTAGAGCATTTTTTACTCTAAAATCTTTTCTTTAAACTACTAAGTTGGTGGATATCTGGCGGTTACATTATCCTACTGAAAAAATGTTAACTTTTTTCTCAAACCCTCACAACTCTTATTCAAGCTTGTATGAAATGGGTAGTAGCGTTCCCTGAAAGGGAAATACCGCACATCAATGAACAACAGATGTAAAAAAAGTAAAACAGTAAATGGCGTAGAAAATAAACAAGACAACTGTAAGTACAGCAGGGTGCTTAGCTAGCTTAAGTCACCCACTACCCAAGAGTGTCAGTCGCATGTAAAACATGCACATAAATAACCAGAGAATAAAGCTATTACAGCACACCGATCATAGGTTGTAATTGATCCAATAAATCAAACTGTATTACAAAAAGCTAGTAGTCAATACTGTAATTCTTTAGTCCATACAGTCCTTTGATTTCTTGTGCCCTATGTACAGCACGTGAAAGATTTTCCAAAGCAATTCTTTTCATAGAAAACGTTTTTTATTGAATTTTTCTTTTTCCTTAATGCCAATTCCCAGCAAACAAAGCAGCCAACACGTGTTTCGTCTGTACAAATGTGTACCGAGACTTTCTCAAGGCTAAAGTGATCAAGTTTGTCGCTAGTCCTGTTACAGTCAAGACACTAATAGTGTAATGAATGTATTTCGTTCGTTCCAAAAGCAAACTGCTACTGTCAGAAGCTTAGGGTCGATAAAAATGTCACCATAAAGTATCGCTAGTGGTGGTTTGAGAGTACTGGTTATTGTCCCATGGAGTCGAATCCAGAGAAAAAGATATGTATACAAAATGATGTGTAGAATCCAATGTAACGAACTAAAACCTTCTGGTGTACCAGTGCTGCTGTCTCACAGTCTCAGCGGTCAAATTCGCCTAAAATGAAATCCCCAATGAGTAGTAAGTTGAGGAGATTTAAGTAAACAGGTGGGACAGTGATAAGTCCTAAACCCGTCCTGATAATAAAAAGTAACTCCGACCCCAACATGTTCGTTCTAACTAGTAAAGAGAATGATCTCTTTCACGTGCTGTACATAGGGCACAAGAAATCAAAGGACTGTATGGACTAAAGAATTACAGTATTGACTACTAGCTTTTTGTAATACAGTTTGATTTATTGGATCAATTACAACCTATGATCGGTGTGCTGTAATAGCTTTATTCTCTGGTAACTCTTATTCAAGATTAGATTATTTATTAGTTTCTCGACAATTAATTAATTCAGTTGTTACTCCTAATATCTGTAATATTGATATATCTGACCATGCTCTGATCTCTATGGTATTACAACTTAGCTCAAATTTTAAAGCTCAATCCAGATGGTGTATGAATACTAGCATTATTCTTAACGAACATAATACACCAAAAATTGTAACTGCACTTCAAGAGTACTTTCAGCTTAACCCAGAAGGCTCTACGTCTATGGTGAATCGATGGGATGCCTTCAATGCCTATATTAGAGGGACTTCCATTTCTCTTATGGCACACGAAAACAAAACCTTTAATTCTAAAATTAAAGAATTGGACAAACAAATTGCAAAATTTGAGAGACTTTTATTACTTCTAATGACCCTCAATTTAAAATAAAATTACAAAAGCTGCGTTATGCGTTTAACTCAATTTTAAGTAAAAGAGCTGGTATACAATTTTCTAAATCTAAATCCAAATTTTGTTTTAATGCTAACAGATCTGGTTGGCTTTTGGCCAATTATTTACGTATTAAAAAATAAAACTCAAATTAATCCAATTTATGGTCCCAATGGGAAATTGCATTGTCACAAAAAGATATTGTTAATGAATTTCTAAATTATTACACAACCCTGTATAATAAACCACAATTTGATGATCCTTCCCTGATTGATCCTTTTTTATATAAATGTGGATTACCTAAAGTTCCACAGTTAACCAAAGATAAATTCGATCTACCTATTACTGTAGAAGAAATTCAACTGGCTATTAAATCTCTTAAACAAAATAAATCTCCAGGTCCTGATGGAATTCCAGCAGAATTTTATAAAGAATTGGATTTGCAACTCATTCATCATTTTTTTAAACTTTTTACCTAGTTTAGTGCTTCAGGCTCAACTTCTGGTTCTTTTACCGAAGCTATGATTGTAGTTATACCAAAACCTAACAAAGACCCGACACTTGTATCGAATTATCGCCCTATTTCCTTAATAAATCAACTTTGTAAACTTTATGCTAAAATTCTTGCAACTAGACTGACCTCCGTATTGGATTCCCTTATTCATCCTGACCAGTTTGGTTTCATGAAAAATAGATATTCTGTTAATAACACAAGAGTTTTGTTACATGCTATTGAACAGGGGTCTACTTTATCCTTACCGTCTGGAGTACTTGCATTGGATGCTGAAAAAGCCTTTGACAAAGTTCATTGGCATTTTCTATTTCATAGTTTAGCAGCATTTAATTTTGATGATTTGTTTATTCGCATGATATCTGCTCTCTACTCTAGCCCTTCCGCTCGCTTATTTATTGATAGTCAAATTTCAAATCAATTTTTTCTTTTTAGAGGTACTAGACAAGGTTGTCCATTGTCCCCACTGTTATTTCTTCTTGTTATAGAACCTTTACTTACCTCAATTAGAAAATGTAATGATATCACTGGTATTAATATTAAAGAGGTCACCATTAAAACATTAACATATGCAGATGATGTACTTTTGTTTATTAGCAATCCTGAATCCTCACTTCCTCCTTTATTAGATATTATCTCATCTTATTCCCTGATTTCTGGTTATATGTTAAATACCAATAAAACTGAATTATTCCCTTTATATCCTCATTGTACACCAGATATGTTACCCATACAAGAAATAATTTGGCAAAGAGATAAAATCAAATATCTTGGCATTTTGTTCTCTACGTCTATTAAAAAAACAATTACATTAAATTGTGAATCTAGTATAAACTACATTAAAGATAAATTCTCCAAATGGTCTTCACTTCACCTTTCTTGGTGGGGGGAAATGGATTCAATAAAAATGACTATAGCTCCTAAAAGTTTTTATTTTCTAGCTATGATTCCTAGTCCATTTCCTATGAAGTTTTATAAAACTGTTGATCAACTTCTTTCTAAGTTTCTTAGGAGTAAAAAACCACCTTGTATTGGTTATAAAAAACTAAAAATGGCAAAATGTAATGGAGGATTTGGTATGCCATATTTTTTTTTAACTATCATAAAGCTTTTATCTTAAAACAAAGCTCTCTTTGGTTTAGTCATTCCCACCTTAATAATCCTTCTACATGGCTTCTTATAGAAAAGGGTTTGGTAACTCTGTTTCAATTGTCAGCCTTGCTTACCATGTCTATCAATTCAATGTTAATTAATAAATCTATTATTTTGAAATCCACAAAGTTAATATTAAATGATTTAGACTCACTTTTTCAATCTACTATTTCAAAGACTGCAGATATGTCATTATGGTACAATCCACGACTAAAAGTTTCTCGAACTATAACATTTTGGCATTCATGGATTAACGCAGGTATTTTTATCTAAAAGATATTTACCATGATAATACTTTTGTATCGTTTGATGTACTACAGGATAAATTTTACTTACCCTCTTCAGATTTTCTTAAATATGAGCTCTTATGAAATTTTATATTAGACTCCTTTCCTAATAACATTCCTTAAAATATAAATTCAGATTTGACAATTTATATTCAAGCGGTATCCTCTTCATCTCATGCTGTTTCATTAATATACAAGAAGCTGAATAAATTTAAAGGTAACAATATCAATGGAAATTCAACGTTTTGGAATAATGAACTTTCAATATCTTTCTCATGATATTTGGGAAAAAATGTGGTTGAATAATATTTCAGGTTGGTTACCTTTATCACTTTATCAAACAAATGCTTATATTCTGTTTAATTGCTTATGGACCCCCTTAAAGTTATTTCAAGCTAAGCTTCTTCTGAGTTCGAATTGTTGGCATTGTAACTCGCATACAGGTTCATTAAAACATATACTTTTTGATTGTACGTTTGTTTTTAATTTTTGGAAAGAAGTTTGGGACGTTATACAAAAGTTTCTCAATATCTCTGAAGAATTTCCATTTAATATGTTGATATGCAAATCTGTTGCTCTTTCTAAAGAATTGTCTGACTTAGATTGTAAACTTTTTAATTCTTTATTGTCAGCCGCTCTCAAGTCTATTACAACATGTTGGAAAGATGTATCCTTACTATCTGTTCATGCTTGGTGGTCATGGATTATTTTCACTAGAAGAGGTGCCAATTTATCTTTGTCTGGTATTACTCATAATTGTGACTCTTATCATTCATTTTGGAAACTGATTGATCATTATGTATCTTCTTAGCTATACCCTCTTTTTATTTACTGACCTATATTATAAATTATACTTGTTTAACTAATAGTAGCTCTACTCTAAACTATTTTTACAATAATCACTGATTGTTTCTTCCCCTTCCTTTTTATTTTTATGATCTATATATTATTACTATATTGTACCTGTTTTATATTTAATTAATGTTCTCTATAGATAAGCCTCTTATAAGGGTACTCTGTATGGTGCTCTTTTTGTAATGTCATTGTTTATTATAAAATTTAATAAACTATTTTGAACACTACAATTTACAACCCGCCCAATGAATATTAACTAGGCAAGGCATTCTGTGACTTGTTTTTTTTGGTGTTTTGTGACCACACCTACTACTTACTATATAAGTTTATTTTCAGAATATGATACTGTTCGCAAAACTTGGATCACAAATTGATTTCACTTTTTTACAACCAGTATCTTTGTACATCTGACCATTTGTAACTTTGCAAAGGGTGAATATTGTTACCTTATGAAACATTGTTGTTGAAAAACCACACTGCATGCCCTATGTTTTCCTTAAAATCAGATTAGAACATTCTGGTTGCAACTACTGGGGTCAAGCTTAAGAAAACAGACCATCGATGATCAAACTTGCGTCTTCACCAAGACGAGTTTTCATTTTTCTTCAAGTCACTAAAGTCAATCCAATAAAGACAAAATAGGTACTGTTACGCACATTAAATAATGTCAGCTGACATCCGTCTTGGCTACCAGTTCTGTTAAATAACAAGATCCTTCCAATTCTGGTGTGTTTTTTGGCCACATACCTGACATTCTACTGGAACTCCTGGCCTTCTCTTTAAGAATGTTTTCTGAAAGAGACACCTACTGTTAATTATCAGTTTCAGTTTTAAGGATGATCAGATTTTTGATTCTACTTCAAAAATTCATTTTGTTTCAGGATCTCAGTGAAGCCTTGCTGTCGGGCACACAAATAAAGCTCCGCTGATCTTAAATACTGGACTTTACTCTCCTGCGCATCTGATTGAGATCATATTACTCCCTTTATTATCTCCATAATTCGTCTGCTGTTTGCCCTACTTGGAAGAGAACACACTTCTTTGATGCGGGAGTCCATGATACCCTCAGAAAAGAAACTCAATGTCTTGAGAGTCCCAAAGAATCCGGGAAATGACAGACTCACTACCCAGTTTTTTCTGTTTTGGTCTCAGGGTCTTCCTGTATACTTCTATCTGGTTAGCACCATCTTTGTAGCAATTCCAATGGTGTGAAAGTTAACCTTTAAGATGTATTTTTTTAATTAGTTCTTTTCATAATTTTATTTCTGCCTCTTTTAATCACCTAGTTTCCCTTATGCATTCACAACCATAATGTGCTAATTGGTCTTGCTGCACAAGGCTCCAGTGATTTTGTGGTTTGATTTCACAATTGAGGCATATTTAAAAATAAAATTAAAACATATACTGTCTTTCCTTACCTGTCTTTACATACAATTGATTTCATGTATGTTTTTAATACAGTACTCGGTGCATCCACGTGGAATAAGGGCACTTACCTATCCATTTTTCCCACCTCTCAAGACTGAGGTTTGGCCATTTATTAACACTCTTGGGTTTTACAAATGAGTGCTGAAATACATTAAATCATTTGACCAGAAACCCACATTTCGGCCAAACATTGGAAACTGTGGGGTCAAAGTGGAAATCGTTTGGATTAACAAACAACTACTTTGTATCTCTGATGTTTTGCTTCTTATCCTGGTAGCAGTGCATCTTGTGCCATCTAATTATCTCTGCAGAAACTTTTTTGCTTTATATTCTTGACCTTCAGACACCCACATGCCAATTGGGTGATTAAAGCCTATACAAATTTAGGGCCTGATTTAGATCTTGGCGGTCTTACTGCTGTCGTGCCGCAGTGGCAGTCCCAAGTACTCTGCTAAGAGGATAGTGGCCCACCAACCGTATTTAGATGTTGCGGCAATAGACAGAAGACTGCCCCAGCGGTGGTCTTCTCTGCTAGTTAGCAGTACTCCATCTCCATCAGGTCTGCAGGATTGTGCCAAGCCAATTTAGATGTTCCCATTGAGTTGGCAGTGTCCTGGCAGCGGAGTCCTGATGTAGTGGGGCAATAGTAGCGTGGAGACAGGTAAGTAGTACTTATTTACATCACAATACACATATGTGTTGTGTATATGTCATTATGTACATGTAGCTAATGTATACTGGCCAATGTTTTTACATATAGTATTGTGCACCAACAGCATGCACACACTATTGAATATACACCCACACCCACCACAAAGGCCTACCTTAGAATCCGACGACTACGGGGTGGCTGAGCGTCGTGATCAAGTAACAGCAGCACAGCCAGGACCTGGACAATGGTGCTGAAGATGGAATCGATAGTGGGACCCAAAAAAAGGTGAGTTTTCACCCCTTTTCCTTCATTTACACCAACCTGAGCTTGGAGGTGTCCCTGCCACAATTTCCTTGACGGAAAACTACTTCATAAGCTAGACGGTGGGAATCTCGAAGGGACTCCCTCCAACAGCTGCTTCAGCTTCTGACGCCGTTGACGCGGGAGACATTTCCTGGCGGAGTTGGCGGGACCACGGCCGTCTTCCCTCCAGTGCCCAGCCAACATCTAAATCGGGCGAGCGGACCACAAAGGCGGTGGGTGGAAAGACTTCCAAAAAAGCAATGGCGGGACCTGTCCAGCCAAGATCTAAATCAGGCCTCTAATCTAAATCAAAATATCTCCTTCTGGATGGTCTGCATGGTCTCTAGATCTACAATGGCTTTTTATGGTCAGGCTTGACAGGACAGCTGTTACCAGCAAATATGTGAGAATCACCAGAAGAGGGGCTTAGGTCCACCCACATGTTGGGAGCCAAAAGTACATGTTTTGATTTGGAAGCAGCTGCTTGCTTCCGCAAAGAAGTGCTTGCTCTCCACACAGCTGTGATCATTTTCCACACAGCTGTAATCATTTTTATGTATTTAACCAGCGTCCTGTGCTTGGACTTTAAGGGGAACACACATGTCAATGTAATGCTATTTAAGTGTCTTCTATAACTAGATAACTTCTGTTGTTTTTCTCTGGCAGCAGCACAGATAGGAGGAGGCAGTCATTAACGTATATGGATTTTTATTGCCAATGCTTGTTTACTCATTTGTCTTTGTGGAGTAAGCCACAGAAAGCATGACAGACTTCAACAAACAGTGGTTGGTTTCGTAGTTAAGAGCGCATTTGTGTGAAACCACTTAGCTCCACATGTGGTAGGTACATTAGCTGTTGAGAAATTAAGCCTAGATCAAAGGTTTGAGTTAGATTTCATTGACATGTTTTATATAGTTTAACCTTAAGGTGTAAAATGATTTGGGCAAAAGATTCGGCATTTCGGAATTCACAAAATGAAACTCAATGTTTTCATTTAAAAAACCTGTACTTTATTAATTGTGCCATGGACACAAATACATTCTCTTTTGGCCTTGGATGAAGACAGTGCTTACATGACAGAGGTGCTCAGTGCCCTGTTTCTGTTTTGGTCATATCAAAACAGTTTGTGTGCAAAGGGACCTTCCCCCCACCACCTTTCTAGTTCTATTAACTTGATTTGATTCATGTTGGTCAATGCACTTGATTGACATCCAATCTCAAGTTAAATTGACTTTTCTTAGTATTTTCTAAAACTTGAAAAAATTGCAATGTGATTGAAATATTCTTACATATAAGCCGAAGCACTATTCCTCACTTAGGGGCCCATTAGGATGTCGGACGGTAGCACCACCGCCGTGCTGTCGGATGTAAAAACCAGCAGTTACCGTCCGCCCACCGCGGCCCACACGCCCGCCCAATTAGGATGTGAAAAGTCAGCCAAACACCACCCGTAAGCCAGCGACGCCGTCCGCCATCAAAGTGCGCCCGTTCACGTAGCGGCGCGGCCCAATGGACACACACCGTCCGACGAAATCACGTACCGCCCGGCGTACAAATTACGATGCCGCAAACAAACAGCTCCCACGGCTAAGAGACACCGCACGAGAAACCAAGGCGGAAACTCGATCGCTGAGTACGGACACCAAAGAGGCGGACCCCCGAGCATGAATCCAGCACTGCAGGCCCTCCCCATGCTCTACTTGATGCAGAACCTAGGAGTCAACGCACCGCGGAGACGCAGGTAGGCAGACACACAACAAGGGCACGCAAACACCGCACACAGTGCAAGGGCGGAAGAACTGTACATGGCCCCCCCCAGACACCCCTGCGTGTACACGACACATCCACCACTGCACCCACAAATGTCACACCGGGCAAATTGAAACAACTCGTAACAACCGGGCACACACTACCTGGGACCAGGAACTAACGTCCCCGTCACGGCCCCGCAGCGCAGCGGCGAAGACGCAGCCACACATGCGCACAACGCAGAGCCCAACGACAGCGCCATGTATGCGCCGCACACAAACAACACAGGGCACAACAAACACCACACACCAGCCCCACCCTGAACGCACATGTCACGTGACAGACCTGCCACAGTCATGTCCCCAACCGGCAATTCACTGTTGCCAACCTGACGTCACACAACTGACCCGAACATGTCAGTGATGTCACGCCAAATTAGGACACACCCCTGTGTGCAAAACATGGCGAAGCACACAGCGGCGGCAATATCACCCAGCAGAATATGGACCCCGTCGGCAAAAGGTACGCCAATACCACACAGAAACACCGATACCACCCTGCACCCAATACCAAGACATGCAATACGTAACATCAAAGATCCCGGGGACCGACAACAGGTGGCTCCAATTATAACACCCACACACAAGGCCCAACGTATAGCGGAAACGCAGCGTGCCGCCCACACACGGGAGAGGAGATAGCACTGAATGGCCTTCCATACCCACACCGAAACCACAGCTCAACCATTCAAGCAGGACAATACAGTCATTATCCCCCAAAAAAGCCCAACACAGGCATGCAGAGGGAACCGTCCACTGGGCAGATAGCGCATAACACGAAAGAACATTTCGAACGGAAAAAAGAAATAATACCACTCCCCCATGTGGTTCACATGCAAGTTATCTGGAAGGAGTCAGACACCACTGACCTTGACCATTCATAGAAGCATGTGGGATGAGGGCCCGTGTCCTCCGCACAAGCTACTATAACCCAAGTCCTGCCTCCCTACGACCATTACAGAATTCCCAGCAACGTCGGAGGTTGCACTCTGCAGACTGCACAGACAGCCGGAGCACGCCATCACATCGCCCTGCAGCAAAATGGCACTTGCACCACACCTACCCAACTACGCCGGACAGATGAAGGTGTACAAACATAACCTGATACAGATATTGGGATGTGAAAATCTGGCTCTGCTGAACGTAAGTTACCGACTAACTTACCGCATCGCATTGTTCAGCTGCGTCATCCCCGTCTTCTACTGTCGGAGGTGTCCCTTCCACTGTCCTGTGGATTTATGTCTCTCCAACCCGGCATGTCCAATGGCGGACCTGGTACAACTGTTCAACCCCCTGGACGTCCACGACAGGATCTGTTCAGCCTATGGGGGCATGGCGTATGTGGCTGCAATCGGACCCACACTGCAATGGGACCACTGTGCCTCCACACGACGTATTCTGGATCACAGTTTCATCGAATGTCATCCAACATGTCCCATCAGGCTCCTACAAGGGACAACTTACGACCAACACCTTGACAGCCACCATCCGCTACATTGGATGGCATCCATGTATACCACCAATGCCATGGAAGCCCTGCTGGAAGGTATCGCATACCTGACAACCTGTCAATTCGTCGGACCCCGACGCAATACCCCCAATTGAACAATGATGTCCTACACCGTACCCATGCTTGGCTCCGCACGGACTGAGCAGTTACCAGTACAACAACTATACCATACAACCTGCAACTAACACCACACCATTAACTACACTGCCATGATATCGGATATTTTCGGGACATGCACTCTGTTCCTCATCACATCCAGTAACTCTGCATGAACAGGGGGAGGCAGAGGCATGGGATTTGTGAATGGCAACCACATGGACAACACTGCACGTACAACTATGCCATAATATGTATCCTGCGCCCATGAACATATGCACCGGTCAGTGGACAGTAATCGGTCGGCTGTAGTATGTGAGAGCTGTCACCTCACCTCCCTCTGAACTTCCGTGCCAGGACTTTTGCATGGACAACAAGTGCATCCCCCTACAACATGACCCCAGTGACTGTGTCATGTCCAGTAGCCACCACATTGCAACAACAAGTGGGTCGCCGTTGCATGCACGTAGGCCCATGCCCTGATGACACCCCTCACGCACGTGTGTATGAGTAACTATAGCAGCAAACCTGTAACATGGAACTGAGATGTACTGTGCCCATGATGTCAAGCGGTCTGGTAGGCAAAATGTATACTGTCTGTGTCAAAGTCAGCAGCTCCACAGTAATTAGCAAATGCACATTAGCACAGCAACGGCTAAGCAGTTGTAACTCTGAAGCCCACATCCCACAGTCAACAACTAATCACATGTACCCCTACACCCTATGCTATGTGTAATCATGCTGAGTATATCCTCCACATGCATTTCGCTGCCAGTAGTGTCCACTATACTGCATCACAGAGGACATAAGTCCTAATACATGGCTTGAAGTAAATATGTGTCTCTGCTTATTCATTCCACGAGTACGAATGAGAGAGGATGAGAGTGTGTGAAGTACACGGCAGTCGTGAGATGACCATGTAGTCCACTGTCATTGGATGTCAACGCAAATGAGTAGCACAACTGTGGAAGACACACATGTGTCATGTGAAGCGGGAGTTACGCTTGGCTCAGGTGGGTGGGTGTGACGGGTAGGTGCGCACATGCAATGTTGAAACACGCTGTGTTGGGAGGATTCCGGAGCAGTACATCACCGCTCTCCTGGGAATTTGTAAAGACCACCTGTCTGGGGATGAATGTGAACTCGTGTGTGCACAACAGGCGGGCACACGATCAATGCTGCATCAGGTGTAGACGTCAGCCCACCCTCTGTGGACATGCTGGATACTGCTGTGCGTCCGCCAGGCCCTTGCCAAGGCACTCACATCCCCTGTCGACCAGGTGTATCCCCAACATTGTCCACCTGCACAGGCAATCCAGGGCACGGGATGGCAGTGGAGCATGGTGGGTGAGAGGTCATGGCGCGCTCCTCCTGGTCACATCACGCAGGCAACACATCCTCAATATGTAGTATGGCACAAGTCAAATGGAAGTAGTGGGGTGACGCACACATCACGAGCAGGAGTGACGTCACGGAAGGTGGCTCGCACCATCTCACTCATTGCCTATTTTCCCACACACGTTACATGCCATTGCAACAGAGAAGCCAGCGCGTGCACAAGCAGCTCCAAGCTCGCCCCAGAGAGGCCAAAGAGTGAATGTGTGGGTCCATGAGCTCCAGTTGGACGCGGCCTGGGCCGCTAGGGCAGCTACAGCCTCTGTGTGTTGCAGGTGGTGTATCCGGACTGCGGAGCCTGTCATGCATTGTCAATGTTGCCCGGGTCTCGAGTCGGGGCACCACGCAGGTGTACGGCGTCCCGCCACTTATTATACCGCGAGACAGACCACTTGTTCAACTGGACCCACACATACACTCCTTGGCCTCTCTGGGGCGAGCTTGGAGCTGCTTGTGCATGCGCTGGCTTCTCAGGTGCAAACGCATATTTGGGTGAGCGAGGGGAGGCCATGAGGACAGGGTAAAATATGACTGTCTGACTTCCAGTTAGTTTAAGGAATGACCCTGATGTGGTCATAAAAAGACGTGTCTCGTGTGTATTGCAACTAGTAGATAAGCCGATGAACTTCCCATGTCTTGCATGTAGCCCCGCACCTAGACCCGCCCACTCGACACATAAAAATGAGTACCAGCACCACATCCTTCCCATTCGAAGCACTGACTGGGTGTGACAACCATCGGACAGTCTTGTGTAGTCCACCCACGCGTACATGTGGGCCCTCCATGATCCATGTCACCTGCGGCAAAGTGATGTCATGGGCAATGACGGAAGTGAGGAGAGCTGTCTGCCCCACGCACAGATGGCGCATCAGCTCAACAGACCCAGCACTGAGGGCAGCAGGGGTCACATGTGCAGGGGCAGCTGTGCCTGGTGTGAAGGCACATGCATATAGACAGCACATCGAGCAATGTGTAGTCTGCCCACATCTACTGTCCATCGTCAGGCGGACCTAGCAAAAGATCACAAGACAACACATCTGTGTGGGTGTACCCACTGTGACCAACACTGCGCAACAATCAACGTACTCGCCCTGTGCATGGCCCACCCCGCAACGGAGGTCACATTCAGTGCCACTAACTCACACACATCCCTATCACGAGGCATGGTGTGTCCAATCGACAGGGCTGAGTTTGCGCTTATCCGGAGGGTCCTGAACAGGAGACACATGTAACCCACTAGGCAGTCTGTGTTGTCACCTACTGGCATTGTGCAGTCAATGTGCAGGCCAGGCCTGCTGGGACTGAGAAGGGCAGCATGGCCCCAGCCTGACATTCACACGAGCAAAAAGTGCACTGAGACCTGCATTGCCAATTGTCTGTGTCACTGGATGTCTGACATGAAGTTGCCATGTACCACCACTCGGGAGGGACAGACATGTCAAAGCGCCCGAGAGCTCACATACCCCTGCCACCTGCAGTCAGCATGGTGAGCAGTGCATGTTTGAACCCCACAGGCTCTGACTCATAGTGCTGCGGATCAACGACATGTGTGTCCCCCACATGCACTCACACACACACTGCAGTTGTCTCTCACACACAACTTTCGCAAGGAATAGCCATGTGCAGTGTGCGTGGAGCTCGGAATCCAGGATCTCCAGCTCCTCGCTGGTGAGTGGACCTGGACATATCCTCAGCGTCATCGACGTGAAGGTGGACAGGTGGCAGCAGCAGGTGTTGTTGAGGGATGCCAGGCTGCAGTCCCAGGTAGCTGTGGTAATGCCGGTCTCACTCCCACACTCATATAGCCCCCTGGGGCAGGTTCAGTGGGTCCAAGCTGCTGCAATTTGTGTACCATGTCTGCCAGCTTCAATTGCAGACGATGGCCTGCTCCCAGCTGGCCCGGGACGCTTACCTCCATAGTGGAACACGCAGGGTGCAACCGCGAGGGTCATTGGAGTTGGCCGCAAGGGCCTGGCCCATGGCGGGTACAGTCCGCTGATGCCATGTGCACCACACAGTATGATGTGCGCAATGCATCTGCAGGTGTGGCCATGATTTGTGTGTGGGAGCAGGTCCACAATGGACAGGGCCACAACATGCTGTGTGCATAGGCAGTGACGGCCAGTGCCCAGCCTCCACATGTCTGTTAGCATATCATCATGTACACATTGGCATGGGAGCATGGGATATGCATATGCACACACATGCCATCTTTCACTATGTACATCTGCCACCTGGCACGTGCAACGTTACGTGTCACTTGTGATGTGTATTGGCAATCACACAGCCGTGTTGGCATGGAGCTGTCAATGTGTACACCTGTCAATGTTTCTGGAGGTGTGATCCGTACTGTGCTGTACATAGGGTGCAGTAGGGACATCAATGACTGTCTCATATCCCCTCGTGCTACAGGTCCCACTTGTTTTGGCCGCTCAGCCTGTGTCCATAGCGTTGTTGGTGTGTGCCATACTCACCCAGCCTCGGAAGCAGTGTCATGCACAGCAGCTAGTTATGTTGCCGTGGTATTGCCGCTTGCCAAATATGCAGTCTGATACCATCAGCATGCCTTACAAGTTATTAAGGCCTAAATCCCCATGTGCATGCTCATAGCAATGGTGTGTGTCACTGCCCATTGCAATTGGCAGGGGACCTGTGTAAGTGTATTGTGGCTGTGCTGTCCCTACTTGTCAGCTGTTCTGTGATTCAATTGCTTGGTCAGTCATTTGTGTTTTGTGTATGTGGAAATGCCCTGTGGCGTGTTGCTTTGACATGTGTCCACTTCCATCTTTCCTAGGAGGAGACCAAACATACATCGCCCCTACCAATTGCTGTCAGACATGGAGGATGTGGAGGTAATCCGGAAATTCCGTCTGGACCGACCCACCCTGCATCGCCTATGTGCCTTGTTGGAACCCCACCTCCGTCCTCGCAGGGTGTATCCAACTGCATTTACCCCCACGGCTAAGGTGATGGCTGCACTGCATTTCTTCGCCACTGGGTCATTCCAACACACAGTGGGCAGTGGAAGTGGGATGTCCCAGCCCATGTTCAGCATGGTGCTACGTGATGTACTGTCAGCTATGATGCTGTACAGGAACAGGTACATCAGATTCCCCAGGGCTCGTGAATTGGCGGCAGTGAAGGGTGATTTCTATGCCCTTGGACGGATCCCCCACGTTGTTGGTGCAATCGATTGCACCCATATTGGCCTTGTAGCACCACAGGCCATGGAGCACATTTATCGGAATAGGAAGCACACCCACTCCCTGAATGTGCAAGTGGTGTGCCTTGCGGACATGGTCATTACCCACGTGTGTGCGAAGTTTCCAGGATCGGCCCATGACTCGCACATCATGCGCAACAGCATCCTACCACGTCTGATGACCAATCTGCAACCGGACCGTGCTTGGATTGTTGGTGAGTATGTGTACTCGTGTAGCGTGCCTGGTGTGCGATGCTGTCTTGGGGACAGTTGGAATTGCAACTAATCTCGGTATTCCTCACACCCAGGGGACTCTGCTTATCCGAATGGGCCTTGGCTGCTCAGCCCATTACGTAATCCTCGGACCCCAGCTGATGACCGCTACAATGAGGCACATGGGAGGACCAGACGTGTGGTGGAGCGGACCTTTGGCCTCCTCAAGTCCAGGTTCAGATGCCTGGACCGCACCGAGGGCGCACTGGCGTACTCCCCACAGAAGGTGTGCCAGATAGTAGTGGCTTGCTGCATGCTGCACAATCTGGCTATTCGCAAGCAGATCCCCCTAATAGTGGATGACGGTGATCATCCAGGGCCCCAGCCTGCAGACCAGGACGGGTCCAGTGACGAGGACAGTGGAGAGGAGGAAGCTGTGAATGTGCGTCAGCAGCTCATCGCCCGCTACTTCACTTGACGGTGAGTGTCCATTTACGACGGCTGAAGTAGCTGTAGTTGTGCAGGTGTATGTGTGCTCTGTCACGGAGGCCTTTTGTTCACTGAGTGCTGTGTGTCAATGGTCCATGTCCAGGTTAGTATGCCACTGACAGTGGCTGTAGCATTGTGCCCTGTTGCTCTGTGAGATGTGTGTACATTGCTTGTAGTTGGTGACAAGTACTGTGTGATGAGTGTGTGACACACTCATTGAATGTACTCTTGTTCTGTTTTTCACCCCTAGGTCCCTACAGCCTCTCCTGTCCCATCGACATACCACACAGCAGATGCATTTCTGCTCATGGTGGCGGTTGCACATCGTTGAATAAACACAGGGCACAGACAGCAGATTGTGATCAAGGTGTATTTATTTACAGCGGTGACATGTTATTGTGTGCAAGGTGTTGACAAAAGTGGTGCGTGCAGTGACTATGAGTTGACGGTCATGGCTGCGTGATGCTCAAGGTGTACCCATTTAGTCCTATGTCCACAGTCCAACAGACACATGCCATTCACATGGCAGTGTGGGGTAGGATCGTATTACAAGTCAATGCAGTAGGTGGTCAAGGTGGCTGGCTGACTCACTGGCGTTTGGTGCGTGCGAAGTCCTCTCTGGACACCTGTTTCCTCTTCGGACGGCCCCTTCCACGTTTGGAAGGGGGGTGTGTTGGTGGGCTGCTGGTGGTGGCTGAGGAGTGCTCACTCGCTGTGGACGCAGGGGAACGCGATGCTGCACGACCCTGCGCCACAGCAGGTGGTGGCGGAGGTGGTGTTGCTGGCCTTGCTTGTGCCCTCACCACCACCACCAGCTGGCCCATGAGGGCCACGAATTGGCCCATATGGGCGTTCATGGCCCTCAACACCCCAAGGACCTCCCGCGTGTCGCTAGCCGACCTGGCCCATTCTCCTTGGGCCTCTTCATAGGCCCCAAGGACTCTGTCGATTTGCGGCTGGGCTTGGCTCCCAGGCACAGATGGCGTTGGCCTGACCCTGCTCCTCCTACCAGTACTGCTGCCACCGACCTGCCCACTAGCCACATTGCTCACCACGGTCCTCGTTCTGGCTCCCAGGGTGGACCCCGACGGCCGGGCCACCCCTTGCGCTGGGGCTGTGGCCAGGGATGACGTGGTGGTGGTGGTTGCGGCGGTGGTGGTGGTTGCGGCGGTGGTGGTGGTTGCAGCGGTGGTGGTGGTTGCGGCGGTGGTGGTGGCCGCATCGACCGTGGCAGCAGGGGTCTGTGACTGGTCAGCAGCCCTGGGTGATGGGTTGGTGGGTAGGAGGGGCCCTGGGGAGCGGTTGTGCCCTGCCACACCAGATGGGCCTGCTGGGTGGTCCACGTCCGAGGAGGTGTCCAGCTCCTCTACATCCGTGAGTCCGGGTCGGGGGCTTGCGGACTGGCTGTGCTGGCTGCTGTCTCCCTCTCCAGCGTCCAGCAGTTCGGCACCTGTGGGGAGAATGAGATAGGTTAATGTGTTGCACCTAGCAAAGTATGTATTGGTTGTCTGACATTCACAGTTCGTGCACTGTCGTGCACAGGTTTCCCAGAGGCGTGTGTGTGGATGTACGATGTGTGTATGCGTGGGCAAGGCAATGGAACTGTGTGATGTGAACATGTGGCATGGGACGGATTAGCAATGCCGATGGGTGTGTGTTGCTATACTCCTACATTTTGTGGCTCGGGTGTATGCGGGCTCCAGACCCATCGACGATATTGAGGTGAAATATGGTTTAGGGGTTCAAATGGAACGCTTAGAAACGCAGATGGGAAAAGGGGGTACAGCCCCCTCAACGCTTTTGAGGTGAAATATGGTTTAGGGGTTCAAATGGAACGCTTAGAAACGCAGATGGGAAAAGGGGGTACAGCCCCCTCAACGCTTTTGAGGTGAAATATGGTTTAGGGGTTCAAATGGAACGCTTAGAAACGCAGATGGGAAAAGGGGGTACAGCCCCCTCAACGCTTTTGAGGTGAAATATGGTTTTGGGGTACATACTGTGACATATCGGTGCAGAACGGGACATGTGTTTTGGCAACATGACAGTGCAGAGACAAAGGTGTGTGTATGTCTGACATCCCCAGCATATCTGCTCACTGTTATCATTTATGGACATTACACTGCAAGCATTGTAGTGAGTGTGTGATGGTTGTGTGCCACACGACGTATTGCAGATGGGCCAATTCCTTGGTGTGCGTGCTACCCTCGGCCATGTGCATCAATGCAGTGCTCTTGGGGTGTTGACTATATTATGTATGTTGTTAATCACAGTGTGACGTGCGCTTCAGTCACTGCAGGCACATTATTTGTCATGGGCAGGTATCTTTGCATAACTACTGTATGAGGGCCAGCTGTTCGGATGACATACCTTTCATGACACAGGGGCTGACAGATGAGATGGATGATATGTTGAATGTGCATTATGTGCCTGTGTGTTTCATGGGTCCAGTGGTGTGTATGTGCATTATTGTGGTCCCACGCTGTTACTTCTAGGCAGGTTGGACTTACATGGGCGTTGTTGTACGATGTGTGGGTAACAGGCAGTAAGGACTACATGGACAAGACTTCGATGGTGTTGCTGATGTGTGTGATGAGTGGCACGGTGCCCGCCGTGTGGGTCTGTGCTCCAGTGGGACTTGTGCATGCAGACGTGGCTCCTTAGGTGTTGCTGTGTTTGTGATGGGTCATGTGGGGTATGACTCTGTAATACATGTCCGTGTGCACATTGGTCACATGATTGTGACAGGGAGCAGTGCTGCGTGTTCCTCTGCTACGTGACATGTCCCATGTGTTAGTCGTAATACAGTCCTCATGCCTACAGACACCCCGCCCTGTACAGTTTTCCACCTACAGGTTGTTTTTGAGTGCGCAATGCAATGGATGCCACATGGTTATGGGAGGGAGGGGTGCTCCATGTTGCTGGTCTGTGGGAGTGGGGGCGGTGTTGTGAGTTGTGGTGCTGGCTTACCACCCACAGAAACCCCTCCATGTAGGGTGAGATATCTACCTGTCGGCTGAAGGTGTGCACTGCAGTGGCTGACACATGGGTGTGGGGTGTGCTCCACCTTGCTGCGCTGTAGGACTAGGGGCCTGGTGTGTGTTGTACTTCAGCTGTCCCCCTCCCACCCACTGACTTTGTGTTCCGGCTACTTACCTGTTACTTGTCGGTTACTGCAGCTATGGCTGACACATGGGTGTGGGTGTGGTGAGTGCTCCTTCTGGCACTTTTGGAGTACAAGGGGACCTGGTGGGAGTTGCGGTGCTGGCTGACTGTACACATGCCTCCATGGTTTTGTTAGTTGGTCGGTTTGGGCTGAGTGTGTGGTAGTGTCTGTTGCATGTGTGAGTGATGTCTTGTGTATTGTGTACTGGACATGGGGGTGTTTGTCCCTCGGAGCTATGGCATAGTGGTAGTGCATGTGAGTACATAGCGGTGTGCTGGTATACATTTGTTTGTACTTACCAGCCTCCACTCCCCCTGGTATTCCGGTGAGACTCTCCGGATGTATGATGCCTCGCACCTTCTCCTCCCACGCCTTGAAGCTCTTGAAAAGCGCAGGATTACCTCCGCCAGTCCTGTCAGCCAGCTGCCGATTCTTGGCCTCCTTCTTCTTGACCTCCCTTTTCATATCGTGCCACCTCTTGGTGATTTCGCCTCGGTTGCGTGGCACGTTCCCTACTGCATTGACCTGGTCTACGATCCTGCTCCACATCCGATTTCTGGTGGCTACTGTTGTCTGTTGGACCTGGTTGCCAAAGATTTGTGGGTGCACCTTGATGATCTCGTCGACCATGACCGTCAGCTCAGTTGAAGTGAACTTTGGCATTCGGTGTGCTGCCATGGTGTGTGGTTTGGTGTTTGTGGTGCTGGTGCGGTGTGTGTGTGTGGTGTGTGATGTGCAGGTCGTTTGTGGTGCTGGTGTTTGGTGGTGCTGGTGCTGGTGGTGGTGGGTGTGATGGGTGCGTATCTGTGGTGTGCTGCTGTCCTTGCTGTGTCGCTGTGTTCTCTCCTCTCTTCTTGGCTTTGTAGTGTTGCAAGGGATTGTGGTCTGTGAAGGGGCTGCTTTTGTGCTTACCTATGTGGGTGTGTCATGATGGTCTGTTGTTTTCAGGTGTGTTGTGGCTGGTGTTCTGGGATTAGTAGTTTATTTGTTTGTCCAGGGGGGGTGTTTTCGGGATGTGTACTGTGTTTGTGTATTTGTGCGTGGCTTGCTGTGTGGACTTGTTGGCCATGTTGTGTGTGTTTGTTTGGGTCTGCGGATGGTTTCTGTGCAGGGACGTGGCCGCCAGGGCTTCCGCCGTGTCCATTTCCATCTCTGTTGTTTACGATGGCGGGCGGTGTATTTGTGTATTTACCGCGCTCATGTCGGAGCGATCCTAATTTCACGGGCGGTGTCTCGATCGTCAGGGCGGGCGGTTTTTGGTTGTCGTGCGTATTTGCGTCCGTGGCAGACGGGTGGACTTAGAATCGGACATGATCGGGCGGTATTTTTGGGTTTTTTTCCGCCGCGGGCGGTGTTCGCTTCGTGGGATCGTAATTGCTCGGTCGGTATTCAGATGGTGTAGGCGGGCGGATTTTTACCGCTATGGTGGATGGCGGATTTTTTACCGCCCGGTATCGTAATGGACACCTTAGGATCTTTTCTTCATTTTTGTATCAGCTGTGCTATTATTATAAGAGGGGACTATTCATGTACAATCCGATCTGGCCATGCCACAAAACTATGTGTTCAGTCACAGTACCTAGGCCATATATGTCTGTATGTTTAACAATCAACCATGTTTTATAGATATCATCTGAGAGGTGAAGAGTAAATCCTTAAGCACATCCCGATCGGTGATGCGATTGGCATGGTGTCTGGTTGACTTGCAGTCTTTTCTTAAAAAGGTACAATAGAGTACAAGATTAGTGAAGGAATGTAGATCAAAAAGCATGTTCTTGGTAGTTTACTGTGAAGCGTCACATGCATCCTCAGCACAGCCGTTAAATGGTTGGTCATACCTGACAATGACATAGTGGCAGAAGAAACATTATCTCAGAGTACCCCACAAGTTTTGGATGCAAAGGTTTTTGAAGAATGTAACCAGTAATGGCCTCTCCATTTCACAGGAACATCAGTTCTAGATTATCAATTTAAGTCTCAAAGACTGGGCAAGGAATGGGCAGAACACTTGGGAAACCTATCCAGAAACAATGTGACTACACTTGTGAAAGCTACACAATATCACTGTCTGCAAGACTTATTGTTACCAGTTCTTTAGAAATATCCCTATTGTGGGCCTTTGCTGCTCCTAGAGGAATGTTTCTCTCTTCCCTCATGCTGTTAACTATTTGGTGTGTAATTTTACTCCCATGGCGTGTTTGCATTGCAATGCATGAGGGCATCCTTTATATCTCTCAATACAACTGAATCAGAACAAATTCCATTCTTTATCCCATAAATTCCTGTATATAGGTTTTTTTTGTTTCATTTATATTCTGCAGTAGTGTTTTATTTAGGACTCAGAATGTAATCCAAAACTATTGTTTTTGTCAATACTTCTTATTTTTAGTGATAAATTGCAAAAATAGTAAAAGCTTAGAGAAAAAGTACACAGAAATAATAGAAAGTCATCACTGCTTCAAAGGTAAACTATGTTTTTGTTCTGAACAAAATAAAATTATGTTTCATGAAAGTTGTTTAATGATTATCCAGAAACCAAAGATTTTCCAATATTCACACCCTCTAACTGAATAGTTAATGACTGAGACAGAGTAACCATTCACAAGGTGGAAGCTGTCCATGGGTTACTACTTCCTTTGTGCATATGACAGCTAGGGACTGCTAAAACTATATAATGGTGAAAGGTAGACATATTTCTTGTTAAATTCAGTACAAGAAATTTTTAAACGAAACCTTTCAGCTCTGACTTAACATTACCTTTCCATCAGTAATTTAACAACCAGCTCCATGGTATCAGCAAATTAAGTAGTGCAACCTTCTCCTTTTCTGCAAGAACCAGACAAACCTTCCATTAAATGAAAGCAATGATTATGAATTTTAAATAATTGTCTGATATACATAGATGCCATCTCGTATGACTCAGAAAGAAGCCCAGCTTCTACCATTTGGTTCTTGCTGATCAAAGAAGCTTTGATAATGTACTATATGTCAAAGTTCCTCAGGGACAGTTAATCATTTGGTGGCAAATACAGTGAAGCAAACAAAACGATAATGAGGCAGTATTCAGATGAACCAAGTGTTCTACTTGAGTGGCACAATGTCTTTAAGCACAGACAGTATAATGAAGAAAGTGTAGAGGAACATATAGCAGCTTTGCAAATTTGAGCAGCCTCTTGTGATTTTTATAACTGTATTCCTTTACACACAAGTTTATATGTGTATGTAAGTGTATGTTGTTTGGAAGGAATATCGAAAAACAATTTAGTGATACAAAATTATTGTGTCTGGAATATCGGGACATCAGAAATATTGTGGATAGGAATATTGAAGGTAAAAATATATTTTTTAGTGTTGTTTTTAAAATTGTTGTAAAAAGTATCGATGTAGAAAATATTGTTGTATGCATGCACACACACCAGCCCACTGACCAGCCCCACCCCAAACACACCACAGACACCACCTGAACAAAAACACCAACTCACATGCGCCTTTCTCAACACGTGCTCACTATGAAAGCATTCCACTGAATTATGGGACTTCATCGCCACTGTTGGAAATGGCCCTTTTTGCAGGGTTATCCCCAAACTTTTTGCTTCTTCCTCCTATTTTCCCTGACCTGTTTGTGTTGGTTTTAGGACTCTGGGCACTTTACCACTGCTAATCAGTGCTAAAGTGCATATGCTCTCTGTGTAAATTGTGTTATGGATTGGTGTTTCCATGATTGGATATTTGATTTCCTTGTTAGTCCCTAGTAAAGTGCACTGAGTGTGCCAGGGCCTGTAAATCAAATGCTACTAGTGGGCCTGCAGCACTGATTGTGCCACCCACGTGAGTAGCCCTGAAAAGGTAACTCAGACCTGCCATTGCAGAGTCTGCACGCAGTTTGTAACTGCCATGTCGACTTGGCCAGTGCACACACTTGCCAGTCCCTAACCTTCCCTTTTCTTACATGTCAGGCACCCCTAAGGTAGGCTCAAGGTACCCCTGTGGGCAGGGTGCAGTGTATGTGAAAGTTAGGACATGCCCTGGTGTGTGTGGCATGTCCTGATAGTGAATTACAGCCAATTTCGTTTTTCACTATTGCAAGGCTACCTGTTCCCCATAAGACAAAATGGGGAGTTTGTTTATAACATCTTATAAACATAACTGGCCCGGGGAATTAGGTTGGGAAATAAAGTTTAGTATGCCTGAACTCAGAATCTAAAGATGCATCTTTTAGTGAAGGTGATTTTTACATTCTGTGTTTGAAAACACCACTATCAGAAAGTAGGTATTTTCTTGCTCAGTCATCCCGTGTGCCTCTGCTGGAATGTGGATTGCCTGTCTGGGTTTTGGATGACAGAAGGCTGGGGAGCAGGAGTGGCTCCAGATAGTCTAGGTGGGTCAGGAAAAGGCTGAATAGACCTGGGCTGCAATTGGGGAAGGGGGAGGAGATTTCCTTGCACCTCAAAGGGCCTGGTCTGCCTCTGACAATGCCGTCTCCACCTACTGCCAGGAAGTCACACCAGACAAGGCAGAACTGGTTCTGGCTGGGCACAGACACTCTCTGCCTAAGAGATCAAATGAATTTGGGATATAAATATTGGGGCCCAGACCCCTGAACTTTAGAACTCTTTTGGATCCAGAAGACTGCCAAGAAGAAGAGCTGGAGAAGCTGTGAGGAGGAACTACCACTTTGCTGTGTGCTTTGCTGTGTTAGCCTGCAGTGGCTGCTTCTGTCTTGGTCAGTGAAAGGACTGGACTGAACTTTCTGCAATCTACTTTTGTGAGTTTCTCCAAGGGCTTGAGGTTGAGCTTGCCCCCTGTTCAAGAAGTCTCAGGAACAGCAAAGACTTCAAGCTCTTCTGCCCTCAGCACTGGGGACTGTGTGTTTTGTGCTGCAACAGAGGAAAAAGCAACCTGACACCGTCTACGACGCCGCTGCCGACTCCGTGTCCTGAAGGCACCGCAGAGGACACCGCCGCAACGCCGCAATGCCGCACCGCGACCCTGGTCTCACCGACGATGCCTGTGAACGCCGCCACCGAGCTGCTGCTCGCACTGCGACCTGTGGGCACCGCACTCCGCACCGCCTCGCCTCACGACGATGCCTTGGCCTCCCCGATGACGACGCTCCACGCCGAAATCGATGCCGCTGCTTGCACTGTGGTTCGAGGGCACCGCTCGTAAAGTTACACTACACACCGCCCTCATCCCGCACCGCAGCCTTGGCCTACCGATGCCGGCGCCATTGACTCCAGACGACAGCGCTCCAGCAACGACGATGCCGCTGCTTGCACCGCGACCTGCCAGCACCGCGACGAGCACCGCATTCACTTCGCACCGTGACCCTGGTCTAACCGATGACGCTATCTGATGCTGCCACCAAGCCGCTGCTCGCACGCGACCTGAGGGCACCGCACGCCGCACCGCTGCACTTCGCCCCGCAGCACCCGATACCTGCCGACGCCGGCCCTCCTGCCTTCAACAGAGAGGAGTTCGATCTGCAACACGTGTGACTTTGAGGGCCCGACGACTCCTGCACCAACCTCCGGAACCGACGCCTGCGGACAACGTGCTTTCGGAAGCTCAACAAGAGGTCGCCGACGCCCTGCATTTCTAAAAGATACTGTTTGCGGGTCTTCCCGACACCGTAGCTGGTCCTCGACGCCGCGGTCAGCCAGAACTGTTTGGATTTGTTTGTTCACGACGCCGTGATAGCCCCGGATGAAGCTATCGACTTCAAGGAACTGTTTTTCAAGGTTATTTTGATAACTGAAGATTTCTAAGTACTGTATTGTGGATTTTTATTGTTTTTGGTCTTGTCTTAAGTATATAAAAATATTGGACATTTTTCTAAACTTGTGTGTTGTCCTTTTGTAGTGCTTACACTGTATTACTGTTGGTTATGTGCAAATGCTTTACACACTGCCTCTAAGATAAGCCTGACTGCTCGTGCCAAGCTACCAAGGGGGTGAGCAGGGGTTATTTTAGGAGTGTAATTCCCTTATCCTGACTAGAGGGGTGGTTTCTTCCTGGCTTTTGCACATGCCCCAGCCTACCAAAAATCCCATTTCTACATTGGTTGTCAGCGGTGAGGATAGGACTTGTGTTTGCACTTGACTTACAGTGATTGGTGTGCACTACTACCATATCGCAGACCATTACATACCACACACTATTTTTTTGGTCTATAGTATTTTTGCCTTTCCATTGGTTTTGAACTTGAACTTTCTAGTACAACATGCCTGAATCAATTGCATCATCTGTTGCATCCTTGGAAGTGGCCTTTGAGGAGGAGAGGTTAGAAACCTACAATGTTAAGGAGTTGAAGGTGATCTGCAAAAACCTCAAAATCCAAATCAGAGGCCTCACCAGAAAAGAGGAGCTACAAAAGGCGCTGAGGGACTGGGTAGCGGCCAGACATGCTAGTGAGCAGTCTGGGGATCTTAGCCTGGAGGTGGAGGAGCCTATTCCAAGGGTGGATCTGCTTTTGGGAAGGGGGGCACCCTCTAAACCAGGCAGCAGCAGTGCTTTGTCCCCAGAGGAGCTGGAGGACAGGCGAGAAGCAAGGAGCATTGCTGTGGAACTGGAGAAGCTTAAGTTAGCCATGGAAGAGAAAAGGATTATGTTAGACCATGAGTTTAAAATGAGAGAGCTGGACTGGGAAGCCAGTAGGGCTAGGCCCAGCCCAGATGGTGGCAGCAAAAGTGTTAGGTCCAGTACTGAGGATGAGGTACACACACACAGAGATTTGGGGCCCTGCTTCAAGGAGGGAGTTGACATACACCAGGGGGTTCAGGATTGTGAGGTTACTCCAGTGGTGCACAGTGTCCCTGAGGTGGATTGGGGAACTGGCACAGGGGATAATTTTCCTGGTAGTGGGAGGGACACTCTACTGACTCTAGGTGAGAGGTGCAGGGAGAGGGGTTCCCCCATGATAGAAGCCCTAGTAAGTGAGTATGTAGACCAGCCAGAAGAGTATGGGTTAAGAGACAGCAACAGTCAGACACTGTCTCACCAGTCTTGTGAGAATGATGTGGGGTACTTTTCTGAGGCACTGGATGATTGGGTGAAGGGTAGTTTGGTTAACACCTGTGTGGGGCTGTGTGATTCAATTGTTGGAGAGCATATTTTAAGTCCCTGTTTTCCAGAGCTATGACAACACCCACTGGAGTGTGAGTTCTCTGACCCCAGGGAGCTTTCACGGGAGGCAGACCTTTTTGTGGATTCCAGAGGGTCTGGAGAAGCATCTGGGGGTGACCTGGAAGGAAGTGGCTTAGGTACTTCCCAACCAAGGGTGGTGGGAAAGGTTTGTGGTAGCCCAGATAGGTCCTGATGTCGTGGGAAGGGTATAGGGACTCACGTCCTGTCTCTGTGGAGAAGGATTGGGAATGGGCTGCGGCCCAAGGTGCCCAAAACCCGGTCCCAAAGCTTGGGCGGTTCCAGGGGGGAACACCAGGTGAGGAGCCTAGGCTGTACTGGTAGGCCGTCCGTTGAGGGGGATCTCCTAGTGTCAGGAGAACGTGGAGTGTCTGTAAACAGAGCTCCAGCAGTTCTGGTGTCTGGCGGTGCCGCTCCTAAGTGGAGGGTGCAGAAGTCCAGATTGAGGGGTGAGAGGGGGATGCGTTCCCCAGTGGGAGAACCAGTGGGTCAGGGGCCAGCCAGAAGGGCTGAGCCTCCTAGGAGTGACCATGGTGACACCACTTCTGTCCTGGGGGATCTTCGTGCACTGTCAGATGGACAGGGGTCGGGAGATCTGCACCAGGCAGACTGTCACACAACACATGAGTCATGTGTTACCCTCAGGGGGGGCATGCGTGCTCCCAAGGAAGTCCTGGTGCGCCGGGCAGGTGCTCAGCCACAGGGTTTAGTCCCTGGGTTGGGAGGCCAGGTTCAGGTCCTGCCTGACCTGGAGGGAAGGATGACTGTAAGCAGTGTCCTGACCGGTTTGTCTTCTAGGGGTACCACTCGAGGTGGGAGGGTGTAGAACTCTGGAAGGGGGTGCAGAGGGAGGGAGTCCTTGCCTCTGACCCCGGTGCAACCTGAGGGTTTAGACCCTAGGTTGGGAGACCAGTTGCTGGAGAGAGGTCCTGAACTGGTGGGAGAATTGTTTGGGAGGTCCGGTTCCAGCGTCCTGAGAGTTTTTGGTTCTGGGAGTGCCTGTCCTGGGAGGAGAGTGCAGGACCCCAGAAGGAGAGTTGAGGAGAGCCTTGCCCGAGACCTCTGGTCAGCCTGAGGGTACAGACCCTGGGTTGGCGGACCAGGTTCAGGGTGTCCCCCCTGACCTGGGGGAAGGGGCGACTGCAAACAGTGCCCCTACCAGTTTGTCTTCTGGGGGTGCCGCTCCAAGATGGAGGGTACAGAGCCCCAGGGGGAAGGACCGGGTGTGGGAGAGCCCACCCCAGTCCCTGGTTGAGCCCCAGGGTACAGACCCTGGGCTGGTGTACCAGTTGCAGGAGAGCACCCCTGAACTGGTGGGCGAATTGTGCAGGACACCTACCATAGGTGCCCTGAGAATTCTGGAAGGGGGTACCGCTCCAGGTGGGAGGGTACAGAGCCCCAGGGAGAAGGAGAGGGTGTGGGAGAGCCCACCCCAGTCTCCTGTCCGGCCGCAGGGTACAGACCCTGGACTGGTAGGCCAGTGTCAGGCTGCCATACCTGACTTGGCAGGGGGGAAAGTGGAGAAAGGGTGCCAGGCACCTGGGGCTACCGCCCCCCCACTCTCTGACGCCACAGTGGTTGGAATGGCCTGAAAGGCATAAGGCCGGGCTCTCATCACTGACAATTGTCAGTGGCCACTGTGGCTGGCTGTCCTGCTAGACAGAGTTGCCCCTGGGAGGGGGACAGGAGCCACACCCCGGGGGTGGACTGGGCCACACCATTGTGTTGGCCATGTGGGTACTGACTGCCTGTTGGGACACATCTGTGAGCAAATTAAGTTTAGGTGCTGCGCAGATGGGGTCCACAGGTGAGGAGAAGGGTTCCCCATGGGTCAGCTTAGTGGACCCTGAGAGTATGGATAGAGGGATCCAACTAGGTTCAGGAAGGCGTAGAACAGGAAGAAAACCCTGCTGCTGCGGGCCAGGTCCCATGTTCTATCGCCAAAAACAGGGAAGTCCATTGAGGTATGGATTGGTCTACCCTGGCTTTAGGCTGGAAGGGGGTTGTGTTGGAAATGACCCTTTTTGCAGGGTTATCCCCAAACTTTTTGCTTCTTCCTCCTATTTTTCCCTGACCTGTTTGTGTTGGTTTTAGGACTCTGGGCACTTTACCACTGCTAGTCAGTGCTAAAGTGCATATGCTCTCTGTGTAAATTGTGTTATGGATTGGTGTTTCCATGATTAAATATTTGATTTCCTTGTTAGTCCCTAGTAAAGTGCACTGAGTGTGCCAGGGCCTGTAAATCAAATGCTACTAGTGGGCCTGCAGCACTGATTGTGCCACCCACGTGAGTAGCCCTGAAAAGGTAACTCAGACCTGCCATTGCAGAGTCTGCACGCAGTTTGTAACTGCCATGCCGACTTGGCCGGTGCACACACTTGCCAGTCCCTAACCTTCCCTTTTCTTACATGTCAAGCACCCCTAAGGCAGGCCCAAGTTACCCCTGTGGGCAGGGTGCAGTGTATGTGAAAGGTAGGACATGCCCTGGTGTGTGTGGCATGTCCTGATAGTGAATTGCGGCCAATTTCGTTTTTTCACTATTGCAAGGCTACCTGTTCCCCATAGGACAAAATGGGGAGTTTGTTTATAACATCTTATAAACATAACTGGCCCAGGGAATTAGGTAGGGAAATAAAGTTTAGTATGCCTGAACTCAGAATCTAAAGATGCATCTTTTAGTGAAGGTGATTTTTACATTCTGTGTTTGAAAACACCACTTTTAGAAAGTAGGTATTTTCTTGCTCAGTCATCCCGTGTGCCTCTGCTGGAATGTGGATTGCCTGTCTGGGTTTTGGATGACAGAAGGCTGGGGAGCAGGAGTGGCTCCAGATAGTCTAGGTGGGTCAGGAAAAGGCTGAATAGACCTGGGCTGCAATTGGGGAAGGGGGAGGAGATTTCCTTGCACCTCAAAGGGCCTGGTCTGCCTCTGACAATGCCGTCTCCACCTCCTGCCAGGAAGTCACACCAGAGAAGGCAGAACTGGTTCTGGCTGGGCACAGACACTCTCTGCCTAAGAGATCAAAGGATTTTGGGATATAAATATTGGGGCCCAGACCCCTGAACTTTAGAACTCTTTTGGATCAAGAAGACTGCCAAGATGAAGAGCTGGAGAAGCTGTGAGGAGGAACTACCACTTTGCTGTGTGCTTTGCTGTGTTGGCCTGCAGTGGCTGCTTCTGTCTTGGGCAGTGAAAGGACTGGCCTGAACTTTCTGCAATCTACTTTTGTGAGTTTCTCCAAGGGCTTGAGGTAGAGCTTGCCCCCTATTCAAGAAGTCTCAGGAACAGCAAAGACTTCCAGCTCTTCTGCCCTCAGCACTGGGGTCTGTGTGTTTTGTGCTGCAACAGAGGAAAAAGCAACCTGACGCCGTCTACGACGCCGCTGCCGACTCCGTGTCCTGAAGGCACCGCAGAGGGCACCGCCGAAACGCAGCACCACGACCCTGGTCCCACCGACGACGCCTGCGGATGCCGCCACCGAGCCACTGCTCGCACCGCGACCTGAGGGCACCGCACTCCGCACCGCCTGGCTTCACGACGACGCCTTGGACCCCCCGACGACACCGCTGCACGCTGAAATTGACGCAGCTGCTTGCACCGTGGTTCGAGGGCACCGCTTGTAAAGTTACACGATGCACCGTCATCATCCCGCACCGCAGCCTTGGCCTACAGACGCTGGTGCCTTCAACGACTGGCGACAGCGCTCCAGCAACGACGCTGCTTGCACCATGACCTGCCAGCACCGCGAGGAGCACCGCATTCACTTCGCACCGTGACCCTAGTCTCACCGACGTCGCCATCTGATGCCGCCACCGAGCCGCTGCTCGCACCGCGACCTGAGGGCACCGCACGCCGCACCGCTGCACTTCGCCCCGCAGCACCCGACGCCTGCCGACGCCAGCGCTCCTGCCTTCAACAGAGAGGTGTTTGATCTGCAACGCGTGTGACTTCAAGGGCCCCGACGACTCCTGCACCGACCTGCGGAACCGCCGACTGCGGACGCCATGCTTTCGGAAGCTCAACAAGAGGTCGCCGACGCCCTGCATTTCTAAAAGGTACTGTTTGCGGGTCTTCCCGACACCGTAGCTGGCCCGCGACGCCTCGGTCAGCCAGAACTGTTTGGATTTGTTTGTTCACGATGCCGTGATAGCCCCGGACGAAGCTTTCGACTTCAAGGAACTGTTTTTCAAGGTTATTTTGATTACTGAAGATTTCTAAGTACTGTATTGTGGATTTTTATCGTTTTTGGTCTTGTCTTAAGTATATAAAAATATTGGATTTTTTTCTAAACTGGTGTGGTGTCCTTTTGTAGTGCTTACACTGTATTACTGTTGGTTATGTGCAAATGCTTTATACACTGCCTCTAAGATAAGCCTGACTGCTCGTGCCAAGCTACCAAGGGGGTGAGCAGGGGTTATTTTAGGAGTGTAACTCCCTTATCCTGACTAGAGTGGTGGTTTCTGCCTCGCTTTGGCACATGCCCTAGCCTACCAAAAATCCCATTTCTAGCAGCCACCCTTGCACCCGACATCTTCTTTCTCACTGAGACCTGGCTCAACTGCCTGCTGAAGGCAACAAAGACGACAGCCCTTGCCACATGCATCGAAACCAGCGATAACAACACCAAAGAACTTTTCAACATTGTTAAGGAATTCTCCAACCCGACTGCCAGGCAAAACAACATCATACCCTCACAGGAGCTGTTTGTGAGAACCCCACCCACTTGTTCCACAACAAGACCGCAACCATATACAGAAACATCGCACCCCGACCCACACCTACGGACTTCCTTGACATATGCGCCACCACCGTAACTGTCACAAACCAAAAACTGACCGCCTGGAACCTCTTCTCCACCAAAGACACCACCTCTACCATGAAATCTATCCACTCAGGAGCTCCCACAGACCAATACCCGCACTACATCTTCAACCTTGGAAACCAAAATATCGGCCAGGAACTCACCACCCTACTCAACACCTCTATCATCACCACAACATTTCCCGAAGCCTGGAAACACGCCGAAGTCAGACCACTATGCAGAAAACCCTCCACTCACCCCAACGAACTCAAAAACTACCGACCATTCTTCCTGCTCCCATTCCTAGCGAAGATACTGGAAAAGATCATCACCAATCAACTCTTGACACACCCGGAGCAGAACCAGTTGCTCAACGCCTCCCAATCCGGCTTCAGCAGCAATCACAGCACCAAAACTGCCCTGATCGCAGCCACCAACGATATCCGATCCCTCCTCGACCGAGGAAAAACAGCAGCTTTGATCCTCCTTGACCTATCTGCAGCCTTTGACACCGTATCCCACCATACGCTGATCAAAGGTCCATACCACATCAGCATCCAGGGGGACGCTCTCAAATGGATCACCTCCTCCCTCACCAGAAGAATCCAGAAGATCCACCTCCCACTTTCACCTCTGAACCAAAGGAGATCACCTCTGGTGTCCCCCAGGGCTCATCCCACAGCCTCATGCTCTTCAGAGCATATATGACAGCACTGGCCAACATTGTCAGATCCTGTGGTCTCAACATAATATCCTACACAGACAACAACCAACTCATCCTCTCACTCACCGATGACCCTACCACCACCAGAACCAACTTCCACAGATGCATGACAAACATCGCTGACTGGATGAAGAACTGCCTGCAGCTGAACACAGACAAGAAGGAAGTACTGATCTTTGGCAATAGCAGCAACACATGGAACAACTCCTGGTAGCCATCAGACCTAGAACCCACACCCACTCCCTCCGACTATTCCAGAAACCTCAGAATCATCATTGACAACAAGCTCACTATGAAATCACAGATCAACGCTGTCTCCTCTGTCTGCTTCCTCACTCTGCGGATGCTAAGTAAGATCTTCAACTGCTGGACAAAGATGCCTTTTGATCTTTTCCTTAGCTGTGTGAATATTATTACTGTTTATTCTTGGTTATGCTTAGGTAGTTCAACCATTGAGGATGTTACTGAAAAAAGGAAGGAAGTTTAAATGATTATGTCAAACTAATGAGGGTTTGGGAAAAGTCAAGTGACTAGAAGTCCCTTTGTTACTGAAGGTATATGTATAATAAGTGTAGATACCATCTTTAGAGGTTTTGGGGCAGTTCTAGGACAATGGATTACTAGGGGAGAATGTACAGTTACATTTGCACCTAGAACTCTGAAAGATACTAAGACCAGTTATACACCCAGCTTGCTTGGGTGAGAGTAGTTCAAACATTGTACAATTACATTTGGAGGGGGGCAAGTTTTGAAGTGTACTTTGACCACAAAGGTTTGGTAAATCTACTGAGTGGCTCCAGCTTGGGTAAGGTGTCAGCTTGCCTACTGGGGCTATTGTATAAATTATAGGAGTATGGCATGACTGTAAAGTATGTGCAAGGAGGAAAAAGTTAGGGCTGAATGCCTTTCAACAGTGAATTTGACAGAGTTGTTGTCAGAATTTTGTTATATCGAAGACTTAAAGTGTGCTGTGGCACCTGTTGATGCTGTTAAGAAATGTAATGATGCCTCTTCAAAATCTGACTGAATTAATGCGTGTAAGGAGGATTCTATTTTACAACAGGTAATTGTGTACATTAAGTAGGGTTGGCCCAAAAGCAGGAATTTATCCAGTGCCCTCAAAGCCTTTGCACAAGTTGCATCTGAACTTACGTGCAAAAATGGTGCTTGCCTTAGACATGAATTGTTTATACCACCTGTAGGACTGCTTGCTGATTTTATCAAATTTGCACATGGTGTATATTTTGGGATCACAGTGTTCTGTAAGAAACTTCATCAATTTTATTGGTGGCCATCTATGGATGCCCAAGTGTGCAGTATGGTAAATTCCTCTACTGAGTGTTTAATTTGAGACAAACACTTTAAAACTCTTGAGAAACCTTCATTTCTGGTACTAATTCGGGCTGGTCCTTGGGAGAAATTAGCTTTAGATTTTTCAGATCCATTTCATATGCTTTCAAGTGACATAAGGCATATGATTGTACTTGTAGAATTTACTCAAAATGGGTATATTTCTATTTTGTAGACTCCATAAACACTAGCAATGTGATTGGTTTTCTGGAGAAAATATTTTTAATTGAAGTTTATACAAAACATATTGTGATGGCTAATGGTACATATTTTACATCTTTTTGTCATTTTTTAATCTTTATTTATGCACGATGTGAACTTTATCTAGTACAGCAACTAATGGCCTTGTAGAACAGTCAAATTGTCTACTCAAGGAGGGCATTCACAAAGCACTGTCTGAACCCGAATAATAAATCACTACCTGAATGGTTAAAAGATTCTTGTAAATCAGTATTTGAGGACAGTGCTGATATTAACAAAGAGAAAATGTGTACCAGGGTACTAACAAAATAAATGAAACGAAAAATGTTGATTCTGGGAAAGTAGCAAGAAACATTGAACTCAATGTAGGAGATTGGGTACTCTTTAAAAAACACATTTAAAATTTCTAAAGGTGAGTCTAAATTCACTCTCTCTGTTCAGGCAGTCAGGGCCATGAAAACATCTGTTCTGTTACAGGAAAATGGGTGGTGGGATAGCAGCAGTGTGATACCTATTTCTGGTAAACATGAAGGGATCATTAAAATGTCTCACAATGAGTTTTGCCTTGGATGAGTCAATATTGACAACAAATGCATTACCCAATGCAATGACACAGGTTGTACAAGAAAGTCTTTCTGTGAAGGTTTGTTGTGATGTTATTCCAAATTCTAGTGTTTCAATTGAATTATCTTCTTCATCTGACCTTGTCAAGTACCTAATGGAAATCTATGCTACGCCTCATGAGCAGGAACATTTTAATAAGCTGGAACTTTTGAAGAACTTACACTTCTAACACTACTCTTGAGAGCAAAAGTCGTAGTCAACATTTAATTAAATTACATGCTACAATTGCTGATTTTGCAATTCCTTGATTTGTTTATTCCAAGCCTTGTTAATCTTGTTTTGTAGTAAGAAGAGAAATGTCTGTAATATTCTCTATGTTGTAAAAAAAAAAAAAGAAATCATGTTGACTTATTCTTACCTTTTTTTAATGGTCTCACCTTAGAATGTGATGGGTTCTGTAGCACACCCGCCATTCTGTGTTTCACAGTTGCTGGGTTGCTCCTGAGCTTGCAGGTCATGTTTGGTTGTGGGCTCTTTTCTGCACAACCTACTAAATATCTGTATTCATCACCTGGAGACTCTTGGTGTGTCTTTCCCCATTCTAGACTCTAAAACAACACAAACGTATACAAAAAGTGATGGATGGAATGCTTGAATGAATCTCAGCCAAGTGTAATTACTTGGGGCCACATCCCAGTTCATTGTTAGATTTGCACACCATGCCACCTCAGTTTGCAAATCAGTCCCGACTCTGCTCTAATGGGAACAGCCCAGCCCGAACCACCATGCAAGGTCCTCCCCGAACCAGACCAGAAGCTACCTAGGACCGGTCTCACACTAGCTATGGCTCATCAGCCAAGCACAGCTTGGTTCCAGTGACACAGTTTACATGAGACCTATGCTGGGCATGCCCATTGCATATAGGGCAATGCACAAAACTATACAAAAAGTGATAGATGGAATGCTTGACTTAATCTCAGCCATTAGTACTTACTTAGGGTCACATCCCAGCCCATTGATATTTTGCACACCATGCCACCTCGGTTTGGACCCAGCCATATATGCAAATCAGCCTTGACCATGCTCCAGTGTTAACAGTGCAGCCCAAAATGACAAGGCAAGGTCTTCCCTGAACCAGAACACAAGCAAACTAGCACCAGCTTCACCCTAGTTAGGGCTCATCAGCCAGATATAGCTTGGTTCCAGTGACACGGTGTGCACAGGAACGACATCTTGGCATACCCATCCCACTTAGGGCAACACACAAAATTATGCAAAAAGTTATGAATAGAATGCTTGACTTAGCCTCAGCCACTGGTAGCTACTTGGGCCGCATCCCAGTCATTGCTAATTTGCACACCATGCCACCTCAGTTTGTACCCAGCCATATGCAAATCAGTCTTGACCGTGCTCCAATGGGAACAATCCAACCCGAACTGCCAGGCAAGGTCCTCCCTGAACCAGAACACAAGCAACCTAGGACCGTTTCCACCTTAGTTATGGCATGTCCGCCCCACTTAGGGCAAATAAAACAACCCCACTACTACATTTTTTCAGAGTTTGACTCTATACTAGTAAAAGAAAAATATGATAGTTGTTAAAATTGGTTTAACAGATTCGTTTTCTGAAACTGATCTTTCTTATTTTATAATTAGTCATTTTCTCTTGACTTGGTCACCAAGATGTTCCTTTCAGATTAGAGTGGGGCCATCTACCTCTGGTGTAGCAAGAGTGTCATGGCCCAAATGTATTTAAATGAAATGGACTCAATTTCTCCAGGTTTGGAACTAAGAAAATAGTTATAACTGGGGTGCAGACTGCTGCTTCCCTTAAACCTTGTTAAGCAGTCGACAAGGCCCTTGCTACGCTACTCTAGCTCCTGTGTTGGGATGCGTGTAAACATGTTTATGTGTACACATTTTTCTATATGATAAAATACAATATAGCTGTAAAATGAAAGACGTTGTATAAAAAGTGGAAACATTTCATTGTGGTGAAATTTTAGTATTTCAGAGTGTATTTCACTAAATAACAGTTGCAATTAAGTAATGTGGAGCTGACTTGGAAAATGGCAAACACAAGGAGATGATGGACGGAGTGCTGAAACATTTCAGACACTCACCCCCAGTCACAGATCTGGGTTGAATCCATCATCGTTCTTTAGCTCACTTCGCCACCTCAGTTCGGACCCAACTATATGCAAATCAGTCTTGACCCTGTGCCTCATGGGAACAGTCCAGCCCGAACTGCCAAGTCAGGTCTTCCCTGAACCAGAAACAAGCATCCTGGGACAGGTTTCGGTGTAACACCCCTCATCAGCCAGGCTAGCTTGAATCCAGTGGTAAAGTGAGCAAGGGACCCACGTCTGGGCATACCCTACCAACTTAAGGCGAGCAAAGCAAACACAAGGAGATGATGGACAGAGTGCTGAAACTTTTCAGACACTCACCCCCAGTCATAGATCTGGGTTGAATCCATCATTGTTCTTTAGCTCACTTCGCCACCTCAGTTCAGACCCAGCTGTATGCAAATCAATCTTGACACTATGCCTCATGGGAACAGACCAGCCTGAACTGCCAAGCCAAGCAGTTCGGGCTGGACTGTTACCATCGGGCGCAGGGTCAAGATTGATTTGCATATGGCTGGGTTCAAACTGGAATGGCATGGGGAGCAAAAAAACAATGGATTTAGGCCCAGATCTCTGTACTGGGGTGAATGTATGACATTATCTGCATTCTGCTTCACATTGCGCTAGACTCGATTCCCAGGAGGTGTTTATTTTAAGCTCAGATGTTTTTAAACTAATGTGCATTTAAATTGAGGATTTTACTGTTTGCACTGTAATTGCTGAATTTGACCACACTCGCATACGGAGGAGGGAGGGAGGCGGAAGTGGGTTGGAAAGCGGCCATTTGCTCAGAAAGGCTACAGCTCTAGTGGTTGGACGCCTGCCTACTTAAGAGGCACGCTGACGCGGACGCGCAGCGCTGCCTGCTTCACATTGCGCTAGACTCGATTCCCAGGAGGTGTTTATTTTAAGCTCAGATGTTTTTAAACTAATGTGCTTTTAAATTGAGGATTTTACTGTTTGCACTGTATTTGCTGAATTTGACCACACTCGCATACGGAGGAGGGAGGCGGAAGTGGGTTGGAAAGCGGCCATTTGCTCAGAAAGGCTACCGCTCTAGTGGTTGGACGCCTGCCTACTTAAGAGGCACGCTGACGCGGACGCGTAGCGGACGCGCGCAGCGGGCGCGCCTAAGGCAAGCCCGTCTGCGCCCGTCTGCGCTCGTACCGGGCTCAGGGCGAATTCCCCTGCCCATTTTACCGCAGGAGTCATAGTGTACACCAGTGAAGAGCTACGGATGTTAGATCCCCGGAAAGGAACTCCTAACTGTCTTCGGATGACTATGACGCAGGCCAGTAATAATACTAATAATATCTGCCCTAATTGCAATGTCACCCGTCCTGTTTTATTAGATACCCCGGTGAAAAGCCTATCAGCTACACATATCAGGAAATCAAGGGCAGTAGATGCTGGTCCGCTAAAATGTATCTTAGTGAATGCCAGGTCTTTAGTTAAACACAGCACGGAGTGTGCTCTTTTATTGGAGGAGCAGATGATTAAAATTGCTTTTATTACGGAGTCCTGGACTGATAATGCTTCAGGACCCGACCTAGTAAAAGCTACCCCCCCAGGTTTTCTCTGCCACACGCTAGATAGAGCACACGGAAGGGGAGGGGGCCTGGCTGTTATTTACCATGACTCATTAAAGCCTATTTTTTTCAAGGCTTCCAACCCTTGCTGTGAGGCCCTTTCATTTAGCTTCCACTCCACCTATCACAGCACATTTAAGGGTATCCTGCTCTATCGACCCCCTGGCCCCAGAGGTGGCTTTCTGGAGCTGCTGGGCTCAATGTTGGAGGAAGGGCTATGCCTTAACTCATTTACGGTGCTCGGCGATTTTAACTTTCACTTAGAGGCCGCATCTGACCCCAATACATCCCGTCTACAGCAAATCATGGGAGTTGGAGATTTTAAGCAGCTGGTGGGTAATCCTACCCACGATAAGGGACACACCCTAGACGGTATCTACTCAAATAATTCGGACCTTGTCTGTACTGCGGTACTCCCGTTGCTATGGTCCGACCACAGTGCGATTCAGTTTCACTTAAACTCACTTGCGGATCCTATAACCCCCTTAACTACTGCTTATGAGATTGAAACCAGAGCTTGGAAAGAGGTAGACAGTTCCAAACTGGAAGAAGAACTTTGGAAATCTCTGCGTCCACTTCCCGCTGGAGCAGAAGAGGCTACCTCAGTCTACACTTCATGGCTTGAGTCCACTTGCAATACACTCGCCCCTGTTAAAAAGTGGGTTCCTAAACGTGCTACACCTTCGGCCCCTTGGTACACAGAAGAGCTCAGAATTCAAAAACTGAACTGTAAACAGTTAGAAAGGGCTTGGAGGAAAGAATATAATAAGTCAGACAAGGACACTTACAGACATAGCATCGCTATCTATAAGGGGATGTTGCTGGAAACTAAAAAGAAATACTTTGAGGAACAAATAGATCAAGCCAAATCAAACTCCAAGGAACTCTTTAAGACACTCAAAAAACTAGCCATACCAAATGCCCCTAAGAGCTCTAGCAGCCCCAAATTCTGCGATCAATTAGCCGACTTCTTTAAATCAAAGGTGGAATCTATTTTTTCTTCCTTCTCCCCAGCAGATAATAAGGAGCTTGAGCAGCCAAATTCACTCGGACAAGATAGCTCTACAACCTCTGCCGTATTAGATCACTTTCAATCTCTCACGGTTCCGGAGACTATCAAAATTTTGAATTCCATTCGTTCGGGAGCTCCATCTGATCCCTGTCCAGCTCATTTATTGAAACAAATTTCAGGAGTTATTGGCTCGGCTCTTATGCCCTTGCTGAACGAGATATTCAGCTCTGGCACTTTTCCCAAGAAGTGGAAGGTTGCTTCCATCCTCCCCCTCCTAAAAAAACAGAATCTTGATGCAGGTGACCCCAACAATTACAGGCCTATATCTCGACTCCCGCTTCCTGCTAAGGCCTTAGAAAAAGCTATGAACATACAACTTAATGCCTTTCTTCAATCTAATCAGACTCTTGACCCATCCCAATATGGCTTCAGAGCGGAACACAGCACTGAGCTTGCCTTGATTAAATCTATGGAGGAAATTCGGGAGGCCCTGGACAGGGGAGGAAGTGCTGTATTGATCTTGTTAGACCTGTCCGCGGCCTTTGACACGGTCCATCATAAAGTTTTGATGGACCGTTTGTCTAGGGCCGGGTTAAAGGGGTCTGCCTGGAAGCTTCTGCAGTCATTTCTCTCTGATAGAGTACAAACCGTGGATATGGACAACTGCCAGTCTAAACCTTTCACCCCTCCTTGTGGGGTCCCACAGGGCTCTTCCCTCAGCCCGACACTTTTTAACGTGTATGTGGCTCCCCTGGCTGGTGTGATTAGGTCATTTGGCTTCCAGTTGACCTCTTATGCTGACGACACCCAAATAGTGCTGTCACTAAGGGAGGGCTCTGAAAAGGAAATGGGGGCTCGATTCCATGATTTGCCGGTGCCTTCACTTCTGAAACAAAGTGACTCTAGGCTCCACGAAAGCACTCACAGTTGCACAGTTGCACAGTTTTTAATCGGTCCTAACTGTTTTAATTGCTCTTGTCTTAAATCTTGAAAGACCTACTTTTAAAGATTTTATAGGGAATCCTGGTTTTACCTGTGGGCAATACTCGACATAGTTTCACGGCGAGGTCTCCTACCCCGGTCCACCGCGGCTGATGTGCCGTTTGAGTGGAGGGTAGAGAGGACCCGTCACGTTTAGATTCCCAGATCCTGCACTTCCGGTGGAGGGTGTAGTCAGCGGTCTAGTGGTTGGAGACCTGCTGACTACTTAACCGGATGCAGGGAAGGACGCGCAGCGAATAGGAGGAGATTTGCCGGTGCCTTCACTTCTGAAACAAGGTGACGCTAGGCTCCACGAAAGCACTCACAGTTGCACAGTTGCACAGTTTTTAATCGGTCCTAATTGCTCTTGTCTTAAATCTTTAAAGACCTACTTTTAAAGATTTTATAGGGAATCCTGGTTTTACCTGTGGGCAATACTCGACATAGTTTCACGGCGAGGTCTCCTACCCCGGTCCACCGCGGCTGATGTGCCGTTTGAGTGGAGGGTAGAGAGGACCCGTCACGTTTAGATTCCCCGATCCTGCACTTCCGGTGGAGAGGTGTAGTCAGCGGTCTAGTGGTTGGAGACCTGCTGACTACTTAACCGGATGCAGGGAAGGACGCGCAGCGAATAGGAGGAGATTTGCCGGTGCCTTCACTTCTGAAACAAGGTGACGCTAGGCTCCACGAAAGCACTCACAGTTGCACCGTTTTTAATCGGTGCTAACTGTTTTAATTGCTCTTGTCTTAAATCTTGAAAGACCTACTTTTAAAGATTTTATAGGGAATCCTGGTTTTACCTGTGGGCAATACTCGACATAGTTTCACGGCGAGGTCTCCTACCCCGGTCCACCGCGGCTGATGTGCCGTTTGAGTGGAGGGTAGAGAGGACCCGTCACGTTTAGATTCCCTGATCCTGCACTTCCGGTGGAGGGTGTAGTCAGCGGTCTAGTGGTTGGAGACCTGCTGACTACTTAACCGGATGCAGGGAAGGATGCGCAGCGAATAGGAGGAGATTTGCCGGTGCCTTCACTTCTGAAACAAGGTGACGCTAGGCTCCACGAAAGCACTCACAGTTGCACAGTTGCACAGTTTTTAATCGGTCCTAACTGTTTTAATTGCTCTTGTCTTAAATCTTGAAAGACCTACTTTTAAAGATTTTATAGGGAATCCTGGTTTTACCTGTGGGCAATACTCGACATATTTTCACGGCGAGGTCTCCTACCCCGGTCCACCGCGGCTGATGTGCCGTTTGAGTGGAGGGTAGAGAGGACCCGTCATGTTTAGATTCCCCGATCCTGCACTTCCGGTGGAGGGTGTAGTCAGCGGTCTAGTGGTTGGAGACCTGCTGACTACTTAACCGGATGCAGGGAAGGACGCGCAGCGGGCGCGCCGCTGGCGCGCCAAAGGCGCGCCTAAGGCAAGCCCGTCTGCGCCCGTCCACGACTGGCAGGGACCAGGGGCAACGGATAATGCCAGTTTTTCGCGAGACCCTTTGACTTGTATCAGATATACAGCACAAGAGCTTAAAGACCTTAGACCAAATGTCAGTTATGATTGCAAGCATAATATTTTACCTCAAAACTGGGGAGACCAGAAGGGACTCTGCACGCATTGTGGATGGACACTAGAGGAGGAATCCCCAAAACAAGGACTCCTTAATAACCCTGTTAACTTAAATAAGAAAGACAGATGGAGAATGGGGCTAATTAACTCTAGATCCATACCCGCCCATAAAACGGAACTGAGATGTTTAATAGAGGAAGAGCAGCTGGATGCTCTCTTTTTAACTGAAACCTGGCTTAAGGATTGTTCTACTCCTGATCTGCTGATGGCTATGCCTACTGGGTATAACATCAGGAGACAGGATAGAGTGGGAAAAACCGGAGGAGGTATAGCAATCATATATAAAGAAAATTATAGTTGCATGATCACGACTAAACCACTACTAAACACTGACAACTTGCTGTTTAGCATTCGGCTATCACCTAACCAAACCTTCTCAGGTGCCCTCACATACAGACCCCCAGGGCCCTGTCTCACCTTCCTAGAAAGTTTTCCCGACATGCTGACAGAGAGCATCATGTCAAAAATTTTTACAACTATTCTAGGCGACTTTAACATTCACTTAGACAAAAAAGATGATCCTACCACCTCTAGATTCATTCACGATATGGAAGCCATGCAGCTGAATTTAAAGATACAAGAATCAACACACGAAAAAGGACATATCTTAGATGCAATATTCACCAACGATCCCACACTCATAGTAGCATCCCCCTCGCCATTGCCCTGGACAGACCATTTCTTTATCCCTTTCTCTCTAAACAATACACATCCCCAGAGCTCAAGACACATCTCCTCTAATATGAGCAGGAAATGGACAAGAACCATTCCAGAAAAACTAAGAGAAGCCCTAACAGAAGGTGCTCCTACAATTACAGGGGAAGTTGTGAGCGCTGACAGAAGGTGGGACGACTGGCTCACTAAGGTGGCAGAACAGAGGGTACAAAAAGGGCGAACCTGCTCTAATCGCCCTCGGAAGGGACCAGCATGGTTTAACAGCCACCTGGCAGCTTTAAAGAAAGCCTGTAAAAAAACAGAAAGGAAATGGAGGAAGTCTTACGACAATGCATTAAAGAAACAATACAAAACAGAAATTAGACTCTACCATAATGAAATTAGAATTGCTCAAGCAAATTATTTGCAGGAGAAAATTGAGGTAGCTACTAATTCCTCGAGAGAACTTTTTAAAATTGTAAAATCCCTCACAACATTAGCTCCGGAGGCCCCTACAATATCTTCATCCAGAGAAAGATGTAACGAACTAGCGACCTACTTCAAAAATAAGATTGACACTATTTACAATTCCTTGTCAGAGAATGTTCACGTCAGAGACCTGCAGGGTGACCCAGTGTACTTAGAGACTTGGGGAAACCTACACTTGAAGCATTCCCTGAATTGAATGTAGACATTACATCCAAGATCCTACAGGGAATAAAATCTGGTTCTCCTTTGGACCCTATTCCCCCCCACATATTGGCTCAGGCGGGTGATACAATTATAACTCCTTCTACAACTCTACTTAACCTTTCCCTCAGCCAGGGTATAGTACCGAAAACTTGGAAACATGCCATAGTACGCCCGTTAATTAAAAAACTACATCTAGATCCAACAGACATGACCAATTTTCGCCCCATTTCGCTCCTTCCCACGCTAGGTAAGATTGCTGAAAAGCATGTAAATTCCTCACTGTCCCAGTTTTTAGAGGAGAATTCGATCCTCCATCCGACCCAAATGGGCTTTAGAACCGCACATAGTACTGAATCCGCCCTACTGCTGGTAACAGAAAAATTGAAGGGCATTCTAGACCAGGGGGGCGAGGCAGCTATCCTTTTGCTGGATTTGAGCGCAGCATTTGATACTGTGGACCACACGACGCTCACATCCAGGCTTGAAAGGGCAGGAATTCAGGGTCAGGCCCTAAAATGGATCGTATCTTTTTTGAATGATCGATCCTTCCAAACCACTGAAGGAGGATTGCTATCTGACAGTTTCAAAGTTACATGTGGGGTTCCTCAGGGCTCTTCCCTGAGCCCCACACTGTTCAACCTTTACATGCAGCCATTGGCGGATATTGTCCAGGAATTTGGACTGTCAATAATTACATATGCAGATGACACCCAATTGGTAATTTCTGTGGCAAAGGATGCCGATTCTATAAATAATTCGGTAGTCCCGTGCATGATAAAAATAGCCAGCCGGATGACCCACAGCAGGCTAAAACTTTATGTTTTTGGGTAATAAAATAAATCCACATATTCTCATGAATTGGCCGGAAGAGCTAGGGCACCCACCAGGACATAAAAACTCTATAAAAAACCTGGGTTTTTGGTTAGATAACCACCTCACAATGGAAACTCAAGCCAGCAAACTCGCGGCTACTTGTTTTGGAACCCTGAGGATGCTCAGAAAAATCCTGGACATCATCCCAAAGAATGCACAAAGAACAGTGGTGCAGGCATTGGTGGTGTCTCGCCTGGACTATGGGAATGTTCTCTTTCTGGGGTCACCTAAATATGTTCTTAACAGACTGCAGGTGGTGCAAAACGCGGCAGTCAGAATTTTACGAAAAATTCCTCGGCATGAATCCACTAAGTCTGCCTTGAAATCATTACACTGGCTGCCCGTGCATGCAAGGATCAAGTTTAAAGCGCTATGTATAGCTCATAGAGCCCTTAAGGGGAAAGGTCCAACACTACTGAAAACTTTGATCACTCCATACATTCCAGACAGAATTCTGAGATCCTCCTCGGAACATCTTGCCACAACTACCAGAATAAGGAGAGCCAGATGGGGGGGAAGATCCTTCTCACATCTGGCACCGAAATTATGGAACTCAATTCCACTAGAGCTAAGAATGATCACGGAGGAACAAACTTTCAGGAAAAAACTAAAGACCTGGCTATTCCCAGGCTGATAGGTATCTGCACTTCTCTTATTTCGCAGCGCTGGGAGGCCCATGGGCAGCTATGCACTCTATAAAACCCATAAACATAAACATATGGCTGCTATCTCCAGATGGATGTCTGCAAACTGCTTGAAACTCAATTCTAATAAAACTGAGGTCATAAAATTTGGGAAGAATCCGTTAGTGTGGACTCCAGACTGGTGGCCGGCTGACCTTGGCTCATGCCCCATACCCACTGAGAAAGCCAGAAATCTGGGAGTATTAATGGACAATAAGCTGGCACTAGGTGACCAAATAAGTTCAGTCACCTCGGCCTGTTTTTATGTACTAAAGATCATAAAAAAGATTAAGATTTATCTCAGCGATAATGGCCTCAAAACAGTAATCTCGGCACTTATTATGTCTCAGCTGGATTACTGCAATGGACTCTACATGAATGCTCAAAAACAATATATCAACAAGCTTCAGATGGTTCAGAATGCGGCAGCCAGACTGATTTCAGAGACCTCAAAGTTTGCCTCTGTAAAGGAAGAGATCAAACAGCTGCATTGGCTCCCTGTCAGACACAGAATACGCTTCAAAGCGCTGTGCACTGTTTTTAAAGCCATAAATGGCAAAGGCCCGGACTACTTGCAACGAAAAATTCAGTGGTACATCCCAAGGAGAGCGCTACATCAATAGGGGCGAAGAAAGTCACAATCAGCATTGCTAAAAAGGCAGGCTGGGGAGGCAGAAGCTTTATTAACAGTGCGTCCAAATCTTGGAACGAGCTTCCTTTTCAACTGAGGAACGCTACAGACCTCCTCTCCTTCAGGAAGGGGCTCAAAACCTGGCTTTTTAACCAATAAGCCTTCTGGTCACCTTTTTTTAGCAGGCAGTGCATAGCGCCAGGACACCCTTGGGTAACAGCGCGCTTTACAAAATTGATTAACATAACATAACATAACATTCTGTCCATCAATTGTTCTTTTTGGACTTGGAAAATGCCATGCTGCCTTATCCACTATACCTAATATTTTAGTGAATCTTTCTTTGATGTACTGCAAATTCTACTGTGTCTTTTTCATTCATTGTCTACCCTCCTAGCCAATGTTCAAGAAATAATTATAGTTAGTGGAATTTGCGTAATAGGAGAAAGCTGAAGAGCTTTATAGAGCTCTTTGAAGCTCAGATTCTGTGCGAGATTATGTAACAGATTTTTCTCCACAATTTGTTTTGTCTTATTACTTACTTGGAATATCCTATACTCTAATACCAAATATGAAATGGATTAACAGTATCATCTCTGCCATACACCTAGTCTACTTCAGCACCTCTTCCACTTCTTCAGTACTCAAAGCTGCTCCCCTGTACTTCAGAATGCCTGTTGTGCAATAGGAAATAATTGTTACACTATCAAACCATACTGGGTAGCTGTCAAAATGAAGGCATCAAACCACAAGATTGATCCCTATACAATAGTGTATTTGAGAGAACTCTCCATTCTGTTAGCTCCAGGCATTAGAACCAAAGGCACTAATCTGCAGAGACCAGGACCTGATCGTATGAAGAATTCTCTGACAGCCTCTCCTTAAAAAAGACAACCAAGGCAAATCTGGCAAAAAGATCAATTCAATGGTTAAATATAGCAGCACGACTTGTTAGATAGTTGGCATTTTTGTTTTCAGCTTCCCCAGAAGACCAGAGTCTGTTCTGGCAGACACTAGAGTGGACGGTTGTTTCTATCTTCTCCAGTGGCATAGCTAGACCTACTGTCCCCCGGGTGGCCCCTAAATTTCCAGCCCCATGCACGTAAGAGCGGGGGGGTTGGCATCTGACGGACAACTTGTTCCGGGGCGGGGGGTGTGGGCCCTTGTTCCCGGGGGGGGTGTCGGCCAATGGATGACTTGTTCTCGGGGGCGGGAGGATGGTGGTAGTCGCACAGCCCCCGCCCCTCTCCCCGGCTACACCACTGATCTTCTCATTTGATCTTCCCCAGAAGACCAGAGTCTGTTCTGGCAGACATTACAGTGGACGGTTGTTTCTATCTTCTCCAGTGGCATAGCTAGACCTACTGCCCCCCGGGTGGCCCCTAAATTTCCAGCCCTGTGCACGTAAGAGCGGGGGGTTGGCATCTGACGGACAACTTGTTCCGGTGCGGGGGGTGTAGGCCCTTGTTCCGGGGGGGGTGTCGGCCAATGGATGACTTGATCTCGGGGGCGAGGGGATGTTGTTAGTCGCACAGCCCCGGCCCCTCTCCCCGGCTACACCACTGATCTTCTCATTTGATCTTCAGACCTGCTCTATTCCAGCTGTCATAATTGGAGGCTGTACTCCTCCTTATTTTAAGAGCTCTTTTTGAATATAAGCCCACACAAAATCCAGTAATGAGGGGTGTAAATATTAAACAAATAGTTTTCATTATGTAATTTGTTTTCACCAATCAGCACATAGTAGCTACATTTTAAGAGATTGACTCTAGCCCAAGCCAGTGTCTAGGTCATAAGTACATCTAAGTGTTTGCACCCAGCTTTCAGTTAAAGGTAGAGTTTGCTTGATCCTGCATCTAAACATGCATTACCTTATCAACAAAATTAAACAAAAAAGCAGTATCCTTTTCTATATCGGCAGAAATAGCCCTTGGATGGACAATCCAAAAATAATCAGATTGGCTTTCCTCTATCTTTTTCGACAGAATGTTTCAAATAACATTACTCGTTGCAGTATCCTCAAAGGATTGGGCAATGTTAGAAGGTATGTAAATAGAGGATAGATAATAACAGTATTCCTATAAGGAGTGGGCAGGAATCTCGGAATCAACATGAAACTGGATTCAATCATTCCTCCCAAACTCCTGTTGGAAGGTTAGAAAAGGCCCAAACCAACTACTTAGGGGGTCATTACAATGGAGGACGGAAAAGCCCTCAGACAGCCGTGCTTCTGGAAAAAAACCGCCCACATGTTCCGCTGCAAAACCGGCGGTTTCATTACGATGCAATGAATGTAAAATCCGACCGCGGCGGTCGGATTTCACAATAAACCATACGCCACGTCCGGAAAAACAGAAAATCTGACAGCGGCGGATGGAAAAGCTGCGGAATGCATTAAAAAGTCTGATTCACATGTGTAATGACCGCAAGTGAAATTATGATGACATGTTGGAGCTGGCGGAACGATCATTGCGTTATGACCGCTGCGGCCGCGCTAAAAGATGAATGGCGGTCGAATGCAACTTCACAACCAGGACTCCAAGTGTGCCTGTGCTCTCTGCTGCCCTCAAACACATCTGACATGCCCCAATGATACATCCCCAAGGTATTAAAAACCAATGAAATCCCTGGTCAACATAGGAAATACAAAACACACAAGATGATGGACGGAATGTTGCACATTGGCAAACATTCACCCCCAGTCACAGATCTGGGTTTAATCCATCGTTATTTTGCTTCACCACGCCACCCCAGTTCAGACATAGCCATATGCAAATCAGTCTTGACCCTGTGCCTCATGGGAACAGTCCAGACCGAACTGCCAAGCCATGTCTTCCCTGGACCGGAATCAAGCATCCTAGGACCGGTTTCGGGCTTTCAGCCCTCATCAGCCAGGATAGCTTGACTCCAGTGGCGTAGTGAGCACGGGACCCACGTCTGGGCATACCCTTCCCACTTAGGGCGAAATGCAAAACACACAAGATGATGGACGGAATGTTGCACATTGGCAAACATTCACCCCCAGTCACAGATCTGGGTTTAATCCATCGTTATTTTGCTTCACCACGCCACCCCAGTTCAGACATAGCCATATGCAAATCAGTCTTGACCCTGTGCCTCATGGGAACAGTCCAGACCGAACTGCCAAGCCATGTCTTCCCTGGACCGGAATCAAGCATCCTAGGACCGGTTTCGGGCTTTCAGCCCTCATCAGCCAGGATAGCTTGACTCCAGTGGCGTAGTGAGCACGGGACCCACGTCTGGGCATACCCTTCCTACTTAGGGCGAAGTGCAAAACACACAAGATGATGGACGGAATGTTGCACATTGGCAAACATTCACCCCCAGTCACAGATCTGGATTTAATCCATCGTTATTTTGCTTCACCACGCCACCCCAGTTCAGACATAGCCATATGCAAATCAGTCTTGACCCTGTGCCTCATGGGAACAGTCCAGACCGAACTGCCAAGCCATGTCTTCCCTGGACCGGAATCAAGCATCCTAGGACCGGTTTCGGGCTTTCAGCCCTCATCAGCCAGGATAGCTTGACTCCAGTGGCGTAGTGAGCACGGGACCCACGTCTGGGCATACCCTTCCCACTTAGGCGAAATGCAAAACACACAAGATGATGGACGGAATGTTGCACATTGGCAAACATTCACCCCCAGTCACAGATCTGGGTTTAATCCATCGTTATTTTACTTCACCACGCCACCCCAGTTCAGACATAGCCATATGCAAATCAGTCTTGACCCTGTGCCTCATGGGAACAGTCCAGACCGAACTGCCAAGCCATGTCTTCCCTGGACCGGAATCAAGCATCCTAGGACCGGTTTCGGGCTTTCAGCCCTCATCAGCCAGGATAGCTTGACTCCAGTGGCGTAGTGAGCACGGGACCCACGTCTGGGCATACCCTTCCCACTTAGGGCGAAATGCAAAACACACAAGATGATGGACGGAATGTTGCACATTGGCAAACATTCACCCCCAGTCACAGATCTGGGTTTAATCCATCGTTATTTTGCTTCACCACGCCACCCCAGTTCAGACATAGCCATATGCAAATCAGTCTTGACCCTTGCCTCATGGGAACAGTCCAGACCGAACTGCCAAGCCATGTCTTCCCTGGACCGGAATCAAGCATCCTAGGACCGGTTTCGGGCTTTCAGCCCTCATCAGCCAGGATAGCTTGACTCCAGTGGCGTAGTGAGCACGGGACCCACGTCTGGGCATACCCTTCCCACTTAGGGCGAAATGCAAAACACACAAGATGATGGACGGAATGTTGCACATTGGCAAACATTCACCCCCAGTCACAGATCTGGGTTTAATCCATCGTTATTTTGCTTCACCACGCCACCCCAGTTCAGACATAGCCATATGCAAATCAGTCTTGACCCTGTGCCTCATGGGAACAGTCCAGACCGAACTGCCAAGCCATGTCTTCCCTGGACCGGAATCAAGCATCCTAGGACCGGTTTCGGGCTTTCAGCCCTCATCAGCCAGGATAGCTTGACTCCAGTGGCGTAGTGAGCACGGGACCCACGTCTGGGCATACCCTTCCCACTTAGGGCAAAATGCAAAACACACAAGATGATGGACGGAATGTTGCACATTGGCAAACATTCACCCCCAGTCACAGATCTGGGTTTAATCCATCGTTATTTTGCTTCACCACGCCACCCCAGTTCAGACATAGCCATATGCAAATCAGTCTTGACCATGTGCCTCATGGGAACAGTCCAGACCGAACTGCCAAGCCATGTCTTCCCTGGACCGGAATCAAGCATCCTAGGACCGGTTTCGGGCTTTCAGCCCTCATCAGCCGATGGATTTAGGCCCAGATCTCTGTACTGGGGTGAATGTATGACATTGTTCTGCATTCTGTCCATCAACTGTTGTTTTTGCATTTGTCACCCCGAGTGGGACGGGTATGCCCAGACGTGGGTCCCGTGCTCTCCATGCCACTGGAATCAAGCTATCCTGGCTGAAGAGGGGTGAAACCCCGAAACCGGTCCTAGGATGCTTGTTTCCAGTCCAGGGAGGACCTGGCTTGGCAGTTCGGGCTGGACTGTTCCCATGAGGCACAGGGTCAAGACTGATTTGCATATGGCTGGGTTCAAACTGGAATGGCATGGTGAGCAAAAAACGATGGATTTAGGCCCAGATCTCTGTACTGGGGTGAATGTATGACATTGTTCTGCATTCTGTCCATCAACTGTTGTTTTTGCATTTGTCACCCCGAGTGGGACGGGTATGCCCAGACGTGGGTCCCGTGCTCTCCATGCCACTGGAATCAAGCTATCCTGGCTGAAGAGGGGTGAAACCCGAAACCGGTCCTAGGATGCTTGTTTCCAGTCCAGGGAGGACCTGGCTTGGCAGTTCGGGCTGGACTGTTCCCATGAGGCACAGGGTCAAGACTGATTTGCATATGGCTGGGTTCAAACTGGAATGGCATGGTGAGCAAAAAACGATGGATTTAGGCCCAGATCTCTGTACTGGGGTGAATGTATGACATTGTTCTGCATTCTGTCCATCAACTGTTGTTTTTGCATTTGTCACCCTGAGTGGGACGGGTATGCCCAGACGTGGGTCCCGTGCTCTCCATGCCACTGGAATCAAGCTATCCTGGCTGAAGAGGGGTGAAACCCCGAAACCGGTCCTAGGATGCTTGTTTCCAGTCCAGGGAGGACCTGGCTTGGCAGTTCGGGCTGGACTGTTCCCATGAGGCACAGGGTCAAGACTGATTTGCATATGGCTGGTTTCAAACTGGAATGGCATGGTGAGCAAAAAACGATGGATTTAGGCCCAGATCTCTGTACTGGGGTGAATGTATGACATTGTTCTGCATTCTGTCCATCAACTGTTGTTTTTGCATTTGTCACCCCGAGTGGGACGGGTATGCCCAGACGTGGGTCCCGTGCTCTCCATGCCACTGGAATCAAGCTATCCTGGCTGAAGAGGGGTGAAACCCCGAAACCGGTCCTAGGATGCTTGTTTCCAGTCCAGGGAGGACCTGGCTTGGAGGTTCGGGCTGGACTGTTCCCATGAGGCACAGGGTCAAGACTGATTTGCATATGGCTGGGTTCAAACTGGAATGGCATAGTGAGCAAAAAAACGATGGATTTAGGCCCAGATCTCTGTACTGGGGTGAATGTATGACATTGTTCTGCATTCTGTCCATCAACTGTTGTTTTTGCAACATAGGAAATACACCTGACAGGCATTCCTCCTTTTGACACACCTACATAGCAGAATATAAAACCAACTCCTTCCCTGACCATCATCCTTTGCACAACTCCAGCATTGAAGGGCTATACACCACAGCTGTAAGGAGAGGCAAATCATCACACAACACACCCTCACAACCACCTACATCAACACACACCAACACTTCCAACACACACACCTGACACACCTTACACATCTCCACCACCACCTTCCTCCCTGCACTTGTCACTTATTTGCACAGCATACACCATGTCACAGAAAAAAAAGCCTAAATTCACAGACACTGAGTTGTCAGTGATGGCAGATGAGATAATTAAAGTAGAACCACATTTGTTTGGAAACATAGTCCAACAGACCCCACTAGTCAGAAAAAATAAAATGTGAGAAAGGATTGTCAACAAAGTCAATGCAGTAGGGACCACCCTGCGCACACTGCGTACCATCAAGAAGAGGTGGCATGACCTAAAGACCAGGGTGAAATACCATGCCAACAGGAACCATGAGGCGGCTCAGAGGACTGGCAGTGGCCCTCCCATACCACCACTAACATTCACTGAATGGGAGGAGAAGGTGTTTGCCATCCTGCATCCAGAGAGTCTCACAGGAATAGCTGGGGGAGTGGAGACTGGTAAGTACCAACAAATGTATCCCATCAGACTGCCATGTACAGTCTTGTACAAACAGAGCTACACTTTCAGGAACAAAATGCACTTATGTACAAAACACTTTTCACAACACATGTCTCACATATCTACCATTTCCTTACTCTGATTCACCTCAAAGGTAGGTAGCAATATTTCCATGGGGGTATGTGTACAGGTAGCCAGAACTACATCTCCCATCAGGCCCCCTTGCCTCACATCTGAACAGGATGGAACACTCCCCCCACCCAGAACCATGTGTAACCTATTACCTTCCTCTGCTCCACTTCACAGGGAGGTAGCCTTCTCACCAGGGAGGGGTGGGGGGTGGAGACAGGCATCCAGCGCTACAACTCCCACCAGGCCCCCTTGCCTCACAGCTGAAGAGGATGGAACACTCCCCCCACCCAGAACCATGTGATAGCCATTTCATTACTCTGCTTCACCTTAGAGGTGGGTAGCTGTCAAGGTGCTATCACCAAAATGCGCAGGAGCAGAACAAATTCAGTTCCCAATGCCCCACTGCAGTTTCCCAGTCAACCATGTAGACACTAGCACGTGAGTCACTGCGGAACCCATAGGGGGGAAAGGGGATGGGACAGAGAAGAGACAGTAACACTTTTCCTCAGGTTCCTCTTCTCATAATTTCACTCCTCTCGCTATTTACTTTTCTTGCAAGGTCGAGTTTACTGGAATTGGAACTGCAAGAAAATGATGTTTAACAACTTAACATTTTTACTCTATTTACATTGTCATTTCTTTTCTTCTTGATTTATCCTTGGACAAATTAAATTGCACCTACCCGAGTCTCTTGTGACCTATGCCTCTCTTCTTTCTTCTTTGTATTTTTTCCTGCTTGCTGTAACTGTATATACGATATGTATAAGGTTAGTATTTCTACAGTGCAGTTCACTATTATTTCTTTCACTAATTCATTAATTGTCTACTCTTTCTTTCTTCCAGGCTCTCACCTTTCTCGTACAGAAGCTAGACTTCCAAGGAACACCTGCTTCGGACCAGGTAAGTTTTAATCTAGGTTTAGGGTAACCTTTTGTGTTGCAGTACTTGCCTAAAACCTTCTTCACCTGTACAACTTAACTCTATCTACTTAGAGCGTAAATGTATATTTTCAGAAAACTCTTACCCTAGTATCGAATATATCTAAAAGGATTCGCACCAAACAATGTTAAACTCTCTCATGTATCTCAATAGCGAACTGGAGAGCAAGCGTAACTTGTGCTGACTCTTCCGTGAGCGGAACACTACCCCTCAAGTGTTTGTATGCTCTATCTTCCCAGCGAGCATGCGCAATTCTGTGGAAACAAATTTCAATTCACCAATCTATCTGACGCCTTCCAATTGCTGACAGGAAAGAAAAACCAAAAGCTTACTGACTTTGCTCCTATCTCAGACGCTACTCCCTCTAACAGGAATTCAGGAACGCGACAGGGAAAACGTCGAGAGGCTGCACGACGAAGCTTCCCTGACTAACTTTCCCGCCGCTGGGTTCAGGAACGTCCTTCTCCTTGAATCCTTCAGGTGAAGTGCACGCTTCTGAGGGAGCTTCACCCAGACATTCTAAACTGCCTTTGAGCACTGGAACACTAGTATGCTGCCTCAATGGTCGCTTCTTGGTGGCCATATTTGATATCCTCTTGGACCTATTCTTATGTTGATAATAGCCATTCCGTGACTTCGTGGTGGTTTTTAAGCTAATTAAGCTTATGGAGAAACCTTTCTTCTTGGGAGGCTGAGTGATCCTGACAGTAGCCATCTCATGCTCTCTTGCATCACCCCTGAACAGGATGGAACGCTCTCCCCATCCAGAACCATGTGGTAGCCATTTCATTGGTCTGCTTCACCTTACAGGTAGGTAGCCATCGCATGCTCTCTTGCATCACCCCTGAACAGGATGGAACACTCCCCCCACCCAGAACCATGAGTAACCTATTACCTTCCTCTGCTCCACTTCACAGGGAGGTAGCCTTCTCACCAGGGAGGGGTGGGGGGTAGGGACAGGCAGCCATCACTACAACTCCCACCAGGCCACCTTGCCTCGCAGCTGAACAGGATGGAACACTCCCCCACCCAGAACCATGTGTAACCTATTACCTTCCTCTGCTCCACTTCACAGGGAGGTAGCCTTCTCACCAGGGAGGGGTGAGGGGTCTGGACAGGCAGCCAGCACCACAACTCCCACCAGGCCCCCTTGCCTCACAGCTGAACAGGATGGAACACTCCCCCCACCCAGAACCATGTGGCAGCCATTTCATTGCTCTGCTTCACCTTACAGGTAGATAGCCATCTCATGCTCTCTTGCATCACCCCTGAACAGGATGGAACATTCCCCCCACCCAGAACCATGTGGCAGCCACACCTTACAGGTAGGTAGCCATCTCATGCTCTCTTGCATCACCCCTGAACAGGATGGAACATTTCCCCCACCCAGAACCATGTGGAAGCCATTTTATTGCTCTGCTTCACCATACAGGTAGGTAGCCATCTCATGCTCTCTTGCATCACCCCTGAACAGGATGGAACATTTCCCCCACCCAGAACCATGTGGAAGCCATTTCATTGCTCTGCTTCACCTTACATGTAGGTAGCCATCTCATGCTCTCTTGCATCACCCCTGAACAGGATGAAACACTCCCCCCACCCAGAACCATGTGGCAGCAATTTCATTGCTCTGCTTTACCTTACAGGTAGGTAGCCATCTCATGCTCTCTTACATCACCCCTGAACAGGATAGAACACTCCCCCCACCCAGAACCCTGTGGCAGCCATTTCATTGCTCTGATTCACCTTACAGGCAGGTAGCCATCTCATGCTCTCTTGCATCACTCCTGAACAGGATAGAACATTCCCCCACCGAGAACCATGTGGCAGACATTTTATTGCTCTGCTTCACCTTACAGGTAGGTAGCCATCTCATGCTCTCTTGCATCACCCCTGAACAGGATGGAACATTTCCCCCACCCAGAACCATGTGGAAGCCATTTTATTGCTCTGCTTCACCATACAGGTAGGTAGCCATCTCATGCTCTCTTGCATCACCCCTGAACAGGATGGAACATTTCCCCCACCCAGAACCATGTGGAAGCCATTTCATTGCTCTGCTTCACCTTACAGGTAGGTAGCCATCTCATGCTCTCTTGCATCACCCCTGAACAGGATGAAACACTCCCCCCACCCAGAACCATGTGGCAGCAATTTCATTGCTCTGCTTTACCTTACAGGTAGGTAGCCATCTCATGCTCTCTTACATCACCCCTGAACAGGATAGAACACTCCCCCACCCAGAACCCTGTGGCAGCCATTTCATTGCTCTGATTCACCTTACAGGCAGGTAGCCATCTCATGCTCTCTTGCATCACTCCTGAACAGGATAGAACATTCCCCCACCCAGAACCATGTGGCAGACATTTTATTGCTCTGCTTCACCTTACAGGTAGGTAGCCATCTCATGCTCTCTTGCATCACCCCTGAACAGGATGGAACATTTCCCCACCCAGAACCATGTGGAAGCCATTTTATTGCTCTGCTTCACCATACAGGTAGGTAGCCATCTCATGCTCTCTTGCATCACCCCTGAACAGGATGGAACATTTCCCCCACCCAGAACCATGTGGAAGCCATTTCATTGCTCTGCTTCACCTTACAGGTAGGTAGCCATCTCATGCTCTCTTGCATCACCCCTGAACAGGATGAAACACTCCCCCCACCCAGAACCATGTGGCAGCAATTTAATTGCTCTGCTTTACCTTACAGGTAGGTAGCCATCTCATGCTCTCTTACATCACCCCTGAACAGGATAGAACACTCCCCCCACCCAGAACCCTGTGGCAGCCATTTCATTGCTCTGATTCACCTTACAGGCAGGTAGCCATCTCATGCTCTCTTGCATCACTCCTGAACAGGATAGAACATTCCCCCACCCAGAACCATGTGGCAGACATTTTATTGCTCTGCTTCACCTTACAGGTAGGTAGCCATCTCATGCTCTCTTGCATCACCCCTGAACAGGATGGAACACTCCCCCCACCCAGAACCATGTGTAACCTATTATCTTTCTCTGCTCCACTTCACAGGGAGGTAGCCTTCTCGCCAGGGAGGAGTAGGGACAGGCAGCCAGCACTGCAACTTCCACAAGGCCCCCTTGCCTCACAGCTAAGCAGAATGGGACACCCAACAGTTAGGTAGTCAGTGCATGCACCCTGTCATCCTTCTCTGTACAGATCTATATGTCACATCCAGTGCGCACACAGCTAAGCCCATGTAAATGTCACATAAATAACACTTTGAATCACAAAGTCCCATGCAAATAAATTCTGGGCCCAATCATACAAAGCACATAATGCAATGTGTAAGTCCCATTGTTTCAAAGTATGGAGGCTCCTATGAACACAACACATGCATGGACACTCTGTCAAATGAACCAAACCACATGATGTCAAACCTAACTGACCAACAGAAATTAGGAAGTTTTGGCATAGCTGAAACAGATTCTCAGAAAGGTCTACAATATCCCAGCCTAAACTAAAGTGGATGTGCACCAAGTTGGTAGATGATGACATGTCCTTGTAAACACTATCTCTACATGTCAAATGGTTTGTATTTACATGTCACCCTGCTAACAAGTAATATATGTACCTCTACATCATGTCATAATGCTGAAAATCTTTTACCAATACCAAGTGACTGCAATGTAAAAAGTTTGTATTATCAACTAAAACATCAAAAACAGGGTCACCAAGGTAGTGGAGTGTACTTAACTGACAATCTAACCTCTGTTCAACAGGAGATTCACGATCAACAGCTGGTGAGAACACCACCAAACAGCAGAGTCAGTCTCCCCCCCCCCGAAACATGAACTCTCTGATGCAGATTCTCTACGTTTCTCGGATGAGGCGCACCAACCTGACCCCTCAGGACTGCCAGGGCGCACTCCGTCTCAGGGCCTCATTGTCCCCACCACCACCACTACAACTCTCAACAGAGCAGCAACAACAACTACACTGACCCCTGCTACAACGACCTGTGCTGCAGCCACCTCCACCATGACCACCGCTGCCTGCAACACTGTCCCTGGCTCAGTGGTTACCAACACCACCACCCAAGCCGAGGATGCCGGGGACAGTGTGCGGGTGCGTGGACAGCCAACGCCACAGGTCTGTGTCAGCAGGGCAGGTGGGAGGGCAACTGTGGAACAATCACATGAGGACACTGAGACTGAAGCCCTGGCCACCGTCGCAAGAGTCCTTGGTGCATACCAACAGAAACTAGGGACAGATGGGCCAGGTTGTAGAGGAACTGCGTGAGCTCCACCTGCTGCAGAGGTCCATGGACACCCGCATGGGACAACTTGTGGATCTCATGGGCCAGCTTGTGGGTGTTCTGAGGGACATACATGCTGCTCAAATAACGGCTCCCCCCCTCCAGTGGCCAGCCTGCTGATACTCCCACCACCTCAGCTGCCCCCACAGGGAGGGGTGAGCTGCAAGCAATGACTCCTCAGACACCTCTGAGCCTGCAGCAGAGGCCTCCCCTGCCAAACTCAAGAGGGGACGTCCGAGAAACACCACAGGAGGTTCATGTGGCAAAGCACCAAGCAAAGCCAAGTCACTGAGCCAGCCATGATGTCACCAGTGTTGCACTGAACATTGACTTTGTTGATCATCCAATCCCACATTGCCATGGCAGGAGTTTGTTGGATTATGTAATTCCATTACTGTGGTGACTACTCTGCTTGTCTCTGTTACCATCACTGACAACTCAAACACTCTGTATGCACAACTAACATCTCACTCACTGTAAATTTAACAAAATCAAATAAAAAATAAACACAATTTACACACCTATGCCTTTGTGTCAGTTCCATGTTTATCAAAATAAGTACAATGTAAACTCAGATTCCAATGTACCACAAGCTTTGATTGTGACAAACCATTGATAGGGCGGAGGAACCTAGAACGACACAAGAAGATAACATTGAGTTGTCATATGATGGCATAACAGCAACAACACACTACTAGTCAACACCGTACAAGATTCATCCCACATAACACTGACCAACACCATCAACAGAGACATGAGGTAAGGGGAAACAAAAACACAGCGCCACACACATTAGCCCTTAGCAGTGTGCCAACAACAGCCAGCATCACAACACATCATCAATGCTTAGGCACTAACAGCAAAGCAAACAGACACAGTCATAGTTGCTCAATGGTAACTTACACTCAAGGGAAGTAGTTGGCGATGAGCTGTTGACGCAGGTCAAGACCTTCCTCATCACCACTATCATCATCACTGGGCATGTGTGGATTTGCAGCGGGGGGCATCTGCTGATCATCATCGTCCAGAATCAGGGGGATCTCTTTGCCCAAGGCCAGGTTGTTGAGCATGCAGCATGCAACTATGATCTGACACACCTTTTGGCGAGAGTAGAGTAGTGCACCACCACTCTTGTCCAGACACCAAAATCTAGCCTTCAGAAGTCCAAAAGCAGACTCCACTACACGACGTGTCCTCCCATGGGCATCATTGAAGCAGACTTCCCCCGGCCTCCTTGGATTACTCAGTGGGCTCAGCAACAAAGGCCGGTTGGGATACGCTGAGTCACCTAGTTGTGAGAAACACAGACCAACTATGTAATAGAAATAATTGAGGAGACCAGCATGTCACACATACAGCATAATACTTGACACAGCTCACTCACCAACAAGCCACACATGCTCTGGATGCAGATTTTCCATCAATTGTGGGATGATGCTGTTATGCAGTATGTAGGAGTCATGTGCAGAACCCGGATATTTGGCACACACGTGGGAGATAATCAGATCCACTTGGCATACCACTTGCACATTTATGGAATGGTAATGCTTCCTGTTACGGTAGATGTGCTCACGTGCCTGTGGTGGAACAAGGCCAATGTGTGTGCAGTCAATGGCTCCAACAACATTAGGTATGTGACCAAGGTCATAAAATTCCCCCTTCACATCTGCCAATTCATGTCTCCTTGGAAAGTGAATGTAGCTGTTCTTGTAGGTCAACAATGCGGACAGGACAGCACGCAACACTATGCTGAACATAGGTTGACACATCCAACATGCGATGGCCACCGTGTACTGAAACGACCCAGTGGCAAAGAAGTGCAGGGCGGCCATCACCTTTACTGTTGGTGTCAAAGCTGTTGGATATGTTCTGTGAGGCCTCAAATGGGGCTCCAACTGAGCACATAGCTCTTGAAGGGTAAGGCGATTCAGACGGAATTTCTTAATGATGTCGGTATCCTCCATTGTCTCCATGTCTGTGAAAGACCGATACACAGGTGGTCTTCTCCTACATATTCTGGCAGGGGACACATGTAAAAATGAGTCAGAGATGAGATGTGGGTAACAGTTTACATAATGACTAACACAACCACAACATTGACAGGACTGTAAAAACAGCTTAATGCACAAGTGACATGCATAGACACCTTGATCTCCTGTAGTCATTCATGTAGCCAGGGTGTACATACTAACTACTGTCAAATCTAAATCAGACTATATGTATGGTATATGGTACACTGCTACATCATGTGTATCCAGCCCTGTGTGTAGCTGACACGTGGCTAACAGCATCAATGCTGAGTTGTATGTAGCTTTGGTCACTGCACAACCTCAACCTTTATTCCCACTAAGCACAACATCATTACAAAATGAGCCCAGTGAGTGCAAGCTGGACAACTATCCATATAAATATAGCACTGTTTATAGACATATATGCACATTACATGGTCAGTCCATCATGACTGTGGGAGGAGTTTGCATTACACACATTGGCATGTTCACATAAATGATAGGCAATTCAACATGAAATCTGTATTAATGCCCACATGGATGAAATTTGACATGTGAGTACGGACATAACAATGCATGTAATCACGTGTACTGCTATGACATATGTGGTCAGACTTAAGTTAAATGTCACAACCTCAAAGCCCTTTACAAGGAGCTGAAATTAGTTTTGCTAAATGTGTTGGGATCAGTGATGCAATTCGCCAAGCGAGAATGCTAATGCACAATGTGTATACAGGCGCGGTAGGCGTGCTCTGCCACTGCGGTCACAGGTATTGGCCACAATTGAATGATGCAGGATTGCGGTAGAGACATCCTGACCCCAGCGGTGTGACACTGCATATGCGAATTACATTGCAGCCAATGGGAACTACCATCACGGTAGTGCTTTTCACTTTTGAATATCGCGGTAGGCGTGCTCCGCCACTGTGGTCACAGGCATTGGCCACAATTGAATGATGCAGGATTACGGTAGAGACATCATAACCCCCGAAGTGTGACACTGCATATGCGAATGACATTGCAGGCAATGGGAACCGCCATCGCGGTAGTGCTTTTCAGTTTTTAACATCGCGATAGGCGTGCTCCGCCACTGCGGTCACATGCATTGGCAACAATTAAATGATGCAGGATTGCAGTAGAGACATCCTGACCCCCGTGGTGTGACACCGCATATGCGAATGACATTGCAGCCAATGGGTTCCGCCATCGCGGTGGTGCTTTTCAGTTTTGAACATCGCGGTAGGCGTGCTCCGCCACTGCGGTCACAGGCATTGGCCACAATTGAATGATGCAGGATTGCAGTAGAGACATCCTGACCCCCGCGGTGTGACACCGCATATGCGAATGACATTGCAGCCAATGGGAACCGCCATCGCGGTAGTGATTTTCAGTTTCAAACATCGTGGTAGGCGTGCTCCGCCACTGCGGTTACAGGCATTGGCCACAATTGAATGATGCAGGATTGCGGTAGAGACATCCTGACCCCCGCGGTGTGACACTGCATATGTGAATGACATTGCAGCCAATGTGAACCGCCATCGCAGTAGTGCTTTTCAGTTCTGAACATCGCGGTAGGCGTGCTCCACCACTGCGGTCATAGGCAGTGGCCACAAATGAATGATGCAAACCAGGCGGACCAATTGCATCAGCAGAGTACCACTGCAACAACCCTAGGTCCCTATAAATGTCTGTGAGATAGCCACACCTTTCACTTGCATACAGACACTGCTGCCTGCCATTCATCACCACCAACTGCTGCTGTACCTCAACTCTGGACCCAGTCATGGCTTGTACAGAGAACATCAGGGCCCGTCCCTTCACCACAGAGGAGCTGGAGGTCCTGGTGGACGAGGTCCTTGGCCAGTACGGGCGGCAATATGATGCTCCAGAGGTACTGGTAAGTGAATGTGTAAAATTTTAGAGTGCTCAGTGTTCTCATTATGTAACTGTACACAAGTATGTGCCTTTCAGTGCAAGCCAATGTTGATGCATTCATATTTTGCTATCAGCATGGGCCATACATGACGTGCAAGTTTTTGGACTTGAGTATGTGGGGAGGATGGCACCATAGACACTGGTGCAACTCCAATAAAGCCAAACATCACACATGTTGTTCTGAGAATGGGTCACGTAAATGTGGGAGACACTGCCTAGCAGAATGACTTCACATCAATGGGGTGTATACTTTATTCCCCCAGATCCCTGACTGCATGCAATGATGATAAGGACATAACATGGTTTAGCAGTTGTACAGTTACACTGCTGATTTGAGGAAATCTCACTCTGTACACACATTCCCTGTGACATGTCATGTAATAGTTCATTAAGTATACATATGATCATTTGTGAGATGCTAAATGTCGATTGGCCAGAGGGTACTAATTAATGTGTGTACTGCTTTGACAGTGACCCTATGGAGATGTGGCTAGTCTTCACAAGCGTACAAGGCCTGTATCTATCTAGATTCGTGGCAACTCACCTCTCACACATCTGCTAAATGTACAGTGGACATGTCATCCTTCTTTTAGTTCCATTATGTGTAGAGCCTCACATGTGTAGGCACTGTGTCATCATTCTCATTGTATATGCATGTGATTCTTGTGATGGACCACTATTTTTGTCAGTGAAAAGCCCTCGGCCTGTCAAGTAAATGCAAAAAGTATCAAGGATCCATCACTAAAATGACTTTAGAAAGACATATGTGTAGTCCACCCTCATATTTATGAAGCACCAATTAGAGGACTGAGGAGTACACAAGACAGGCCCACACCTTGTGACAAGAGTGGAAGAATGTACGATCATGTAACTGTTAGAAGGTGGTTCTGACACAATGGGCCGCCCAGATTTTTCGCTTTTTGAGCACCTATTTGTTGAGCTTTTACTGTGGGAGAGCCTCATAAGTTGGGACTCACCCACAGTGAACTCATGATGAAAGAGACTGCATATGGATTTTGCTGGTGTCCCCCTAGCTTGACTAGGCCGCTGCGCAACAGCTGGAGTAAGAGGGCACCAGGCGGGTTACATGCAGACACATGTGTACCTGCGTGTGCACACGTATGGGGGCTGCGCAGGGGAGATTCCTGGCGTGCGCAGTCCAGGAGCAGCTACAAAGTGAATGGTGTGGCAGGACTTATGCAGAATCGGGTGGTGACATGGAATAGGCTTTATACACTGGGAAGGAACATGCCAGGGAAAGTCAGTGTGTTTTACTGTTTTTCACTTCATTATTCCCCTAAGGGGGTGTGGAGCCCATGTGCTAGATTAACTTTCATAAGGCCTACAGATTCCAGACATGCACTAAAGTCCACTGTAGCGGATGTGAAAAGGAGTATTCTGCAGAGTCCAAAGTCATATTTGTACTGCTTTTGGGTCATCCAGAAATGTCACATTTCTCTGAGTCAGTCATAACCAGGGCCAGGCTGAGGGCTGACCTCAGCTGGATGGATTGATAACCTTTCTTCCACAAGCTAAGGCCTCCTCTCCACGAGGAGAAGATGGGTGGGGCTACAGGCTCATCCATCAGCAGCTATCACTGGGTGCCAGGCACCAGGCGGCACCAAGGAGGGAAGGGCTCTTGTTTCAGAGACCATGTGGCCAGAGACCCTGGATGACGCCATTTTGAACAAACCCAGAGGCTGGACAAGAAGGAGAGAGCAGGGGCAGGGAAGTGATGTGTCGCTGTTTGATAGGACCAACAGAGACTTCCTGCCAGCCCCCTACTCAACTTTTAAAAAGTGCTTGCACAGGAAGAGAAGCTCTCTCTGGGGTGTGGTTGGCTGAGGCGGAAGGTGCTGGAGCCTGGCAATGGGCAGTTGGAAGGATGTACCCCCTGACTGTCCCCCAGGCCCCTAACAGTGCCAGAAAAAGAGCCCAGGACCGGTGCGCAGAAGCAGGGGCCTCTGCGCAGGGAGAAGAGAGGCCCAGGAGGAGAGCCAGGCAAAAGGCTGGCCCTGGGAGCCAGTGAAGACCGCTCCCTGCAGAATGCACCCTCTTGGAGACCCGGACGACAAAGGAGAGTGCTCCCAGTGGCTGGGGGGCGCCACCAGGAGCAAGAAGACGCAAAAATGGGGCAGATCGGACCCCCAGGGGCTGAGATATGGCCCCCAGAAAGTAGGCGACCTTTGACCCCTAAGAAGACCGACGACGAAGAGCGTGGGGCTCTGCCGCCGGTCTCCGAGATGCCCCTGGGGTGGGTCAGGTCCTGGGGGCTGCCCCCAAGGAGAAGTAAAGACGGGGAGAGCCGTCGCGCTCCCTGTGAAGATGCCCCCAAACAGAGTGCCAGGAGCCCACCCTGGCCCCCGCCGAACAAGAGGTCGGGGGGAGCGCCGTCACGCCCCCCCCGCGAGGAGGAGGAGGGGGCCCGGGACCCCATCCCCGGCCCGAAGAGATCAGGATGGAGGGGGGCACCGTCGCGCCCCCCCCGAAGATGTCCGGGTGCCCGGGACCCCATCCCCGGGCCCCGAAGAGATCGGGATGGAGGGGGGCGCCGTCGCGCCCCCCCCGAAGATGTCCGGGGGACCGGGACCCAATCCCTGGACCCCGAAGAGGGAGAAGGCAAGTCGGGGAGCACAGACGCGCTCCCCGTGAAGATGGAAGGGGGCCCGGGACCCCATCTCCAGGCGCCGTGCGGCGAACAGGCAGCGGGGAGCGCCGTCGCGCCCTCCGGGGAAGAAGACTTTGGGGCCCGGGACCCCATCTCCGGGCCCCACGGTGATGGCTGGTGTGTGGGGGGGAGTGCCGTCGCACTCCCCCGAAGCCCGGCGAAGCGGGCAGACCAGAACTGAGTTGCCGGCTCCCGCGGCAGCACGCGTGGGTGCTGGCCGGGCGGGGAGCCGGCGGGGGCAGCCGGGGGTGGGCTCCCCGGGCTGCCCTCCAACGAATGGCCATGCGGGTGTCCCGGGTGGGACCGGGGCCCACTGAGGAAGACCAGAAGCAGTGCGAGGGGCCCGGGTGGGACCGGGCCCTGGAAAAGAGGAGGAGCGGCCGGGGGTGGGCTCCCAGAGCCGCCTACACTCACCTGGGGGTCCAGGTGGGACCGGGCCCCCACTGAGGCTCAAGAAGCGGCCAGAGGCCCACATCGCGGCTCTCCCCGGAGCAGCGGGAGAGCCGCTCATCAATTATGCGGCAATTCCCATAATGCCTTGCAGACCTCCTGGCCCAATGCATGATTTTTCTCTTCAATTAATCGAATTAATCGCCCCACATGTAATTGCGAGCGAGCAATTTTTTGCTGCTGGGCGATTTCAACATACATAGTGAGTGCAGTTCTAATGCAGACACAGGGTCATTAATAACGGAGTTGGCTATTCTTGGTTTGACCAAGCTCAATGAAGGCCCTACACATGTAGCTGGCCACACACTGGACATAATTTTTTCTAATTCCCTCAATGTTGCCTGTAAATCCCCCCAGTTTATGTCCTGGTCTGATCATGCATCAATTGAATTCTGCATTCAGGCGCCAGGGAAAGGAACTTTCATCACACATGATATACCTCCCCTTTTTAGACAATGGAAGAAAGTTACGCCAGAGGGTTTCATTCAGTTTTTTGAAGAGCCTCGGATATCTGAATTAGATGACATCAAAGAGGCCCTTGATAAATATAACTTGGCAGTCTCTAGAGCTGTGGACCAGCTAGCTCCTCTGAAACCCTCTCCTAGCTCTCCTAAGCATCCTCAGAATGCTTGGTACTCCCCTCAACTTCGCGCCGGAAAACGAATTTGTAGGAAGCATGAAAAACGGTGGTGCCTTACCCATTTGGAGGAAGCTAAGGAGCGGTTCTATTTAGCTTTGGCTAAGTATCATGGGGAAATTAGGGCAGCACGCAAAGCTCATATAGCTCTGCAATTAAACCAGGCTAAAAATGACCCTAAGGCGCTGTACCGCATACTTCAGTCCTTCACCAATCCCAAAGCATGTGAGAACCAAATAGCCCCGACACAAAAACTATGTGATGATATTAGCATTTTTTTCACACAAAAAATTGAGACCATCTATGATAAAATTATTCAATCAGGACATCATTCCCCTTTGATTACGATTCCCAAAGCACCTAGGCTGACAGTCACTCAATCACTGGGAAGCTTTCCCCCAGTGACGCAGGCGGAGGTAGAATTATTGATCCATTCAATTAAATCAGGATCCCCCCTGGATTGTATCCCGGCAAAAATTACTACCTCTTTCGCCTGCCACCTATCTCCCTCTATTGCACAGCTCCTCAATCTCTCTCTGCGAGGAGGCTCGGTCCCTCTGGAATGGAAAACAGCACAGGTTATGCCTATCCGAAAGAACATCAAGGCCCCGCTAACTGAGTTTTCCAATCTCCGGCCCATCTCTCTCCTTCCGTTCCTGGGCAAGCTATTGGAGAAACATATTAACATCCATCTTTCCAACTATGTCGAACGGACATGTAGCCTTGACCCTTCTCAATCAGGCTTTTGCCCCAAATACAGCACAGAATCAGCCCTACTAGTGGTCACCGACAACATCAGGATGACCCTAGATGGAGGCCACTCTATGATTCTGGTGCTGTTGGACCTTTCTGCCGCATTCGACACAGTTTCCCATAAAATCTTGCTCAGGAGATTGGAGGAGATTGGGCTCAGAGATTTGGCTTTACAGTGGCTGACGAGTTTTCTCTCATCCCGATCACAGGCGGTTAACCTTGGTTCGTATCGTTCCGCTGCGTCAGAATTGTCCAAGGGAGTACCACAGGGCTCTTGTTTGAGCCCGACTTTGTTTAACATCTATGTAGCTCCCTTGGCCAATCTGTTAAGGAGTAGCGGGTTTATTCCCGTCTCCTATGCGGATGATACTCAGTTGCTTTTTCCATTCGTAGAATTTACTCCCTCGGTACAGGCTGCTTTTTCTTTGGGAATGAGAAACATCGCGCAGTGGATGAGGAGTAATTTTCTTCAGTGCAATGTGGGGAAGACGGAGATTATGCTTTTTGGGGAGGCTCAACTTCTGTGGACCCCCAGCTGGTGGCCCACAGATTTGGGTACTGCCCCCGTCCCTAAGTCCTGTGTAAAAAACTTGGGTGTTTGTCTGGAGCAGACCCTCACTATGAAGGAGCACGCTGCACAGACAGCTGGCTCCTGTTTCCATGTGCTGGGTCTACTGCGTCGTATCCTTCGCTTGCTTCCTGACTCATCCAGGAAGACGCTAACCCAGGCGCTTATTTTAATCCGCCTGGATTATTGCAACAGCCTATTGCTGAATGCTAATGAGGCTGCTCTTGATAAATTGCAGGTCGTTCAGAATACGGCAGCACGTCTGATCCTGAACGCCCCACCTAGGACAGCCTCTCGGCCTCTGCTCTTTAAACTTCACTGGCTTCCTATACGAGAACGAGTACAATTTAAAATCTGCTGTACCATACACAGGGCCTTGTCTAATTCTGGCCCTAGCTATCTTGCAGATAAATTTATTCTTTACATACCTCAGCGGTCCCTCCGTTCAGGATCTCAATCCCTCCTTGCAGTACCTAGAATTAAACGGTCCAGACAAGGTGGGAAGTCGCATTCTTATTTAGGCCCCTGTCTCTGGAATAAGCTTCCCGTGCAGCTCAGACAGTGCACGGAATATTCCCTTTTTAGGAAACAGCTCAAGACCTTTCTTTTCCGCTTCTGATTTTGATCCTATTTTTAGCAATGAGTTCCTCTCAGGTGCCCCGTCCCGAGCGCAGAGATACCCCTTCGGGGGTGGATTCTGGCGCTTTATAAATTAATAAATAAATAAATAAATAAAACAGCGTTTTCACGGCTTGTGGTGGCCCCAGGAGAGCGGGGTCACCACCATACATGTGCAAAGGTGCTGGGGGAGCTGCGGGAGAAGTGCAGTCCCCCCCCCAGCACAAAGAGGAGTCCCTCCACAAGTCACATGGGGACTTGAATAGAATAACATCTCACGGGCTCAGTCAACATTTTAACACTTTCTAGGCTGGAACTTTTGTTCTACAGCTGAAGGTGTATTGAGAAGTATCTCATGGAGTGAAGGGCATCCTCTGGAGATGAAGAGGTGTAATTGCACCCTGAGTGCAATTACTAATGTAATTTTTTTTTTAGAGGGACTGAAGATCACATGTGTAATGTGAAGTACCTGTGTAAGGTGATGTCATAAGCAAAGTGGCATTATGTTGCCAGTAATTCCTGCTAGGGTGTCTGGCTTTATAGGCGTAATCCAGTGATTTCATCTGTGATGCCTTTAGGGGTTGTAATTGCAACGTATTCTAATGTCCAACAAATGTGATGAGTACTGTCATTCTAAAGTAATGCTTAAACATGTATTCTTGCTGCTGCGCTTAAGTGAGGAACAACCCAGACTGTTAGCCCTGAAGATGTAGGGGTGCATACTGTATGGTCAATATAAGATGCTCAGTCAGGGTTATGTGAACCTATTTTTAATGCGTGTTGAGGTAATGGGGTGGGTCGCCACTGGGATGGTGCCAGTGCGCAGGGCCCTCGCTCCAGGTTATGTTCAACTAACTGCATTGGGGGCAAGATGATGTGCATACATGGGAGTGGTGGTACTAGACCCCACCACCCCTGCGGGAGGGGTGGAGATATTACGCAATGTCACAAAGTAATTCCAACCGCTTATGTATATTTGTAAATTGGTGCATAGTATTGAGTAGTGTGTGTGTTTAATAAATGTACTCTTACTTTTATAAAGCAAAGTACAGACTGGACAATCAATTATTGAGTGTTATTTCTGCGCACCTGCAAATGGCGATTACTAGCCCACACCACCTCCCTTGAGTAAGCCTCAGACTGCTCTGCAACGCTACCCTCTGAGAGTCAGGCGCTACAATTGGGTGTTTGGTTCCCAGTGAAGGACAAATGTAGTCATGTTATTTGTGCAGGCCTCACAGATGCTGCCTAGTTTTCCAACATTGGTGTCTAGCGGCGGGAAACATAGTATCCCATTCTGGTGCGCATTTATAGCATTTGATAAGTCCAGTTTTGCCACACATTACCTATGCAGTAATGAGCAAATGGAAGAGCGCAAGGCTCTGAGAAGGGTTCAAAGTTTTGGTTATGTGAACTAAAAGTATGGGAAAGGAAAGCCCTGCACACATGGGAGGAGTAGGTGGTCTGAGCGGATAACTGGTGAGTAAGGGGGGTCTGGTCAGAACCCCTTATAACTAGTTATTGCTGACTACGGGAAGGATACCCATGTAGAGTGGCTATTGCTTCCCTGTAGGAATCAGCTGGGCGTGGCGTGTGTTAGAAGGTGGTTCTGACACTATGGGCCGCCCAGATTTTTCACTTTTTGAGCACCTATTTGTTGAGCTTTTACTGTGGGAGAGCCTCATAAGTTGGGACTCACCCACAGTGAACTCATGATGAAAGAGACTGCATGTGGATTTTACTGGTGTCCCCCTAGCTTGACTAGGCCGCTGCACAGCAGCTGGAGTAAGAGGGCACCAGGCGGGTTACATGCAGACACATGTGTACCTGCGTGTGCACACGTATGGGGGCTGTGCAGGGGAGATTCCTGGCGTGCGCAGTCCAGGAGCAGCTACAAAGTGAATGGTGTGGCAGGACTTATGCAGAATTGGGTGGTGACATGGAATAGGCTTTATACACTGGGAAGGAACATGCCAGGGAAAGTCAGTGTGTTTTACTGTTTTTCACTTCATTATTCCCCTAAGGGGGTGTGGAGCCCATGTGCTAGATTAACTTTCATAAGGCCTACAGATTCCAGACACGCACTAAAAGCGGATGTGAAAAGGAGTATTCTGCAGAGTCCAAAGTCATATTTGTACTGCTTTTGGGTCATCCAGAAATGTCACATTTCTCTGAGTCAGTCATAACCAGGGCCAGGGTGAGGGCTGACCTCAGCTGGATGGATTGATAACCTTTCTTCCACAAGCTAAGGCCTCCTCTCCACGAGGAGAAGATGGGTGGGGCTACAGGCTCATCCATCAGCAGCTATCACTGGGTGCCAGGCACCAGGCGGCACCAAGGAGGGAAGGGCTCTTGTTTCAGAGACCATGTGGCCAGAGACCCTGGACGACGCCATTTTGAACAAACCCAGAGGCTGGACAAGAAGGAGAGAGCAGGGGCAGGGAAGTGATGTGATGTGTCGCTGTTTGATAGGACCAACAGAGACTTCCTGCCAGCCCCCTACTCAACTTTTAAAAAGTGCTTGCACAGGAAGAGAAGCTCTCTCTGGGGTGTGGTTGGCTGAGGCGGTAGGTGCTGGAGCCTGGCAATGGGCAGTTGGAAGGAGGTACCCCCTGTCTGCCCCCCAGGCCCCTAACAGTGCCAGAAGAAGAGCCCAGGACCGGTGTGCAGAAGCAGGGCCCTCTGCGCAGGGAGAAGAGAGGCCCAGGAGGAGAGCCAGGCGAAAGGCTGGCGCAGGGAGCCAGTGAAGCCCGCTCCCTGCAGAATGCACCCTCTTGGAGACCCGTACGATGAAGGAGAGTGCTCCCAGTGGCTGGGGGGCGCCACCAGGAGCAAGAAGACGCAAAAATGGGGCAGATCGGACCCCCAGGGGCTGAGATATGGCCCCCAGAAGGTAGGCGACCTTTGACCCCTAAGAAGACCGACAACGAAGCGCGTGGGGCTCCGCCGCCGGTCTCCGAGATGCCCCCGGGGTGGGTCAGGTCCTGGGGGCTGCCCCCAAGGAGAAGTAAAGACGTTGAGAGCCATCGCGCTCCCCGTGAAGATGCCCCCAAACAGAGTGCCAGGAGCCCACCCTGGCCCCCGCCGAACAAGAGGTCGGGGGGGAGCGCCGTCGCGCCCCCCCCCGCGAGGAGGAGGAGGGGGCCCGGGACCCCATCCCCGGGCCCCGAAGAGATCGGGATGGAGGGGGGCGCCGTCGCGCCCCCCGAAGATGTCCGGGTGTCCGGGACCCCATCCCCGGGCCCCGAAGAGATCGGGATGGAGGGGGGCGCCGTCGCGCCCCCCCCCCGAAGATGTCCGGGTGCCCGGGAACCAATCCCTGGACCCCGAAGAGGGAGAAGGCAAGTCGGGGAGCACAGTCGCGCTCCCCGTGAAGATGGACGGGGGCCCGGGACCCCATCTCCAGGTGCCGTGCGGCGAACAGGCAGCGGGGAGCGCCGTCGCGCCCCCCGGGGAAGAAGACTTCGGGGCCCGGGGCCCCATCTCCGGCCCCCGCGGTGATGGCTGGCGTGTGGGGGGGGAGTGCCGTCGCACTCCCCCGAAGCCCGGTGAAGCCGGCGAAGACTGGCCCGTCTGCCCTTAGCAGGCAGACCAGAACTGAGTTGCCGGCTCCTGCGGCAGCACGCGTGGGTGCTGGCCGGGCGGGGAGCCGGTGGGGGCAGCCGGGGGTGGGCTCCCCGGGCTGCCCTCCAACGAATGGCCATGCGGGTGTCCCAGGTGGGACCGGGGCCCCCCGAGAAAGACCACAAGCGGTGCAAGGGGCCCGGGTGGGACCGGGCCCCGGAAAAGAGGAGGAGCGGCCGGGGGTGGGCTCCCCGAGCCGCCTACACTCACCTGGGGGTCCGGGTGGGACCGGGCCCCCCACCGAGGCTCAAGAAGCGGCCGTAGGCCCACATCGCGGCTCTCCCCGGAGCAGCGGGAGAGCCGCTCATCAATTATGCGGCGATTCCCATAATGCCTTGCAGGCCAGGATCGGCCTGCAAGGGCAAAACAGCGTTTTCACGGCTTGTGGTGGCCCCAGGAGAGCGGGGTCAACACCATACATGTGCAAAGGTGCTGGGGGAGCTGCGGGAGAAGTGCAGTCCCCCCCCCAGCACGAAGAGGAGTCCCTCCACAAGTCACATGGGGACTTGAATAGAATAACATCTCACGGGCTCAGTCAACATTTTAACACTTTCTAGGCTGGAACTTTTGTTCTACAGCTGAAGGTGTATTGAGAAGTGTCTCATGGAGTGAAGGGCTCAGTTGGGGATGTCTGGAGAAGAGCATTTTCTGAAGGTGAAGAGTTGTAATTGCACTCTGAGTGCAATTACTAATGTAAATTTTTTTTTAGAGGGACTGAAGATCACATGTGTAAGGTGATGTCATAAGCAAAGTGGCATTATTTTGCCAGACATTCCTGCTAGGGTGTCTGGCTTTATAGTCGTAATCCAGTGATTTCATCTGTGATACCTTTGGGGGCTGTAATTGCAACGTATTCTAATGTCCTACAAATGTGACGAGTACTGTCATTCTAAAGTAATGCTTAAACATGTATTCTTGCTGCTGCGCTTAAGTGAGGAACAACCCAGACTGTTAGCCCTGAAGATGTAGGGGTGCATACTGTATGGTCAATATAAGATGCTCAGTCAGGGTTGTGTGTCACTAGGGCAGGTGAACCTATTTTTAATGCGTGTTGAGGTAATAGGGTGGGTCGCCACTGGGATGGTGCCAGTGCGCAGGGCCCTCGCTCCAGGTTATGTTCAACTAACTGCATTGGGGGCAAGATGATGTGCATACATGGGAGTGGTGGTACTAGACCCCACCCCCCCTGCGGGAGTGGTGGAGATGTTACGCAATGTCACAAAGTAATTCCAACCGCTTATGTATATTTGTAAATTGGTGCATAGTATTGAGTAGTGTGTGTGTTTAATAAATGTACTCTTACTTTTATAAAGCAAAGTACAGACTGGACAATCAATTATTGAGTGTTATTTCTGCGCACCTGCAAATGGCGATTACTACTAGCCCACACCACCTCCCTTGAGTAAGCCTCAGACTGCTCTGCAACGCTACCCTCTGAGAGTCAGGCGCTACAATTGGGTGTTTGGTTCCCAGTGAAGGACAAATGTAGTCATGTTATTTGTGCAGGCCTCACAGATGCTGCCTCGTTTTCCAACATTGGTGTCTAGCGGCGGGAAACATAGTATCCCATTCTGGTGTGCATTTATAGCATTTGATAAGTCCAGTTTTTCCACACATTACCTATGCAGTAATGAGCAAATGGAAGAGCGCAAGGCTCTGAGAAGAGTTCAAAGTTTTGGTTATGTGAACTAAAAGTATGGGAAAGGAAAGCCCTGCACACATGTGAGGAGTAGGTGGTCTGAGCGGATAACTGGTGAGTAAGGGGGGTCTGGTCAGAACCCCTTATAACTAGTTATCGCTGACTACGGGAATGATACCCATGTAGAGTGGCTATTGCTTCCCTGTAGGAATCAGCTGGGCGCGGCGTGTGTTAGAAGGTGGTTCTGACACTATGGGCCGCCTGGATTTTTCGCTTTTTGAGCACCTATTTGTTGAGCTTTTACTGTGGGAGAGCCTCATAAGTTGGGACTCACCCACAGTGAACTCATGATGAAAGAGACTGCATGTGGATTTTACTGGTGTCCCCCTAGCTTGACTAGGCCGCTGCGCTGCAGCTGGAGTAAGAGGGCACCAGGCGGGTTACATGCAGACACATGTGTACCGGCGTGTGCACACGTATGGGGGCTGCGCAGGGGAGATTCCTGGCGTGCGCAGTCCAGGAGCAGCTACAAAGTGAATGGTGTGGCAGGACTTATGCAGAATTGGGTGGTGACATGGAATAGGCTTTATACACTGGGAAGGAACATGCCAGGGAAAGTCAGTGTGTTTTACTGTTTTTCACTTCATTATTCCCCTAAGGGGGTGTGGAGCCCATTTGCTAGATTAACTTTCATAAGGCCTACAGATTCCAGACACGCACTAAAAGCTGATGTGAAAAGGAGTATTCTGCAGAGTCCAAAGTCATATTTGTACTGCTTTTGGGTCATCCAGAAATGTCACATTTCTCTGAGTCAGTCATAACCAGGGCCAGGCTGAGGGCTGACCTCAGCTGGATGGATTGATAACCTTTCTTCCACAAGCTAAGGCCTCCTCTCCACGAGGAGAAGATGGGTGGGGCTACAGGCTCATCCATCAGCAGCTATCACTGGGTGCCAGGCACCAGGCGGCACCAAGGAGGGAAGGGTTCTTGTTTCAGAGACCATGTGGCCAGAGACCCTGGACGACGCCATTTTGAACAAACCCAGAGGCTGGACAAGAAGGAGAGAGCAGGGGCAGGGAAGTGAGGTGATGTGTCGCTGTTTGATAGGACCAACAGAGACTGCCTGCCAGCCCCCTACTCAACTTTTAAAAAGTGCTTGCACAGGAAGAGAAGCTCTCTCTGGGGTGTGGTTGGCTGAGGCGGAAGGTGCTGGAGCCTGGCAATGGGCAGTTGGAAGGAGGTACCCCCTGACTGCCCCCCAGGCCCCTAACAGTGCCAGAAGAAGAGCCCAGGACTGGTGCGCAGAAGCAGGGGCCTCTGCGCAGGGAGAAGAGAGGCCCAGGAGGAGAGCCAGGCGAAAGGCTGGCGCAGGGAGCCAGTGAAGACTGCTCCCTGCAGAATGCACCCTCTTGGAGACCCGGACGACGAAGGAGAGTGCTCCCAGTGGCTGGGGGGGGCGCCACCAGGAGCAAGAAGACGCAAAAATGGGGCAGATCGGACCCCCAGGGGCTGAGATATGGCCCCCAGAAGGTAGGCGACCTTTGACCCCTAAGAAGACCGACGACGAAGCGCGTGGGGCTCCGCCGCCAGTCTCCGAGATGCCCCCGGGGTGGGTCAGGTCCTGGGGGCTTCCCCCAAGGAGAAGTAAAGACGGGGAGAGCCGTTGCGCTCCCCGTGAAGATGCCCCCAAACGGAGTGCCAGGAGCCCACCCTGGCCCCCGCCGAACAAGAGGTAGGGGGGGAGCGCCATCGCGCCCCCCCCGCGAGAAGGAGGAGGGGGCCCGGGACCCCATCCCCGGGCCCCGAAGAGATCGGGATGGAGGGGGGTGCCGTCGTGCCCCCGAAGATGTCCAGGTGCCCGGGACCCCATCCCCGGGATCCGAAGAGATCGGGATGGAGGGGGGCGCCGTCGCGCCCCCCCGAAGATGTCCGGGGGCCCGGGACCCAATCCCCGGACCCCGAAGAGGGAGAATGCAAGTCGGGGAGCACAGTCGCGCTCCTCGTGAAGATGGACGGGGGCCCAGGACCCCATCTCCAGGCCCCGTGCGGCGAACAGGCAGGGGGGAGCGCAGTCGCGCCCCCGGGGAAGAAGACTTCGGGGCCCGGGACCCCATCTCCGGGCCCCGTGGTGATGGCTGGCGTGTGGGGGGGGAGTGCCGTTGCACTCCCCCGAAGCCCGGCGAAGCCGGCGAAGACTGGCCCGTCTGCCCGAAGCGGGCAGACCAGAACTGAGTTGCCGGCTCCCGCGGCAGCACGCGTGGGTGCTGGCCGGGCGGGGAGCCGGCGGGGGCAGCCGGGGGTGGGCTCCCGGGGCTGCCCTCCAATGAATGGCCATGCGGGTGTCCAGGGTGGGACCGGGGCCCCCCGAGGAAGACCACAAACGGTGCGAGGGGCCCAGGTGGGACCGGGCCCCGGAAAAGAGGAGGAGCGGCCGGGGGTGGGCTCCCTGAGCCGCCTACACTCACCTGGGGGTCCGGGTGGGACCGGGCCCCCCACCGAGGCTCAAGAAGCGGCCGGAGGCCCACATCGCGGCTCTCCCCGGAGCAGCGGGAGAGCCGCTCATCAATTATGCGGCGATTCCCATAATGCCTTGCAGGCCAGGATCGGCCTGCAAGGGCAAAACAGCATTTTCACGGCTTGTGGTGGCCCCAGGAGAGCGGGGTCACCACCATACATGTGCAAAGGTGCTGGGGGATCTGCGGGAGAAGTGCAGTCCCCCCCCCAGCACGAAGAGGAGTCCCTCCACAAGTCACATAGGGACTTGAATAGAATAACATCTCACAGGCTCAGTCAACATTTTAACACTTTCTAGGCTGGAACTTTTGTTCTACAGCTGAAGGTGTATTGAGAAGTGCCTCATGGAGTGAAGGTCTCAGTTGGGGATGTCTGGAGAAGGGTATCCCGGAGGTGAAGAGATGTAATTGCACCATGAGTGCAATTTCTAATGTTATTTCTTTTAGAGAGACTGAAGATCATATGTGTAATGTGAAGTACCTGTGTAAGGTGATGTCATAAGCAAAGTGGCATTATTTTGCCAGACATTCCTGCTAGGGTGTCTGGCTTTATAGGCGTAATCCAGTGATTTCATCTGTGATGCCTTTAGGGGCTGTAATTGCAACGTATTCTAATGTCCAACAAATGTGATAAGTACTGTCATTCTAAAGTAATGCTTAAACATGTATTCTTGCTGCTGTGCTTAAGTGAGGAACAACCCAGACTGTTAGCCCTGAAGATGTAGGGGTGCATACTGTATGGTCAATATAAGATGCTCAGTCAGGGTTATGTGTCACTAGGGCAGGTGAACCTATTTTTAATGCGTGTTGAAGTAATGGGGTGGGTCGCCACTGGGATGGTGCCAGTGCGCAGGGCCCTCGCTCCAGGTTATGTTCAACTAACTGCATTGGGGGCAAGATGATGTGCATACATGGGAGTGGTGGTACTAGACCCCACCCCCTGCGGGAGGGGTGGAGATGTTACTGCAATGTCACAAAGTAATTCCAACCGCTAATGTATATTTGTAAATTGGTGCATAGTATTGAGTAGTGTGTGTGTTTAATAAATGTACTCTTACTTTTATAAAGCAAAGTACAGACTGGACAATCAATTATTGAGTGTTATTTCTGCGCACCTGCAAATGGCAATTACTAGCCCACACCACCTCCCTTGAGTAAGCCTCAGACTGCTCTGCAACGCTACCCTCTGAGAGTCAGGTGCTACAATTGGGTGTTTGGTTCCCAGTGAAGGACAAATGTAGTCATGTTATTTGTGCAGGCCTCACAAATGCTGTCTCGTTTTCCAACAGTAACTAATTGTGACCTACATGACATGTGTAGCTATGCAATGGTCCAGTTAATTAAGGGGTGTGTAGTATAAGACACAGTGAGTCTGACCACTACACATCATTTACAGAGTATCGTCTGTCATGCTCACTCACATAGTGCATCACAGATGAGGCCCAGTTTCACCCCGATTTCTGTGCTGGAACTCTGCATGTGTATGAGCTGGGCAGGTAGTCGGTCCATCATCATAGATTTTTACATTGGAATAAGATAGCTTGCTCCAAGTGTACTATGTGACATGGTCTATGGCCTCTGCTGTCCATTGATGTATGTGTGTGGTATGTGTATACCTGCTCCTGGACTGGAACACAATGGTACACAATACAGTGTTAAAAATATTCCTTATCTTGTCTCCCATGCCTACAGCTCAAGGTCCGTCAGCGTAAGGCTATTTGGAGGGCCATCACCCGCAAGGTGCAGGCCTTAGGGGTGTCAAACCAATGCCATACTCACTGCCACAAGAGGTGGGATGACATCTGCCGCCTCAGCAAAAACGCTGCAGAAATGGCGCTGGGGCTGGTCCCTCGAAGTGGCAGGTTGGCGCGCAGGATCATGACCCCACTAATGGCCCACATCCTGGCAGTGACACAGCCAGAGCTGGATGGACGCTTGAGGGCCCTGCAGCAGCAAGTTGGAGGTGAGTATTGTGCAAAGTGTGACTTGGCGCATGAGTGACTGCATTAATCCCAGCCCAGAGCAAGGCAGGACCTCTGGGATGTCTCTAGTGTGATGCAATCGCTTCTAAGTAGCCTCAGTGGTGAGTGCAGAGGTCTTGCATGTGTACAACGTTTGGATTCTCATGTGAAAAATACATGAACGGTGTATTACCAGTTCATGTTGACATGTTTTCATCTACCATCTGGTGAATGTTGTCTGAACTGACACATTCCTACACAGGAGAAGACGTTGCGTAAAGTGTGTAGCCCAGTACACTTGTCAACCTTGTGTGTGCTATGTGGCTCCCACAATAGTGTGCTCATGTGATGATGTGTATGTGGATAGAGACATGCACAAATGTGGACTCAGGGTGCAGTGAGTTAGCAGTCTCATGGGTTGTGTTTTTCTGAATGATACAGATGACAGCATCACAGCAAAACATTTAGCCAAATATCAGCAGCATGGCATCACATGAAGAAATTCCCTGTAACAGTGACAGCAATTACACACAGTCTCTGATGGTGTAGATGGTGATTATTGCAGTGATGCATTGACTGATCTGCATTTGCTAATTGTGCACATGGCAACATGTCTGGGATGGTTAAACAGTGGAATTTTGAAGCAATGTACCTAAATGTGTCTATTGTGAGATGACAGTAACTTTTGTTGGCCAAAAATACTGTCACTCAGAGTTGCAGTCCTCAGTATATGTGCATTGTGGAGGTGTGTCCATATGCATCAATGCATGGTGAAGTTGTGGATACTGCTTCCAATCAGTGAGTGATTTCTTGGTACATTGATGTGTAATGGATGTCATCATTCGGCACAACGTAGGGATGTCAGATGCCAGAGTCTAGGTATTGGCACACATTAGCTGTCCTTATGGAGGATACTCATAGCTTCATCTACAGAAGGCACTCTCATGCCTTGGATAATTGACGGCTTGGCAGGCAATTTTAATGATGTTGGTATGTGACATGTCATAAGACGCAAAGGCCTTGCATCACATTGCCCAAATCATGCTATTGTGCATTGTCTTTGTGACAACATTAGTACACGGGCTTAGTAGCACTTCATCCCCACAAAATATGTGTCCATGGAACATATGCAGCAGTGTGAGTCTCAGAGACATCAACTGGCATTGAACAGCAGTGAGCATCATGTTAGGGTGCATTGAGAGATCTGTGGTGTGCACGTCCAAGTAATTGATACATTTGCAAAGTGGTTACCATTGTTCTACAGTAGTTGTGCTTCAGTGCCAAACATAGTGGATGTAAGTAGGTAATGTCACTTAACAATGGCTAGGTTTCAGTTTGTATTTGTGGGGTTCAGTGAACTCATACTTCAAGTGGGAGAAACACAACATATTTGGATGTGTAGCTCTCTTACCTGCAAGCATGTAGGTGTGCCTACAGACGATAGGATGTGATGTTGAGATGTAGACACATGCACAGAAATTGGCAGTGTCAACGCAACAATGAGCATGACTATCCACTAAGCATGTTTACATGCATCAGCTGATCATGCCAGACATTGTGATTATGCAGACAGTACATGGAGAAGTTGGATATGGGACTTTCAGTCCAAGTATTTCTGTTTGTATTGCAAATCATGTTTGTGAGCAGGCCACTTTACTGAACCTATGTCTCTGTCTCTTGCAGCATCTACCGAGGGCAGGGAAGGAGAGGGGCCCGACACCGCAGGGGAAGCTACTGGCATAACTGGTCCCCGGGAGTACAGCGACACTGAGGGGACCAACGCCTCGGAGGGTGACAGGAGTGCCCTGGAGGAGTCCGGTCCTGAAACACCTACCTCCACATCTTCACACTCCAGCGGTGACTCCTCGGTGTTGGCGGGCACAGGAAGTTCAACATCTGCTTCTTCTTCCACAACACCCCGTCCTGTGTCCACCCTCCCTGATGCTCCCTAAACTGGTATCCGGGCCCGCAGCCCTAATAAGGGTAGAGTCTCCTTCCCACCAGGCACCGGTGCCCCTGCCCCTGTCTCCCCTGCTGCCCTCAGTGTGGAGGCCATAGACATCTTGCGGCAGCTGTGTGTGGGTCAGACTGTGCTCCTGAATGCCCTCCAGGATCATGGCAACAAGTTGTCACAGGTTGTTGCGTTCATGGAGGTCATTCATTCGGACATGGGTGGCCTGCACAGAACTGTCCAGTCTTTGGCCTCCACAGTGATGGCAGCCATTCTGCAGTCCCAATCTCCCAGTCAAGCTCCTGTCCCTTCCGCAACCACACTCCCAGTGCCCCCACCTGACCACAGCACATAAACACCGGAGCACTCAGGCACCCAGTCACCCACTAGCAGCACACAACAACATCACTCCATGCGACAAAGACACCATACACCATCCCCACAGCACACAAAAAGCACACATGACTGCACCACAACCATCCCATCACAGGACACTCAGGAACATAAGGATAAAAAACATGCATCCACATTACATACCTCACATTCCTCGCCCTCCCATTCCCACACCTGATCCCAAATCCACCCAAACACTTGCCCTGGCTGCCGTGGACCTGGTGCCTGCCACAACTGACACCACCACCCTTCAGAGGGCTGGTTTGCCAAAGACTTCTACTCCCACCACCACACCTGTGAAGCGTGGACAAGGAAGCAAAGAGGGGAAAGTACCTCCACAACAGGGTAGGCAGGGGAAAAGGCCAACAACACCCCAGCGTACCACCTTGTCAGGCAAATTGCCACTGGAAGATCCACCATCACCACCTGCTACACTTTCGGGGAAGAGGGAGGCTGTTGGGGCCACCTCACTTGTTACTCGTGCAAAGACACTTGGTGGATATCGGATCCCCAAAAAATTGAGACCCGGCCCTCCACATGCACCATCAGCCACTGAGCCTCCCCCCAGCATTTCTCCACCTCCCCGTGCCACAACTCCACCAGGTCCAGCCAGCCCTCAAGCTACCACATCCACGGATCCCTTTACCTCAGCCAGTTCTCCCTCTCCCAGGTCCAGTCCTCAGACTGGCCCAGACAGTCATCCCCCTCCCAGTTTAACTTCTCCCCAATTATGAATCCGAGTCCCCCTTCCAACCACATTCCTCCCTGAGCGTGCCTGAACTGCCCATTTGATGCCCCTATCCTGGTGAGATTCCCATGGCAGTGGACTGTGTTGCAAGTTTGTTGTGCAAGTTTACATGCACACATGTGCGGACTCAAAATTTGGACTGGCCATTGCCCTTAATGATTTGCACTTTTGATGCAGATATAGAGTTTATGTAATAAAAAGAATATTTATGTTCTGAGCTTTGTTGCTGGCCTTGCTAATGATGCAGTACAATGTATGTGTACATGTTAATCTGTTCCATGCTCTGAATGCCACATTCACATTGGCATGTACTTTTTTTGCTTTTGCAGAAGTTCCCAGAGGTTACGGCAACTGATGTGCTTATTGACTCAGAGGCTTAATGGGGCCATGATGCTTGTCTGTGATGGTCTACTCTTGTCCTCTTCTTTCTTTTGTTGGAGCTCTACTTTGGTACACATGTCATATTTGGATGCTCTACATCAACAGCAGCTATTTATATTTACATGATGACTTGAGGGGTAGACAGGGTCCATCATATCTGTGGGTTCTATGTGGATGTGTACACACCAGTGTAGATGTGTAATCATCTTGGGTAGGTATGGCTTCATAGTCACTTGGGTACATTAGAATGTGTGCACTTGAGTACTCATACAGTGCAATTGTCCTGTCATTAGCTGAAGTATTGATGTGTATGTGCCATTGAGCATGACCCTTTAACACATGTATGATCCAGTTGATGAGTGCCTGTTTGTTTACATGATCAGATACCTGCTGGAGGTTTTGGGCACATGTAGGAGTTGTTTCAGGAACAATGTGCAGGGTGTCAGTGTGACCTTGCAGTCCTAGGGTACACCTAATTCTTGTCCACATCATTTGTGAGTATGCTGAGTGTGTCACTGCAATGTCTGTGTTGTGAGTGTTTGGATCCACCATGGCACTTGCTTACTTTGTTCTCACTGTGCTTAGTGGCTCTGGCAAACAAACATTATATGTGACTTTTCACGTACATTGTTGTCACTCCACACTTTATTTACTCCACTATGTGGTATTCAAAGTCATACCAGCCCCAAGAAGACCATTTGAGGCCTACAGATTGTGAGTTACTCCTCTATGTGTTTTGCTCTGTACACTTCTCACCTGTACAATACTACTGTATACACCACTTCAGTCAAATATGTTCCAGTCCATGCCATGCCAGTGTTTGACCCTCCCCACCACTCCATAGTGTGACACTATACTGTGGGAGGATGATCTGTGTCCAGAACCAATGTGCCCCTCAGCATTGTTTCACAATTTGTTATGTGCTATTTGAGTCTACTTGATTGCAGTAATGGTTGCTTATGTACAGTACAGATGGGTTTCCAGGGAAGTCCTCTAGTCAGGTTCCATGCATATGTGTTTGCCTGAGTTGTGCAGAAGTAGGTGATAGCAAAAGTGTGTATCTGTTTGTTGAGGTGCTGCTACCCATCCTGAGTGTGAAGTGATCTGTGTGCTGTGATGATTTGTGATGTTCAAGTTAATGGTGGTGAATTCAGATATGTCTGATACTGGTTTTAGTGGTGTTCACACACTGCTTACTGTGCATGCACTGCTGTCAGTGGATGTTGCATTGTCCTTGCCAGGTGTGAGTCCCCCTGATGTCCAGTTGAGATTGCTATGTGATGTGTTTGGATGTGCATATGTTACGAATTTGTTGTTGAGGGATGCATTCTTTGTCCTGTGTTGGCTCTTTCTACTGACAGGTCCATGTGTGTGTAATGTTGTTTTAGCATGACATTGTGTGTGAGGAGTGTGTGTATTTGAATGCATTCAGATTTGTATTGAATTTGTACTGTGCATTTACTGTGTGCGTGTCACATACAGCAATGTGGAGTCTTGTTTATTCACTTGTTTTGTGTGCACAATTGTGCTATGGCCTCCTATATTTGAACAGGCACTTGTCAGGAGTGTGCGTGTTAATGATTGTGCAACACACTGACACCATGCTCACTTTATAACTGGTGTAGTGTCTATGGCTGTCTTGGCAGATTTGTCTGGATGCACACACTTTGTGGTTAAATTTGTCATTTGTTTATGTTGTTTTTGGATTAGTTTTGATTATGTTGTCTGTGCAAATGGCCAGAGGAGAAATGTTATCTATTTTTGGGTGGTCTGGGATCACATTGCCTATCTACTCTTTTGCTGCACATGACCATGCTTGTTTGACTTCTTTTGGTGTGGTTTGTGATACATGTATTTGGCAATTGGGTTGAGTTCAACATTCGATCAGACATCCCTGAGTGGAACTCAGACATTTTTAGATACACATTAGGGTGTAGCATTGGGTAGAAGGGAACTCATAGGACCTTATTTTCACCTTTTTCAGAGATTGTCCCAGGTGTAGAGCAGTGAAGGGGAAGATGGATAGGTGAGGGGTATGTGTGAAGCTCATAGTTAAGTTTGACAGTCAGGGAATGTCACCGTGAGCCATGAGTGTTGTGCTGGTGGCATACACATGTCATATTAGTTAATACAGATGAGGGGCTGGTCACTGTATGGCTTATGACAGTTCATCTCATACTGGTCCAATGCATTACTTGCATTTCTGGATCACAGGGATAGTGCACAGATGTTACTTTCATACAATTTTAATCTCTGTGCCACACATGTATTGTTGGATGTCCTAAGTGTAGTGTCATATGTGGTACCTCTTGAATTCCATGTACATATGGTACCAGTTATTTCTCCTGCATTTCCTGCACTGTGCCCTCCACTTTTGAATAGTTTACTTGACATCATACAGTGCTGCTGACTTATGGTTTGTGTATGAGGCAGAGTAAGAGTGTTTGAGCTGTAACGAGGACTTAACATGCAGACTGACCATTTCCAAGTTTGTTAATATGCACAGTGACTCTTCATATATTCTATTACTCACATTTATTCACATGAGAGGAAGACAGGTGTGAGTAAGAGGAAGGTTGTCATGAGTCTCAAGTCAGAGTTTACTGCTATCAAGATGGACTCTTCCTGACACTTTGGCATTCATTCTATACTTTATAGTTGGTGCTACCTTTGTTGAGGTGGAGTTATGGTGTGGAGGTGTTCTGTGAAGTGGCAGTGTAGTCAGTGTTCTTGATGTACAGGACATACTCACATGGGGTCATTTAGAGCAGCAGTACACAAGTGAGTCAAATGCACACTGGTGCTTAATTTGAGTTTGCTGTTTGATTCAGAAAATTGGTACATTGTTGCATGGTATGGGCTGTCATAATGTGGTATGGTCTGCCATTGTATGTGATGAGCCTACCAATGTATGCTTGGGGTGAGTGCTGAACTGTGATTATGTGGCAGTGGTGGCTAAAATCATATTTCATCTACTTTGGCTCTCTGACTCATCCAACACCTTGTTGGACTACTGTGAAATACCCATACGCGCCCTTTTTGCTCTGCCCTCCTCTGTTCCACATTGTATGTGAACTGACCCTTATTTGGCTGCAATGATGACTATTGTCCTTTTGAAGGGACTCTTGCCTCATCCGTCACTCCTGTTGCTATACAATTGATGATGATCCTACTGAGATGTCACTATAGACAGTGTGCTTGCACATGACTCCTTGCAGCAGATATGTTGTGCTGAGTGGAGGCTCTTTTAGAATTTTTGTGGGGTGCAGTTTGTAATGAGGATCTTGCTAGCCTGGGACAATGTGCTGGACTCCTACAACATTGTGGGCAAGTTCTTCCGCCGCTTTACCGCTGCTGTGACGTGACCGCCACGACCGGGCTAGATGCCATCATTTCTATGGAGATGGGTGCCTCCGATGTAGAGGTGACAATGTACCTACGTGCAAGACATGCGTACTTTGACTATGGTATGTGTTCCTGTCTCCGCCAGGGTGTCACATGTAGACAGGACACATATTTAAACGCGGCTGTTGTGTGTTGCTGTTGTAAAGGGGTTGAATGCAGGGAGATGTTTTTAACTTACCTCTGGTGTTGACCAAGATGGCATCTTATCTGCTGGTACTGGATCAGGTACAGCAGCAGCAGGGCTTGTAGAGCAGGATCCATGACGGCCAGAAACGTGTAGAGGTGTCTCAGACTCGAGTTTCTCTCTCCGCAGTTGTGCTTCCGCCATCTCCGATGAGCTTGTTTTTCCGCCGCGTTCTGATGGGCTGTTTGACGCATTGTGATCTGTTTGGCGGTTGGAACGTCATTCCCCACGGTGGGCTTTCTCTATTGGCTCCCTCCGGCACCGTTGCGGACCGTAATTTCAGGCGGATCTGGAAACACTGTGACGGCCGGAACAAGGGCTATCTTTGCCAATTGTAATATGGCGGTCGCGATAACCTCTTCAGGAGTAACTAAATGGACGTTTTCCGCCAGCACAGCGGAAGTGCCTACGACCACCATCGTAATCAGCCCCTTAGTTCTCATTTAATATGAATGCTATGTCATGGGTTTCTACTCTGATTAAGGTGAGTCATAAAAAGCTATACACATGAAGTTATTACAGTGCACACCACGAGAGCAAAGTTGATGTGGGTCAGTGTTGAGGCATTAAGTGACAAGAAGCAGGTGTGAGGTTAAAGATGAGGGGGAACACCTTGGGGGTTTCAGTTTAGAGCAGGGATGGTTAATGATGTGGGGTAATATAGCCTGATAGAGGTTTTTCTAGGTAACACCATTGATAGTGGGAAGAACACTGTTGATGGGTCAGCTATTAAATATGGCATGAGGAGCGTAGACTATACTTCATTCATTTAAACTGTAAGGTAGAGAGGTCCGTGGTTTAGAATCTAATGGCATTGTTCTTTTATTTGTAGAGAACCCCTGACGAAGGGCTTGTAATAGCCCGAAATGCATTGGGTGCAATAAGATCTGTGACTGAGGATGTTTTATGTATTCTGGCGTGCTACAGAAGAAGGCCTGGATGGGCATATCTGCCGCATGAGAAACTGTTGAAAACATAAGCATCTCACGTGTGATTTAAAAAGGATAAATAAACAAGTGATTAAGAACTTTTGGAGTACATGGAATCATCATTTTCAAATTTGGAGAAATGGAAGGTTAATATGTGTGAAACACACGGATCAAGCTGTGCGTCTGGCTAAGGGGCGATACTTCGCCCCAATTTTGATGGAGTCATAAAAAGCTACCAAGAGGATTTAAATACCAGGCAAACAGTTTATAAAGTCTGGCTTGCATTCAGTGTTGGACTGAAAACAGTTGTGAGTTTTCCTTGTGAACATTTCAATAATAATTTCAGTCTGACCTGTCCTTCAAGTGCTTAACAGCACCATAGATAAGAGTGCAGAATTTCAATTGAATATACTCCAAAACCTACAGTGCTTCATCATGACCAAACACAGGATATAATTGACCAGACTATAAATAATGGTTAAACTGGATGTCATTTGGAGATGGAAGTATGTCACAGGTTGCATCTGTGACATTTGGTCAATCCTTTGCTAACCGTGCCAGTAGGTTCCATCCTTACCTTATGTTCTGCATTCCTGTAGGTCCTCCAGGCAATTCCAAGCCGTAAAGAGACCCTTGCATTCTGTTAAGGATCAAGATATCTCCGAAACTTATTACAAACAAACTGCTTGCCATTTCATGATTCACAGGCAACTATGGGCCTATTCTAATGGATTAACCAATATACAGTTGTTTGTATACCAACATACCTTTGAATTTTTATACACTACTTATTCGTGATTTTGGTTGTGGTTTTCTCACATGGGGGTCACTTTGCATATTTGCCTTTAAGATATCCCGTTGAAGATGTGGTTTATGATGTGAGTATCTGGCTATAATGAGTTCTGTGTGAACCACTGCGACTTCATTTATTTCTGTGAGTAGCTAAAAATATTCTCTTTCAATATAATGTTATTGGGCCCGATTCACAGAACTAATCTGAGACAAAATCCTAAACTTACTACTTTTGGTATTCACAGAAGGCATTTAGTAGTAGTAAAGTTAGGATTTTGTCTGAAGTTTGACTTAAGACAGACTTAAGACAGACTTAAGACAGACTTAAGACAAACTTAAGACAGACTTAAGACAAACTTAAGACAGACTTAAGACAGACTTAAGACAAACTTATGACAAACTTAAGACAAAATCCTAACTTTACTACTACTAAATGCCTTCTGTGAATACTAAAAGTAGTAAGTTTAGGATTTTGTCTCAGATTAGTTCTGTGAATCGGGCCCTTTATGATTTGTGAAAATCTGCTGTCATATAATGAGCAGGTGGTATGTGGCTTAGAGATGGATAATGGTTTCTGTGAGAGTATAATGAAATCTCTCCAGTCAGCGGTTATCCTAAAAAATTATCTCAAAGCTCAGCATTTTAGAATTTATCAGCTACTGTAAACAACAGTATATATCCTATATTATGTGTCGGCTATCCTGAAAACTAGGGTCTAATATTCAGATGCACCATTCATGTACCATGTAATGATAGAATGTATGTGCATGTTTTGCCTTTAGGAGAGGGTTTTATCCTTTTGTGAGACGTATTTTAGGACACATACTGATATCATCTGGGCCCCCACTCCCGGAGCTACAGGGGTAGGATTTCTAACCCCCTGGAGCAAAGACTTAGGGGCCGATTCCGATTCGGGTCGGAAATCTCTCCGACCGAGCCGGACCCAAAGAGATTTCCGACCGAATCGGACCCTAGCAGCCCGACCGAACGAGTACGATGCGCACGTATGCCATCGGACTCGAGTCGGTCGGACTCCCATTGAAGTCAATGGGAGCCCGTCGTACAACGCGTACGCGGGCTCCCATTGACTCAATGGGTGCGAGGCGGACAAGGGCGCCCCCTACAGCGTGTACGCGGCGAAGCGACTCGCGCCGTACAAGCACAGGTAGGGGGGACCCATGGGCGGCTACGCGTACAGGGGGGTCCGACACGGACCCCCAAAGTATGGCTCCGACTGCTTCTTGGAGCCGGACGGCGCGAGTCGGTCGGACTGCTCGCGGCGCGCATCGTACTTGCCCGGCCGGGGAACGTCTCCATTGCGAGGTGCGCAGCGCATCCGTGCGAGTCGGTCGGTGCGGTTGGGACGGGCGTACGAGTCGGTCGGCGAATTTGCACGCGCTCGCATTGTACTCGTTCGCCCGGACGCACGTACGATTCAGTCGGGAATAAGGGCTCCGAATCGGAGCCGGTTCAGCCGAATCCGATTCGGTGCCCTACCGGCCGAGATCGGAATCGGCCCCTAAGTCAATGCACTGATACAAATTTGAAATCCAATTGGCCTGCAATACAGACACGACCCACTAGGCAGTACTACGCAGGAGCGTTTCTAATACATGTCATGGTCAGTGAAAAAGCTAGAACATGACTAACATGGTTAGGGAGTTCTTAACATTCTGACACCCTAATGCTATTTCTAAGTGCTATGTTAAGTTTTAGCTGAAGCAATAAATATCAAGCTTGTTATCTGAGTTTTTAAGAGGGACCACCCACCATACCTGTTTTCATGAGAAAAATAGCAACTCCGCTATTCTCTATCACAGCTTTGCTAGGAATGAAAAACAGTGCTAGACCTAAGACCACTTCGCTGCACTGCTTCCGTTTGTAGCTTCCGACTGAGGGTGGCGGGTGCTGCAAACTGGCGAGACCTCTGACATAATAGTCCTAGAACGAAGCCCCCCCGACCTAGGGTCAGATACCTGGGATTTTTTAGGATCCGATTGCTGATCTGATCTTATGTTTATAAAACAAAACTGTACAAAACAAGACTAAACAAACATGGCGTTAAGTATGTCATGTCAATTCACATATTGATTATATGCTCCTATAACTATAAAATGTCAGCGTATACAGTTAGTGACCCTGATGTTATGGCCACGTCCCTATTTACAAACAATAAAATATGTCAGCCTGGGACCAGCATTTTGGTGTGTGTCTAAAAACTTCACACATTCTGAGAAGAGATAAAAGACTGAAAGCACACACAGGATAAAAATAGAAGAGGCTTAAACAGGAACTGTCACAATGTTCACACCAATAGCCTGTAACAGAATGTATGCTATTCCATATACGTATCATGAGAGGCACTGAGTCTATTACAGACTTGGCAAATCAAGTAGGAGAAACAACACTGAGCAAAGGGCAACACATCATAGAAATCACTTGATAATGAACTCTGGCTGTGTATGCCTTCTCCTTTTGAACCATTTTACTCTACTTTATTTATTTAGTGTGTTAATATTTCTTCTTTTCTATCTTTGTTAAGTTGCAGTTGAGTTGTAGTTCCTTAATTCCCCTTCTATTACTTTTTTTTCCTCGTGATATATTATTGGTGATAATGTTATTAGATGGGGGAAAATGTTGACTGTGTGAATATGAGTGCTTTTAGTCCTTCTCCCGGCTTTGCTATGTTTCTGTAGCGCAAGTGCTCAGTGTTCACTGTCGCTCCACCCTTCATGCATTGTCCAGCCGCGCAGCGGCAAACCGGTGCAGACATATTGGACCGGGGGTCTCCGAGATCCTGCAGTTTGCTAACATTTTACTTGTGGGTTACTTCTCCCAAGCAGCAGGGAAAGAACTCCGGAGGTCCCAGTTTCTAATTGCTGCTGGGATGGGCCCTAAAACTATGGGGGTTTCAAAACTCCGGACTGCAAACCCCAACGGAGGTGGGGAAAGGCGAGGCAAGCTCTTCTTGTGACGCGGTGCAAGTGGAGATGCGGCTGCAGAAAAGACTAAAGGAGAAACAGTGCCGGGTACTCGGAATGCACCATGTCAGCAGCACACTTTTTAAAGAAACTAATCTGGGTACTGGGTCCAGTGTCAACCGGCAAGAACAGAGAGCCTTCCCAGACCGGCCAATCTCTATATCTCTCGCCAGAGATAACTCATGGGGCATCGATTATCATAAACCAGGGGACATCCCAGCATGCACCTCGAAAGAACTATTCAAAATAGTCAACAATTTAGCTTCACTGCCAAAGTCCGATGCGATAAAATGGGATCAAATTTTTTGTGATTCTATCGCATCAGCTGTTAAATCTAAAGTTATGAACATTTATAATGTTTTTTTAACTGCGCCTGACCATGATCCTATAGAGCCAACTAAATATGAAGAATCTCTGCAAGATTCTTTCTGTTCATTGCCCCAATTCCTTCTGAAGAGGTAGCTAAATATATACTAGAGACTAAATCCGGTTCCCCAACCGATCCCTGCCCTCCTGCTGTCCTTAAAAAGATAACAGAAGTGGTTAGTCCTAATCTCACTCTGATTTTTAACACAATGTTCAACCTAGGCATTTTCCCATCTATATGGAAAGATTGCTCCATTCTCCCTTTGTTAAAGAAGCCAAACCTAGAAGCGTCCAATCCGGCCAACTATCGTCCCATTGCCCGCCTACCACTCCCCGCCAAGATAGTTGAAAAGATTATGAACAAGCAACTATCTCAGTTTATTTTGGACAACGACCTTCTTGACTACTCCCAGTACGGTTTCCGTAGGGAACATAGCACTGAGACTGCTTTGATTAATGCCACAGAAGAAATCAGAATGGTGATGAATAGAGGAGGATCGGCAGCCCTGATCCTCCTCGATCTATCAGCCGCTTTTTATACGGTCGATCACAAGTTGCTGCAACGGCAGCTGGAATCGATGGGGGTCCGGGGAATGGCATTGACTCTTCTGGCCTCCTTTCTGAGAGAAAGGAGACTAACTGTCACCATGGACGGTTTCCAATCAAAGTCCTATGTGCTGCCTTGTGGAGTTCCCCAGGGATCATCCTTAAGTCCAACCCTTTTTAATGTATATGTTGCAGAACTTGCTCCTCTGATTCGGAAGTTCGGGTTTAATTTAACGTCCTACGCGGACGACACCCAGATAGTTGTGGCGGCATATAATAAACAAACTTCTCTGAGAGAAGTCGACAAATGGATGGGCCAGCACTGTCTGAAGCTTAACTCCGAAAAAACTGAGATCATTATCTTTGGTGAGTTAAAACCTAGATGGGACCATCTCTGGTGGCCAGCAGAGATGGGTGAAGCACCTAAACCTGTGCTAAAGGCAAAAAATGTAGGCGTGTGGATCGACAACAAATCAGCATTATCCCATCAGACTAATGCTATTGTTACCGCCTCCCATTTTATGATTAAAAAACTTAGAAAAATCATGCCTTATATCCCTATTGATTCCAGAAAGCTGGTGGTTACCGCGCTGGTCCAGACTAAATTGGACTATTGTAATAGTCTCTATTTGGGCATGAGCAAACATTTTCTTAAAAAACTTCAATACATTCAAAATACTGCTGTTCGAATGTTGAGCAACATCCACAAATACGATTCCATCACTAAGGAAATTCGCCGACTCCATTGGCTTCCAGTGGCCAAACGAGTTGAGTTTAAGGCTCTTTGTTTAGCTTTCACGGCTTTGAACGACACAGGACCTCTGTCGCTCAAAAAGCTATTTGTTTGGTACCATCTGGCCAGACAGCTGCGGTCCTCAGGGACTAGACTGATGAAGGTACCTAGAATACGCACTTCGGGTTGGGGCGGTCGGAGTCTCTCTTATGGCACCTCAAAGCTGTGGAACACACTTCCAGCCGACCTGAGAGGAGTAGCTTCCCTCACCATTTTTAGGAGAAAGTTGAAAACCTGGCTTTTTCCGAACTGAGTAACTAGGAGGAATTACGGCAGTCAACAGCGCCAAGACACCCCCGGGTATTCGTGCGCTTAACAAATGTCAATAACATTAACATTAACATGGTAAAGCAGAGTTTGCAGAGACCGCAATTGCAACTGTGAGTACCATGGCACAAGCTTGCACACCTCCTGCCGTGCTACCTCAAACAGAGGCCAAAGTCATCAATTCAGCAGGCAATGTGAGGCTAAGTAGCCTCATTGCTGTGCCGCCACAAACTGTAAATGTGACACCTATGTGGGGGGCGCACCCCAGATGCACTGCAGGAAAGGATAACAGCCTAATGGCAGGAACATATGAGGGGCCCACCGGGGAAAAAAATCCCTAATCTGGCACCTGGGCACACCTTGGGGCATATTTACAAGCCCCTTTCACCACAGGAATGTCACTTTTAGTGAAGTTCCTGTTGCGATATGTGCTTCACCATATTTACAAGGCAGCGTTGAGCCACTTAATGTCCCTTCCTGCACATAAACAATCAATAAAAAAAATGAGGTTTTGCAACTTCTATGTGTGCTGCATTAAGCACAGGGACACCTTCCTTCACATAAGCAATCTTCCCCTCAATGCAGACAGCCTTGCACTATGGTGCAAGGGTGCCTGCATTGGTGCTAGGCTGCTACATTTAGCGCCAGCACAGGGGGAGACGCAGGGCTGCGCCATATTGTTGTAAATATGCAGTGCAGTCCTGCATTTCAGAAGTAACGGAGCGTGGCGTTAAGCCAAGGAGGCTAACATCACGCTCCGCCACTTCTCTAGTAAATATGCCCCCTTGTCTAGGATGACCGGTGAGTGCAAGGAAAGGGCACAAAGCAAGAGTAAATGCCCCTCAGTTAATACTGGTACAGAGACTGATACGGTGGAGCACTTCTTTTCATTATCAGATCAGTCTGACTGGTCTGGGGAGGACTCAGAGTCCCCTGATGAGGGGTTGAGAAGGGGGCCAAGAGTTAGTGCCTCAAGTGTCTCTAGCGACCTAAGTGGCAGAGGAGAGGCCCTTTCAGATGACTTGGGGGGGGTGGGGAAAGGATCCCTGGCAAACCATCAAGAAAATGAACCTGCTGAAGAGGGTATTTGGAGCTAAGGATGGCTTGAAATGGGACTATTTGACAATCTGCAAAGAAGTATGCCAACTGTCCAGGCGGCCGAGGGTCTGGCTCAACCTGACCCTGCAGGTTATATATCAGAGAATTATGACCCACCAGGAGCAAACTAGGGCAGACTGTCGCAGGACACAGACCGCCAACAGGAAACTTCAAGGTGCTATATGAAAGTTTGCAAAAGCGTGCTCTGAGTTCTCCGACAAAACGATCGTGGTGGAGAACAGGGTGGACACCCTATAGGCTGACATGCTAGCAAACATAAATGTAGGAGCAGGGCATGAAGTGCAACTGATCGAAACTCAGTGGAAAGTTGAGAAATTTAAAAATAGACTGAGGAGCAGCAACCTCAGGGTTTTGGGTGCAGCTAAGGGGTTCGAGGGAGACAACACCAGAAAGTTTATAGTTGGCCTATTTAAGAGCACCTTCCTGGAGCCGGTAGATTAGAACTAAGATCCGGAGTTCCAAAGAGCCCATAGGGTCCCTTTCAAACAACCTCATCGCCATGTGCAAGATGGGGAAGCCAAGGGCTCTCCTAGTATTTTTTGGAAACGTCCTCTGATTGTCAATATTCAAAAAAGCCTGTCCAGACTCAAAGCGGACTGCCGAGGGCTGCGCATTTTTTGTGAGGCCAGACTTCTGTCACACAATGGTTGAAAGGCAATGGCTTTTGAAGCAGATGATTCTACATTTTCATTCCAAGGGGGCGCAAGTGTTTCTGATGAATCTGGCCAGACTAATATTCACCGTGCAGGACAAACCCCATTTCTTTACCGCAGAGATTAAAGCAAAAGAGTATCTTGAGAGCCTTGGGGAGTTTCGGGCCCCCAAAAGATATTGGTTTAGAAATGATTTTGATGATCTGATGGCTGTTGCTTTGCATATAAGTAAAGCTTAAAAGGGGTGGAGGGTGTATTTGAGGGTTTGATGTGATAGTGGTACCTCGCACCACTAAAAAACCCTCCCAGCAGACCCGGAAGCAAGAAAACCCCTTGGTTCACCAACGAACTCAAGGAATCCAAGAAGAACTGCCGCACTCTCGAGAAAGCCTGGCGACTCGACCAGACCACAGACAACAGGACCGCCCTCAAGCACGCCACCCGCAAACACCACCAGCTGATCCGTGCCACCAAGAAGTCGGCACTCAAAGAACGACTGGACAACAACGCCCACGACAGCAAGGAACTTTTCAGCATCGTCAAAGAGTTCTCCAACCCCAGCGCCGGAAACAACGACATCACCCCTCGCAAGACCTCTGCAACTCACTCGCCGCGTTCTTCCACCGCAAGATCACCGACATACATAACAGCTTCGACGCACATACCACGCACCCTACCGCCGAACCAACGCCCGCCACCACCACCCTCTGCAACTGGACCCCGATCACCACCGAAGACACCACCCGCACGATGAACTCCATCCACTCCGGATCACCAACCGACCCCTGCCCACACCACGTCTTCAACAAAGCCGACGCCACCATCGCACCCCATCTCCGGGACATCATCAACTCCTCCTTCCACACCGCCACCTTCCCGGAGAGCTGGAAGCACGCCGAGCTTACCGCCCTCCTGAAGAAACCAACGGCGGACCCCACCGACCTCAAGAACTACCGTCCCATCTCGCTCCTTCCGTTTCCGGCCAAAGTCATCGAGAAGACCGTCAACAGACAGCTTGCCGCCTTCCTCGAGACGAATGGATCCCTCGACCCCTCGCAGTCCGGGTTTCGGGCCAACCACAGCACCGAGACCGCCCTTATCGCAGCCACCGACGACATCAGAACCCTAACCGACAACGGGGAAACAGCAGCCCTCATCCTCTTGGACCTCTCCGCGGCGTTCGACACCGTCTGCCACCGCACCCTAGTGAAGCGCCTCAGCAACATCGGAATCCGAGAGAAAGCACTGGAATGGATCATCTCGTTCCTCGCCGGAAGAACCCAGAGAGTCCGCCTCCCCCGTTCAGATCCGAGGCCACCGAAGTCATCTGCGGCGTTCCACAAGGATCTTCACTCAGTCCAACCCTCTTCAACGTCTACATGAGCCCCCTCGCAGCCATCGCACGCCAACACAACCTCAACATCATCTCCTACGCCGACGACACCCAGCTGATCCTCTCCCTCACCAACGACCCCACCACCGCCAGAGCCAACCTACACGACGGGATGAGAGACGTCGCCGACTGGATGAGGAACAGCCGCCTTAAACTGAACTCAGACAAGACGGAAGTCCTCATCCTGGGCTCATCACCCTCCGCCTGGGACGACTCTTGGTGGCCCCCGGCCCTGGGCACCGCGCCCAAGCCAACGGACCACGCACGCAACCTGGGCTTCATCCTGGACTCCTCCCTGTCGATGACCAGACAAGTCAACGCCGTCTCATCTTCGTGCTTCAACACCCTGCGCATGCTCCGCAAGATCTTCAGATGGATCCCCACTGAAACCAGGAAGACCGTCACCCAGGCACTCGTCACCAGCCGACTGGACTATGGGAACACCCTCTACGCCGGAACCACAGCCAAACTTCAAAAAGACTCCAGCGCATCCAGAACGCCTCCGCACGACTCATCCTGGACATCCCCCGACACAGCCACATCACCGGACACCTGAAAGACCTGCACTGGCTCCCCGTCAGCAAGAGAATCACGTTCAGACTCCTCACCCACGCACACAAGGCCCTCCACGACCTGGGCCCCAAGTACCTCAACGACCGCATGACCTTCTACACGCCCACCCGCCAGCTACGATCAACCAGCCACGCCCTCGCCACCGTACCACGCATCCGCAGAGCCACCGCCGGAGGAAGATCCTTCTCCTACCTGGCAGCCAAGACCTGGAACTCCCTCCCCACTCACCTTCGGCGAACCCAGGACCATCTCTCCTTCAGGAAGCAGCTCAAGACCTGGCTGTTCGAGCAGTAACTTACCCCCTCCCCCAGCGCCTTGAGACCCTCCCGGGTGAGTAGCGCGCTCTATAAATGCCGTGATTGATTGATTGATTGATGGCTTGATGGTGATTGCTTGCTGATGATGTATTTTTTTCTTAAAGTTAGACATTTGGACGGAATTTCGCAGGTGTGTCTTATAAAATGTAATTATCTTTCAGGAGCATGCACGGGAGGAGGGTGCATCTCCATCTAAAGACCACATTTGGTCCAATTGCTCCTATTGGGTGGTGGTGTTTTTTGGGGGTGGATGGGCGGGTCCTGGTTTGGCGACGGGAGAAAGGGGCATGTGGAAGGAGGGGGGAAGTGGGGGTTGGCTTGGTGAAGGTTGGGGTGTGAGAGTTTTTACAGTAGGAAAAGTGGCAAAGGCAGGGCAAGATGCATCTTTTGGGTCCTTTCTTTTCTGGAATTCTTTGGCTTGTTGGCTCTACAGTTTTTAAAGGATATATCTGAGATTTAAAATTGAAAATGAAATTATTGGAGTGCTGGATACTGGGCCTAGAATCCGATCATTGAATGTCTGAAACCAGCATGCGCATTTGCACGATTACTGCTGTGGTTTAAACTATACATCTAAAAGGGGCAGAGTGGCACTTGGTCTCAGGGCAATGAGGCCCGACATTATATGTATCCAAGATATGCAAAAAAGGAAGCTACTGGGAAACCTGGGGTACTCGCTTCTTTGTTGCACAATTCCATGGGATTACCTCCAGGGGGGTAGCTATCATCGATATTAAAACTTTCAGTGCAGTAACTCAGTGCTTGGCAGATGAACTTGGGAGATGGATGATCCTGGATCTCTGAGTGGGACCGGGGAGGCTCACCTCATCCTGGTCAATCCCCCTTATCTTGGGCCTGATTCACAGAACTAACTTACGTCAAAAACATAAAGTTAGTATTTTTTGGTATTCACAGAATACACTTACCACTACTAACTTTATGTCCGCTCTCGGGCCGGAGATTCCGGCCCCGTGGCGGAGATTCCGGGACGGAAGCGGAATTTCCGCCTCCGTGCCGGAATCTCTGTTATTGGGCCGGAATCTCCGCCTCCGGGCCGGAATACCCACATTTAGGCCGTTTGAGCATTCCAAGTGCCATGAAACGGCCTAAATGCAGGTATTCCGGCCCGAGGCGGAGATTTTGGCCCGGAGGCGGAAATTCCGCTTCCGGCCCGGAATCTCCGCCACGGGGCCGGAATCTCCGGCCCGAGAGCGGACATAAAGTTAGTAGTGGTAAGTGTATTCTGTGAATACCAAAAAGTACTAACTTTACGTTTTTGACGTAAGTTAGTTCTGTGAATCAGGCCCCTTGTGTGGTGAATCTACATATGGAAGTTGGTGGGAATGCCGGGGTGCGTCAGTCATATACTGGTAGGAAACCACTGGTGCTTGGAGCAGTCCAACGCTAGACAAAGACCATGGGCTGATTGATGTCTGGCATAAGTTAAAAGCTCCAGATCCTTGATATACTTTCTTTTCCTTCCCTCATAATAAGTTGGTGTGCTTGGATTATTTTTTGGTGTTCGTATCCTTTGCTGGACAGGTGGGAATTGAAAGATAGCATAGGGTGCTATCAGATCACAACCCATTGGTGCTTGAATGTCAAATCACTGGTCTAGTTAAGTCACGTGGGAATTGGACATTTGATAGAAAACTTCTTTTAGACACAGAGGGGCTTATTTATGAGCCCTTTGCGCCGCCATTGCATCACCTTTTGTGACGCTGCGGTGTGGTAAAAAATGTGCCATGTTGCGCCATATTTACAAAGTGACGCATCTAAGCAGATGCATCACTTTGTAAAGCCCTGTGCTACATTGTACCTGCTTCAGGTATAATGTATGCAGGGTGGGCGTTGCCCCACAATGAAGGCTCATAGAAGTGGTGCAGTGAAATCTGTGAGATTTCACTGCAACACTTCTAGGATGTCACTGCGTCAAACCCTTATGCCTGACTCACAGCAGGCTTAAGACTGACTCAGGCCCTTTTACATGGGACTTGCCAAATGTGAAAGGACACATTGCTGGAGTTGAGTCTGTTTTCAGACACACCCCAGCAATATGTCACTTTTGCGCCTACAGATGTGTCAGGAATACTGACGCATCTGTAATTCCTTGCGATATGGAGAGCCGTACAGTAAGTACAGCGCATCTATGGTGTCGCAAGGAGGGAGCACTGAAAAGTGTTGCATCGCTGTTTTCACGCAGCGATGCGACACTTTTCATAAATGAGGCCCAGAATATATAGATCACATGCTTAAATGGTTAACAGATTTCCTCGCAATAAATAGAGGTACTGCTACCAATAATATTGTTTGGGATATTCTAAAAGCAGGTATCAGGAGTGAAACACTCAGCTATAGTCTTTATAAGCAGAAGCAGAGGCGCAGTCAGATCCATGGGTTATATGGGGAACTCTCACTCCTTGAGGCAACGCTGGCTAGGTTAGTAATGGTGGGACAGGACTGTAGGAAAACCCAGCAGAATATCGCAGTGCTCAAAGCTAGAATTAACCAGCGTTATAGCAAGGAGGTATCCGCCAAGTTCCGAAACTACAAGTCAGAGTGTTATGAATATGGGCAAAACATTGGTAGATTATTGGCACATTGCATAAGACAAAAGGATTCAGAGAGAATGAGAGATGCAATTATAGACAATCAGGAGCATACAACTGAAATCCCTGCTGAAATCTTTAAGGTGTTTAAAAAAATCTATGAAGATATTTCCATGGAGGATATATCTCCACTTTCAGACAGCTATATAAAATTCCTTAGTACAGTAAATGGGAACATTTTGATTGATGAACAGCTCTCTTGAACTGCTGATCCCTTCCGATGAAGTAGCTGAAGCTTTCAGATCTCTGACTTTGGGGAAAGCTAATGGACCAGACAGGATTCCTTTGAAATTCTATAGGACCTTTCTTCTGTAACTTGAGGAAGATATTACTGCTACTTTTTTAAGGGCACAAAGTGAGGGTGTGCCCCCCCTCCTGAGAAACTACCAACATTATGGTGTTCAGGAAAAAAGGCAAGCCCCCCCCCTAAATCTTATAGGCCTATATCTTTAATAAACACTGATGACAAAGTATACACTGAAATATTGGCTAAAACATTAGGCAAGATAATCGCCAACTTGATATCCCCCCACTAACATGGCTTTATTCCGGGTCGGGGAACAATTGATCATGTACAAAGGTAATCACCCTGTTTGATATAGCTTAGTCAACAAAGACACCTATGAGATTAATACTGTTGGATGCAGAAAAAGTCTTTGACTGCGTCTCTTGGGTCTATCTTTAGGAGGTCCTAAGATGGAAGAGACTCGGTCCCGGCTTTATCAAAGCCATTAGGGTATTATATCAGGCTCCTAAAGCCAGGCTTAAGATAAAGGGGGCAGAATCAGAAAGGATCCTAATTACCAGAGGGATAAGATAATGATGTCCGTGTTTGCCTCAGCTATTCTCATTATAAATCGACCCCTTTATCTCATACCTGGATCAAAAAATTGGGATACAACCAATCACTGTAATGCTGGTGGAATACAAAGTTTGGGCTTACGCCAATGACATTGGTGTGGTAATACCAAACCCTTTTAGAGATCTGGTGGCAATCGAGAATTAGGCCAAAAACTTTGGGGCAACAGCAGGATATCACATCAATGAGGGAAAGAACCAGGTATTTTGCACTAAAGGAATAAATCTGAGGGTCATCGGGTGGTGGAAGATGTGACCTACCTAGGAGTTAGGATGACATCTACCCTCGATAAGCTAGGGAAGTTAAACCTATCACCCCTGATTTCTAAGATTAGGCAAGAATTAGTCAGAATTAACAATTTGCACTTGTCATTGGTGGAAAGATGTAATGTTTTAATAATGCTTATCCTCCCAAAAGTTTAATATATGTTTAGGTCATTCCATTGGAGGTTAACAAGCGCTGGGTCTCTAAGTTAGAAAAGTTATGCTTTAGCTTTTTCTGGCAGTTTAAAAAGCCAAGAAGGGCATTTAAGTTTATGATACTCCCTAAAAGTAGGGGGGATAGGCAGCTTTATACCTTATCATTGCTCCTGTGTGCTAAATACTCCTGGGCATGAAACTCTGCTCCGCTCACAGTGTGTTTCCCACTCCGCGCTCCATGTAGCGTGCAGAGTTCCCAAAAACTCTGCACCGTGTATTGGAGCGGAGTTTTTTCCTCGCTCGCCAATGTTAAGTTGGCAAGCGTGAGCAAGGAAAATCTTACTCCTGACCACTTCCCGGCAAGATTTCTGAATGCGGACAGTCACGGATGGCCGCTACCGCTCGCGTTGAGAAACCTTCCGTTCGCATTGAGGAAGCTGACGCTCGAGTAGAACACCTACTGGAGCAGCAGAAAGAAGCAGCATCCTCTTGCACTGCGCATGGTGCGGTTTGTGCGGATTTTCCAGCGCAGGACAAACACCCAGCGCTAAAAACCTGCACGATTGCTGTGACCTAATGCACTCTGCCACTTGCAGAACTCCACGTAGCACAGAGCAGGTTTTTGGTCACTTCGCGGAGTTCCACATAGCAGAACTCCGGGAATTCCGCCCAGGACTAATGCTACAGCATATGGGGATTCTGATTACAGGCAAGATGTATTATTTAAATCAACCGAAGCACCAACTATATATGAGCTCACACTTGGGTCTGAGGCTAAGGGTTGCTTTTTGAGAAATTTTGAAATTAGCTGCTGCAAAAAAAACAGATTTAAGATAGTAGAAGGGACATATGTGGTGTGGCAGCAACTGAAGAGGAGAATTTGGATCACTAAGTTTAATTGTTATACAACTCTATGAGGCTCTCCTGCCTTACTTGCTATATTCCATGAAACCATGGGCAGAAGATTTGAGCTAAGTGCTATCTCAAGACTTGAAGATCTTTTTGATGGGTTCAGCTATGTTCGTTTAGCGAGCTGCAAGTAAAGTATGGCTTGACAAGAGAGACATTTATTAAATAAATTGCAGATTAGAGACTTTATCAATAAGATGGATAAGAAACAAGTTTCTTTCACGAAATTCCCCATCATCGAAACCGCTGACTGTGGAGTTAGGGTATATTTATAACCTATTACTTCAAGCCCTGCCTGCTGATCTAGAGCCCCAGAAAGCCAAGTGGGAAGGAAGAGTGGGTTTGGACGTGCCACTACCTCAGGGCTCCTTGTATATTGGCAGGGAAACACTCAACCGGGGGACTAAAGATGCAGCACTTTAAAGTGGTGTTTGATCTATATTATACCCATGCTAAGTTATTGAGATGAGGCAGGAAACCCGACTCTAAATGTCATTGTTGTAGATCTGAACAGGCAGAAATTGTGCACAAGTTTTATGCATGCCCAGGGCAAATCAGCTACATTCAAGAAGTGGGGACCTTCATTGGGATGATTCTCAAGAGCCAGTTCAATATTATCCCTCAAGCAATGTTGTTAGGATCTATTGAAGGCTCCGGGTTTTCAAAAGGGGAATCCTATTTGATTTTTGTGGCTATGGCAGTAGCTCGCATGTATATAGCCTTGGCATGACCCTCCACACGTTTTCAGAATGATAGCTATCAAAGTAAAATTTGGAAAAAGGGCTTATATGTGTGTAAGGGCTTGAAGGCATGAAGAAGGGGAGTTTTAATCTGGTCCCCTTTAACCGATTGGACAGAGAGTGTTAATTAGGGATCCCATATTTAGGAAAGAGTATAACGCATTGCACTAAATCACTGAAGCGCTTTATGGTATGCTTTAAGCGGTGATGCGATTTATACTATGCTTCTGTGTATTTGTATATCTTACTGTATTTTCTTGCATGTTGATTGTTATAGGGGAAGAATAGGCTATCAACCGAGGTGGCTAGACTTGAAGTGAAAAATGCACTCTATGACAACGCACAAATACGATTTCACTAAAGCATTTTAGGATAATGTTTTGGTTGCGATGAGATATATAATGCATTTGTGTATTTCCATGTCTTAATGTACTTTTCTTAGATTTGCGAATGATGGAAGAAATGTTATACTTTATACTGTATTAGGTATGTGTGAAATGTGTTCTTTTCTAAATGTCTGCTGTATGGGATCTGATCAAAACATGCACTTTATGATCATGGTCTATCTGATGGCAGCTAAACTGAACTGACCTACTCTGTGCACTTTAGGATTGTCAGCAATGGATCTCTAGTATTGTATGTTTTATTGCACCTTTCGTACTTGGCTCCTGATTTAATATGTATACCGCACTTCTGCACTTTAACATTTGTGATGCCCAATGTTTGCTTTTGGCTCTATTTTGCTATGTGATATGTTATATATTTATCCTGGAGCTTCTTTTTTGACTGTTCTTTTTCAAATGATTGGTAAGTAAAAAAAAAATATTTTAGCATTCTTTCTTTATTATTATCTGTTTTGAGGCCATAGCATGAATCAGCAAAAACGTTGCTGAATTTGTGTTCTTCACAGTAAGGGACTGATTAAGAAAGGGAAAACTCCAAGATTAAAATATATGTATGTAGAATCAGTCTACAAACACACATAATAATATGACTTCATGGATCCACTAACCTTTGCATATAAAAATCAGGGGTTGATTGGGGTATGCCTAAAAGTACTTATAAAAATAGCAACTCATACATCTGCAATTGTAGACCTCGGTGCATAAGACAAAGATTAAATGTGTGCAGTGGAAACATAACCTGCAAAATATTCAGAAGGAAGCAACAAGACAAATAGGCACATCTGACCACAATTGACAACATCAGCCATCAATGTCAATCTGAAGCACATACAAAGAAGCAACTCACAGAGCATTGTCCTTCTCCCTTTGTCTTTCATGTCAGTTTGCATCCGGAAATCCCTCATACTGTGTGAAGATGCATACTGTCTGCCTGAGGAAGAAGACGTTCGCTCAGGTGGAGACATACAAAGTGGTTACGTTTGCCGTGGACCAGTATGGAGAATTCCATAATATGCCTCCACACACCTTCAGCTCAGTGAAGGGCTGCAACAAATTATACAGTACAAGGTGCGAAGGCTCAGGGTTGGTTTGGTTCCTGCTACCGTTTTACGCACTGGCCTAATAAAAAAGGAAATACCCAGGTTATACCCGTAATCATAATTTTTACTTTTACTTGATCCCTGCATTTGTTCAGAACATTATCTCAAGTGAGTTCCCACCTGTTGGTTGAGCCCATTCGGGTGTTATTTGATGGGGGACACCAATAAAGAAGCATGCTTCCAATTGTCAGGTGATGTGTCTCCTCTTACTATTTGAATAAACCAGTAGGCTAGTGCACAGAAACCAAACTGTCCCTCAGCCCGTGCACCTTGTTTTGTATAATTGATGTCTTGTGGGAGAATGTTCGAAGACCACAGTAATAACCTCCTTTTCTCGTGTTGTGTGAGACTAATGACTGAAACAAGCCATGTGACAGGATGTCACCAATATGGTGAATGGTATGGGGTAGAAATAGGCGCAGTGGAGAGATCACAAATGAGCTAAGGATGAAAGTAGGCATGTCAAGGATATGTCTGGCAGCATATAGAGGTCAGCTGTACTTCCTGTTGGTGGATATAGAGCACACCTCAACACCATGCACCTCCACCTGCGGCATAGCCTGAATGTACCACAGCTCTCAGGGCTAGATGAGGTCCAGTCATTAGTTCTAGCAGCAAAATATGTTTGTGTTTGCCAATATCCCTACACCAGACAAATGTATTCATGCCAAAGAAACACTGGTGCCCAGTGGCTTGCTGAATGAAAAGCAGCTGTGCACTTCTAAGTGAAGCTACATCTACATGCATAGGTCCCACAGACACTGCCTCCTATATTCTTTAGTTCTCTTCACAGATCTATTGGGTGCACTTTACAAAGGCACAACATCACCTAGCATTCTAGGCGTGAAAATGCCTGAGTGAGGACTGGTTGCATAGCCCATCTGAATCATACCTTCAGATAGGTGTATATAAGTCCTGCTCAAATATTACTAATAAGTGTCACAGGTCAGTTCTGTAGCTGACATCACCTTTACACATACCCTTTTTATCAAAGAGGTCCTCCCACCACCTATGTCTGTCAGTGTACATCTTATGTTGTCTCACGCTGGGAAAAACCTAAACAAATGCATATTCTAATCCAGTCACACATTGTGTACTTATATGACTGTTGCAGGACCTGTGTTGCTAGCCACTCTTGTGTTATCTTTCCTGAGATGCCATCTGGTCTGTCCATGCACGCTGGACAAATGACAGCCTGGCAATTTTGGTCCAACACATCTGAAACTGTTGAACTACATGCCAGGTAAAGTGCACTGTTTTTATATGCGTTTCACAATGCTCCCCTCATGTGGCCAAGCATTTATATTTCCTGTTACGTCTTTTAGTAAAGTGTAGATATGCGTCCCATGTGAGGATTGCCTTCAAACATCTCACACCCTTATGTTCTCCACCTGTACTGCCAATAACCCCTAGCTTCCCACACTGAATGTATGACGGTATTCCGCATTCCGGCTTCTTCCTAAAGGACGTTTCCCGTTTGGCTTTCCTGTATCTGCAGAGAGGGAGAGCTTGTTCTTGCTTACCTGATCAATCTCGAATCCAGTCCCGCGCCACCAGTGCTAATCTTCTTCTTGCTCAATGGTGGTTGCCATGTTGAATTTCTGCCAAGTCGACTTTGCTTTAATCAAACAACAAAAAATAATAAAGATTAGTAACGTTTATTTAATATGTGGTACAAAGATATGAATATAGAAGGTGAATAAACCACTTGCTTGATAAAAGCATGGACACAAATTGCGAAGCATTAAAGACAAGCAAGAGTTTTATGTGCACTGCAACTCAGCGTTCTGAAAGAAAACAATCGGCTATCGGGCTCCAATCCTACGTGGGAGAATCTTTTCAAACTAAAGCAGTACAGTTTGCATTAAGTTTTGCGACTCACATGTCTAAAAGACCTCGTCACCCTCTCCTTTTTGGTTTTTTTCCTTTGAATTGCCACCTATCTAGAACACTTTGGGCCATATTATCAAGAAGGGCGCAAACATTATCGCCGCTTTAGCGGCAGGAAACTGCTGCTAAAGCGGCGATAAGGGGCTTGATAATATGCCCTAGAGAATTCCAATAGAAGCCCAGGTTTGATGTCCTTCACACCAGAACCTGGGCTTCTATTGGAATTCTCTAGGGCATATTATCAAGCCCTTTATCGCCGCTTTAGCGGCGATAATGTTTGCGCCCTTCTTGATAATATGGCCCATTGTTCTCCAACAACCTGGAAATCTGCTTTGAGTTAACTGTGTATTAAAAGTAGAGTAAGAAACTTTGTAGGAAAATTGTTTCAGTTGTATGACTTAGAGTGCTTTAATGTAGGCATGCTAATACTGTTGGTCAATTATTGTTCATGTCACACCTAAGGGCCGCTGACCAAAAAGCATTTCAGAACCATGCTCAGCCTCTAAACTTTGGATGAAGAATAGCAGAATCTGGCTGTTTTTCCCATCTCCATCCCCTTTCCTATTTAAAGTGTGCACACTCATTGTTACCCAGAATTAGTGAGTGTACCTATTCGTGGCATTGATGGGATCCGCGTTGTTCCCACAGCTGTTTTTTAAGACATGGAAATACAGGTTAGTGTTCCTGACACATGCTCTCAATTCAATAATTGCAGGATACTTTTGACAAACCAATATCAGCACTAAACTCAGGATAGCTTTGGCCAATATGTTGAAATCTAATGATACACTTTGAGCAATGTAAGTAGGCACTGATGCAATGCATACGTGAAGTGATGAATATGTGTCTGATATCTGGAGAGTACCATAGGTTTCTATAGAGTTGTCATCCACGTTAAAAAAGTGGAATGTCTGCCATGTGGTAATGACGCATAGGTTGGATAAATGAAACCTTTATATCTACTAATAAGGCGGTACATTGTCATTAATCACAGATATGCATATAGTTAGAAGGAAAGGGTTTGTGGGACCTCTGTGATATTAGAACATCAAGGTCTGCCACCTTTGTGATTAATGCTTCTAGAGTTGTGTCCCTTGATAAATATCACATCATGACATTTAACTTGTGGGTTTCTCACACATGCTCCCTCACATCTTGACTGATGGCTTGTAATGAGACATTTGAGCAAAGCAGACATGCAGAGGACTCAAGTTTTATCACAGTTCCACAGGGGTACAATGTAACAAGTCGAGGTTTTGTTACATCTTGAAACAGACATTATAGTGTGGGTGGGAAATGTCCTTTAGGACGAAGCTGGAATCACTCTGTGCCTTCACAGTGCCAGCAATATAACGAACATGTCTTTAGCACGCATTCCTTCAGCAAGCAAATCGTTGCAACAACTTGCTTTGGGGGGGGCATTGGTGGAATGGTATTGAATTTAAAGTCCAACACCTTGCCTACTGTTGCGCACGCTGGAGTTGGAATAGTAAATTAAACGTATCCAAAATCCAGCGCCCACCTAAGGCAATTCGTTATAACAACTTGCGTGCTGAACGAATGCGTGCTAAAGACACGTTCGTTCTAATGATGGCGTGCCGAAGGCATGCGTGCTAAACACATTTGGAATACAATCATACATTCAAGCCAAACAACTGCTTGATGTTTTGGGTGTGGCTTTTATAGCCTCTTGTTCTCCAAAATGGCTGCCAGGTCACATGATGAGAAGCAAATCTCATGAAATGTTCAAACTCTATCCTGCATATCTTAAGTTGGGCATGCCATGCATTAATTACTGTGAAGATTCTCGAAGGGGCCGGTTTGGCATGGTTAGAGTGGACTTTGTGGGTCAATTGGGTTTGGGGTACAGTCTTGGGTAGTATCACATTGATGGGGGGTCCCAAGTTTTATCCAGTGGAGCACCCACTGGCTGAGATGCACCAGAGGAGAAGTGCTGCAGATTTGCCAATGTGCTAATGGCACAGGTAGCAACAATATGTACACTGAGTTGTGTCTTGAGCATGCTGTGGTGTCAGTACCTGTTGGGAAATGCTCAACAATCTCTTGTGTGATCTTTCCCTTAAACAACATGCACATCAACGGTGAAATACAAAATCATTTTAAGACAACACACATGAGAACCTGTCCATGGCATGAACTCTTGCATGCACACAGCGGGATTAAGAACAGGTAATTACTGCTGTGATGTTGATCATTCTCCTACAGATGAACATGTTGGTTCATCCTCTGCCATGGGCTGAGCCAGAGGATGTTCGTCCTGTATATTGGGGAGGACCTGTCAAGTATGTCCAAGGACTTGGGATTTCATCAGACCATGGCCGGAGGTCCGCTTTGCTTTTGTGAACTTCCCAGTACTTCTGTATGTGCAACCCCCGCTGCTGTGTACGTTCTGGTGATATCCTGCCATATCACCAGACGCTCCTTGTGGTCAGCTACATGTGAAGCCCTTTCTAAAGCTGGGGCAATTTCTGGAGGTCCCCTCTCCAAAATGCTCACTTCCTCCTGAATAAAACTGGGGACTCTCTAACTCCTTTTCTCGCCATTTTAGTTAGTTCCTAGGTCAAGACAGCAGCAGCATGGAGACAGTCTTAGTGGGATGGTTGTCGCAGGAATGGCTGACTTTGGACTCCCATGTTGTTCACTTTTGGATATTCATAATTACTGAAATATTATGCTGTGCAGGGACTACAAAGGGATAAAACGTGACAGAAAGGACGGGATGATATCCTGCAATCAGTATGAATTAACAGGTTGCTGAAGGTCAGATTCACAAAAGCAAACCAACACCATCTGTGAACACAACAGAGAAATATTTAACTACAAGGATAAATTCACATATGTGCTGTGGACATAATATTACGCATTGTTTTAATAAGGAAACAAAGAAAATATCATAATATCCTCGCAATAGTTTCACAAAATTGTGCTCAACTGTGTCCCATTTACTGTTCAATTAATGGAATAATATAGAACTTAATGTGTGAGTGTAACGTAGCCATGGTAAGCAGACAATTATGTCTCAAGAGGGTATTTGTGGACTGAGGTGCTCCACACTTCACCGTGGACTCCACACTCACTGAAATACTAAAACCAAACATATTGCTCAGGAGAAGTGTGAGGACGTGTTGCTTTGCAGACCAAGACCTAATGGGCAATTGCCCATCTCTGGGAGCTGGACTGCAGTAGAGTGCAGAGTCCTGATCCATCCATGTGTATGCCCAGCTGCTCACCGACGTTGTACAACACACAACAGGCCTGCTCCAAAGAAATACAGCAGAGTTTCAAATTGAACAAGAAGACATCTGAAGCACAACTCTACGATGGCAATATGAGCTCTATGATGTCTCAGATCAGTATGTGTGCTTTGTTATTCCTGTCCAGAGACACTGTTGCTGGACCTCTGAAGGGGGGAGGAGATTGGGAGACAGGACGTATAGCACTGATTACTAAATGTCTTAATTCACAATATTTACATCCACGCATGCATATATTGTCACTGTGCATCAGGGGTTATGTTCAAAAGAGTGTTCTGATGTGTGCCATAATGGCATGCCCCAAGCGAGCATGCAGGTCTTGTTTATGATTGCTGGACTCACCAAGAAGCCACAGATCTCCATAAATCCCTTGAATTTGATGAGCATTAATTAGTACGGAACGGCCCTGCTACATGTTGCCTGTCTTGCTCTCAATGTGGCAAAGAGATGTATGGCTGCACTCAGTTAACAATCCATCTCATTATGTGGTGCAGACACTGAAACTGGGTCGCCTCTGAGTCTTCTGGAATGGTCCAGTGCACAGCAAATGGAATGCAGCCTTGCATCTCTCTCCACGCCTTGTCTTGACATGACGTCCTTTTGGTTAATGATCTCATTATTTACAATGATGTGCTATATACATAATATGTTTCACCAAAGCTGTGGGAGATGACATGGCTTGGCCACCTTGGCCAGGTATACTAATTGTAAATAAAGCCTGGCTACAAATCCAACGTCTTTGCCATTTCAGCATTTCTCGAGCTCGTCATCTGCGTGGTAGTTGTCATTCTTAAATGCGTAGGCCACGTTGGAAAAAACACAAGCTTTACAAAATAAATGAATAGTTATAGCAATAAACTAGCTTGCTCAGTTTAATTGCCAATTTAAGGCTACCTGGGTTTTAAAGTAATGTGCCCTTCTAGGTTTCCTCTTAAGTGCATTCAAAAAGCATGCACAGTCATTCTCACCGTGAAGCTTCATATACATTATTCCAGAGAGGCGCGTTCAGGAACTCATAAGTGCGTTATGCAGAAATAAATAGTGGTACCAATTTGGCCTCGCCTCACTGCCTTTAAAAACATGTGCAAATGAGAGCCCTTTTCCCATCTGCCCATAATTGTCTATATATTTGAATTACTTTCTGAAATCAAATTAGAATATTGTAACCAATTAATTTTAAAAAACAAACACATTACAGGCTCATATTCCCATTTCAAATATAAATCCAGCATCTGGTCTTGATCGAGGAATCCAAGTTGCGCCCTAAACAGCAGCTGCATCAAAATCATCTGGCATAATGACTGCAACAATGCTTTTAGGTAAGGGAATTGGATAGCAAAGCGATGCAGAAGTATGTTGAAATACAATACTTTTTGCGTCGTTTAGGTGGGAAAACCACTTTTATACACTAAAATGAAATGGAAAATACCAAAGTCTGTGAGAGCCAGTAGTAATTTAAATGTACATTTAATTTTATGGTGGAGGTTAGTGAAATTTGTCACACCAATGAGGCAAGTGTAAATTAAGTCACTTTCTGCTCTGCTTAAAAGTCTGAGGCTTTGAAAGAAAATTTGCATTCCTGCATGGAGGATTTTTGAAGGTATTAAAAGAGGTGGATCTTTGAATTGTATTCATCCTGTAGGAGAAGACTGCCTGAGGAGAGAAGTGATAGCTTCTTCGGTGTCTCAGTGTTTTGAATCAAATCTGGTAGATGATGCATCTTTGATTTGCGCGGCTGGACGATGACGCATTGCCTTCGATTCAGGGGTTCGATGCGACGCATCACCCTTTGCTTCTTGCATCTCGACTCCATCAACGACGCATCCAAGGTGCTTTTCAGCAGACCAAGTCTGGTCCCTGTATCCGACCCTCTCTCCAATGCGGTCGGCCTGAACTTTGGGATTTAACCTGATCAAGAAGCGACCAGATGCACCCGGTTGGCGCTTTAAGCTTTAAAGCACTTTATTTTCAATTATTCTTTAAAAATTCATAACTCCAGTTATACTTGTTGAATTTTTGTCTGTTTGGTCTTGTTTTGTTCATAGAAATATATTATTTTTCTAAACTGGTGTGGAGTCTTTTTGTAGTGTGTTCACTGTGTTACTGTTGGAAGTGTTGCACAAATACTTTACACATTGCTTCTTAAGTTAAGCCTGCCAGCTCTGTGGCAAGCTACCAGACAAATGATGGACACAATGCTGACCAAATCAAACAATCACCCCCAGTCACCAGATCTGGGTTAAAACCATTGCTCTTTAGCTCACCATTCCACCCTAGTGTGGACCCAGCCATGTGCATCTCAGTCTTGACCCTGCTCCTCATGGGAACACTCGAGCCCGAACTACCAAAGCCAGGTCCTCCCTGTACTGGAAACAAGCATCCTGGGACCAGTTTCAGGGAATCACCACTCATCAGCCAGGCTAGCTTGAATCCAGTGGCACAGCGAGCATGGGAACCACGGCTGGGCATACCCATCCTACTTAGGGCGAAATGCTGAACGAATCAAACTGGAATGGCATGGTGAGCAAAGGAAAATGATGAGTTTAGGCCCAGATCTGTGTACTGGGGGTGAATGTTTGACATTGTTCAGCATCCCGTCCATCAATTGTTCTTTTTGCATTTGCTACCAGAGGGTGAGCACAGGTTAATTTATGTTGTGTATCTGATTTACCCTGATTAGGATTGTAGTGCCTGATTGGACAGGGTGCATAATTCTGCCAACCAAAAACCCAATTTCTAACAGTTACGTAGTGACTTTTCCACAGTATAGTACTGACTTTGCCCCCGACATAGATAGAAACTGATACTACTTCTTGCCCAAAAACACAGCTAGAAGATATCCATTCAAGTGTCTCAGAGCCTCAGGTATTTTCAGTTTATCTTGATAATCATGTTACTTCCTTTGTACACTTAACTATTAAATTGTAGGTAGGTGGATAAGTTAAGGGTTTTACCAGGGGTTGCTGATAGGCTTGGAAATCTGGAACTCTGATCGAGTGTAGGCAATTATCATTCAATAAACTCAATGTCCATTCAGACCTATTGCATTATTTCAAATTAAGTGCAGTAAGACAAGCAAAATGATGTTCAACAAAAAACAGGACGGTTCTTACACCTTGTGAGTCCATGTTACGGGTAAAATATTTTTATATTGTTGAAAATTTGTATTTTATGCACTTGAGTTTGTGAGTCCTCAGCTATCTCTGGAAATCTTCCAGCCCTCTCCATTTGGTGTGGACTATGTTTCTCAATGAAGGCAAGCACCAGACAGATGAATGTATCCTGTGATACATCTGCCATTTACTCTCGTAGCTCCATAGAAATGTGTTTTACAAAAAAATCCTTTTGATTGGGAAGAAGAAACTCAGTGTTCACATAGTCCAGTTAATTGACAATCCAATGCTCTGTTGGTTGGCCGAAATGAAAACCGGTCACAGGATGATCAGTTTGAACTCAAACGTCTCACAAGTTAATGTCAATAGGGGTACGGGTGCTGGGGATCACCTTAACACTCGCAGCCGATGTTGCAGACATTCCATCAAAGTTAATGGTCAAATATCCTGTTTTGAAGGCAGCCATATGCCTCAAATTTGATGCCAGACCCACTTGTTTCCAACAAGTGGGTTAAACATTTGATTAGGAAGTGAGTTATTTCAACATGTAAATACTTGTGCCTACTTAGACTACGTGATAAAGACATGGAACAATATCAGGATCAATGGCCTATGTCAATGGGACTCACCTTGGTGACTTATGGTGAAAGGGAATAAACATTGTATTATACGTAGCCGGGGGAGGGTGATATAGCTCCTGAAAAGGCAGGCGCAGCAACAGGTGCATACTTTTGACGGTCCCAATATATCCTTGAACTTCAGGCATGCAGACTTGCAGATTTTGTGTCTCCTGAGCAGACTAATTTAATAAAGCCACCATTCAAGTAGGTCACAATCTGCTGGTCTTTGCATTCATTCTCCATGTTAGGGTCACCCTGCTCCACTCTAAAACAGTGCAGCAGCAAGTAGTCAAAGCAGTACATAGCAATAGACCTTCTAGAGTGTCTTAGGCAAGGTCTTAGTCTTCACAGAAACTACAACTTCCAAATTTCATAGTATTGGTTGGTCACCCCCACACCCACAAATGCTTCTGCTGTGCTTTTTCTGAATTCCAGAACAATAGAAGGAACTTGCTTTGTAATGCCATTTCACATCCAGTGCAAGGATGCACTGGCATGAATCCAAGGGATAGGCCATATTCAAATTCCAGTTTATGCAGGACGTATCTTCCTCACTGGTAGGCACAGCAAAAAAAAGAAGACAACAGATTACCCCTGGGAAATGTATTCTGGTAGTTACAGACACGACACCCTGAGTAAGGGAAGCATTTTCTAAACAGGCCTGGGCACAGAGCTGGTAGGAGAGCCAAACTGGTGTTGCTTTGTCATGTTTAGGTTTCGTCTGAGACAGCACATGCATGGTAGCCAAGGGTGATCTGTTGTTTCTAAAAAGAGGCTTTTAGCCTGTACATTACATACCATTGGTTGGCTTCATTCTCACTCTTATTTTCTTCCTTTTCATTGGGGAGCACGTCAGCATGTGTTGTCTTCACTTTGTCTCTATGTGTTTGATTTCGTCCCTAGAGCATGAACCAAGTACTGATTGATTTATTGATTTGTATTCTTCTGCGCTGCTTGCACTCTAATTGTGGTACTTTTTTGCATTTTCTTAAAAGAAAACTTGAAACAATAAACTTTGAAGCTCAGGCTTCCCTGTACTTCAAAGAGCTGAATGCAAATAACTCACAATAAAGATACTTTGTCGCATGTGACCAATGTTCAAAAGACACATTTTGGTCAACCCATCACATTTTTTGATGCTGAGCCTATAAATATACTTCCTTCATTCAAGACTGTTGCCATACAGTATGCGCTTTTCACAATTAACGTTTCCCGCTGTCACGTTTGCTTTTTTATTGGTTACCTCTTCTATAATTTGGATGATGTTTTATTAATCATCAAAAATGCATTGTTTTCAAAAAAGTTGTGTTTCACTATTACCTCTAAACCCTAAAGTCCCACTTACTTCACTTAACCTCCACCAAACCTTGAACTTTAAATTATCCTTTACCTCTACACACCCCTGAACCCTAAGATCACCCTTACCTTCCTTTACCTCTTCCCACCCCATAACCCTAAATTCACCCTTACCGCCCTTTAACTCTACCCATCCCTGAACCCTAAAATCACCTTTAAGTCTCTTACCCTCGAACCATTCCTGAACCCTAAAATGACCCTTACCTTCCTTTACCTCTACCCAGCCCTGAATCCTAAAAGCACATTATCTACCTTTACTTCCACACACCGCTGAACCCTAAAATCTCTATTAACTCCATTACCTCTACTCACTTCTGAACCCTAAAATCACCTTACCACCCTTTACCTCTATCTATTCAAAACACTAAAATCAACCTCTCCAGTTCTGAACCTTAAAATCACCCTTGCCTTCTTTTACCTACCCCTGAACCTCAAAATCACGTTACCTCTACCCACCATTGAATCTTAAATTCACTCTTATCTCAATTGACCTCTACCCACCCGAACACTAAAACCACCCTTACCTCCCTTTACCTCTACCCATCCCCAACCCTAAAATCACTTTACATCCCTTTACCTCTATACACCCCTTAATCCAAAAATCATCTTTACCTCACTTTATGTTCACTCACCACTGAACACTAAAATCACACTTGCCTCCCTTTACTTTTACCCACCCCTGAAACCTAAAATAACCCTTACCTCCCTTTACCTATATGCACCTCTGTACCCTAAAATCACCCTTACTTCCCTTTCTTCTACCCACCCCTAAACCCTAAAATTAACCTTACCTCCCTTTACCTCTACCAATCCTGAATCCTAAAGCCACCTTTGCCTCCATTTATCTCTGCCCACCTCCGAACCAAAAATCACTTCTACAACCCTTTACCTTTACCCAGCTTCGAACCTTAAAATCACCCTTACCCCCTTTATCTCTGTCTAACCTAGAACCCTGAATTCACCCTTACCTCCCTTTACATCTACTCATACCCAAATCTTAAAGTCAAGCTTACTTGCCTTTACCTCTACCCACTCCTGAAACCTAAAATCACCCTTACTTTCCTTTACCTTTACTCACCCTTGAACCTTAAAATCATCCTCACCTCTATTTAACTCTGCCCACCCCTGAAACAAAATATACTCTTACCTTCCTTTACCTCTACCTATCTCTGTACCCTAAAATCATCCTGATTTCCCGTTACCTCTACTCACCCCAAACCCTAAATTCACCATTACCTCCCTATACAGTTACCCACCCCGAAACACTAAATTCACCCTTATCTACTATAAGATGCTACCCACCATGAAGCCTAGAATCAGCCTTTCTTTCTTTTACCTACACCCTCAGCAAATCCTAAAATTACCTTTACCTCCCTTTACCTCTTCCCAGCCCTGTACCCTAAAATCACCATATCTCTACCTCTAACAGCCCCTGCACCCTAAAATCACCCTTACCTCACTTTATCTCTACTCATCACTAAATTCTAAAAACACTATTTTAAAATAACTGAAAAAGTATGCTATTTAAAACAAATACTTACCTGTGTGATAAAGTACTCTGTGGGTAAATGCTTATATTGCTTACCGGTAATTGCATTACGTTAAGTCCTACTCCCTTGCTTTTCTTTCATTGCAGGTGACCCAATATTAAGCTTCCCATTAAAAGCTCCTCCTCCCCCCACTGCTCCTTTGTGATTATCAAGCTAGAGCACATAAAGCTACACAGTTGCTTCATTCTGGGAGGTTGGGATGGTGTATGAGTTAAAGAGAGGGAATAGGACTTGGCTTAATGCAATTACCAGTCAGTAATATGAGCATTACCACTGAGTAACTCCCTCTCTTTACTTATTACATGGGAAATGTCACAAGCAAAAACACAATGGTCAACTGTAGTTGTATGCAACAAACAATACTCTTTAATGACATCAAACACTCTCAATTGCTTCATAGCAGAGAGTACTTTATAACCCAATACATGATCTAATTGAATTTCCTCTGCGATTCTGTGATGTTTCACAAAAGAGGAAGGAGTTTCCCAAGTAGCAGCCCTACATATCTCAGCAATCGATGTCCCTTGCAATTCAGCCATCACGGAGGACATGCTCTGAGCAGATCTGCCCTGAATTCCTACTGGTGCCTCTGTCCCACTGCGTCATAATGTATGGAAATAAGGGAGCTGATCCATCTACCTAAAGAAACGGTCAATGCCTTATCCCTTTTTTTTGCTGGCCCAAAATTCACAAACAATGATTTTGTCTTGCAAAAATGGATGAACTCTCTCCAAATAAGCCAGAAGAGCCCTTCTAGAATGTGTTTAACCTCTATTCCTCAGGAGAAAAAGGAGATGGAAAAAACACAGGCAAAATGATTTCCTGTTGTCCACAAAAAGTGGAATTTATTTTTGGCACAAAGGATGGATTACTGAAAGTATCACTCTATCTGGAAACATTTTGCAAAATGGAAATTTGAAGGAAGGTGCGCCCAACTCCCCTAACTGCGTGGCAGAGTGATTGCTACAGAAAAAAAAGTTTTGAGAATGAGAGTTTTTATATCTAAGTCCTTCAACGGCTCAAAGGGCAGTTTAGATAAAGCTTTCCAGAAGTGAATCCCAGGCTGGGAAGGATTTGGAGGAGATGGATGAATATTCTCTAGCACTTTAAAACATCTAACCAACAAACCATTCTCATCCCTTAAATTCCTCCATGATCTTCTCAATGCTCTAATAGCCTCCCACTGCTTTCTAAGAGGCCTATTACGATCTCGGAGGCTTTATAACCAAGATCGTTGGTTTCAATTCCGACCGGCTGATTACAATAAAGTCAGTCGGAATTGAAACCATCCGGTTATTCTGGCTAGCTTCCGACAGGCTCCAGGAGTCCGTCGGCCAGTCGGGGACTGGCCCGTAATCCCATAGGAAGACGTTTTGGCCTTCGGGATTACGATGCTCTGTTTCCCACAGGCTTTCCATGCCGGGCTTTCTGACATGGAAAGCCTGTCGGAAAGTGAGTTTGAGGACCCCTAACAGGGCTCCCATTTCCGTGCAGCCTCCGATTGGGAGCCCCCCTGTTAATCCCTTCACCTTGTGGCAGGCACCTTGAGGTGTCTCCCACGGGATGCAGGGATTAACACAACCTCCCATTTCCCTACGGGAGCTTTTGCTACAAAAGATTTACAGCTGTAAGACATGCTCCCATAGGGAAATGTGGGTATGTGACTGCACCATGTGTGATTGCATCGTAATTAGGCAGTCAGTCGGTACCGTTTCCTCCAAGGTGTCAGTCAGAGGAAACTCCGACTGACATCGTAATAAGCCCCTATGTGTAGAAACGTTTAAGTCATATCGAGACACATATTGTAAGAAGTCCATCACATTGATAAAATCAACTGTCATGGGGTCAACATCTCTAATGATACACAAATTATAAAAGATACGCCAGTGACTAGTATAGGAGTTGAGAGTACAAGGTCTCCTTGTGATCTGCAGAGCAAAATGATCTGGAACCCTCGGAAGATTTAAGCCCTTTCTCTCAAGCTCCAGGCTGTTAATTGTTGCTTCTCTAGACAGTCCCTCTTCACAACAGGAATTAGAAGTGGAGATGGAAGAATTGGAAGTCTCCAATCCGGAGTCACACAAATTTATGTTACACCTGGGAACCAATTGGCTCGTGGCCATGCCGGAGCAATCAATATTACCTCAGCAAATTCTGACCTCAACCTCACCAGGAAGGGCCTGATTAACAGGAATTGGAGAGAAGATGTACAGAAGAGCCTGAGGCCATATGCATGACAAACATTTATCACCCATGCTCTCTTGTCTCTCCCCCTCAAGAAAATTCTAAACACTTTGGCATTTATTGTAGAGGCAAAAAGATCCAGTACTGGCTGAACCCACTTCTGAGTCAGAAGAATGAAAATGTGTGGACGGAGGGAGAAATTTTTGGATGAAGGAATCTGCCTGCTGAGAGAGTCTGCCCTCTTGTTAGATATTCCCCGAATATGATTTGCTGTCAGCAAAATCAAAAACCTCTGAGCCCAAAGAATAATTCTTCTGGAAATTTTCATCAAGGCAAGAGACTTTGGGGCTTATTTTGATGTCGGGAGGAAGCTGACTAGGTCCTGGGACTGACTGACACCCGTTTGGTGGTCCCGACCGACTCATTTCGATGCGACCGTACAGTATTCAGTCGCATGCTCCCTTTCCTCAAATGGAAGCATCTGTTACGGACGTAACCCCACTGTAACACAAGCTCCCATTGAGGAAAGGGAGGTGCAGTTCATCCCTGCACCCCATTGCAGGTGCCACAAGGTGCCTGTCACAAGGTGCAGGGATCAACAGGGGGGCTCCAACCGGAGGCCGTGCACCAAAGGGGGCCCTGCTGGGTGCCCCCAAACATGCTTTCCGGCATGGTTTCCATGTCGGACAGGCTGGCATGGAAACCATGTAGGAAACCCTGCATCGTAATCTCAAGGGCGGAAAGGCCCGCCTTTGAGATCTATTAGCCGGCTTCCAACTGGCGGACAGGCTCTCTGAGCCCGTTAGAAGCCAGCCAGAATGACCGACCGGTTTACTTTCTGACCACCTCCATCATAATGAGGCGGTCGGAAAGTAAACCGAGCGGCCCATTACGATGCGGCGCATCATAATCAGCCCCTTTGTCCCCCCTTGTCTGATAATAAAGGCCTAGGTTGTCATATTGTCCATGCAAATCAATACTGCCTTGCCCTTGATCCGATGTGAGAAGAACTTGAGGGCTAGTCTCACAGCTTCCAACTCCCTCCAGTTCGATGATTTCTAAACCTCTGTGTCTGTTCAAAGGCCCTGACCCTGATGGCCTGCAAACCAAGCCCCCAACATGATAGGTTAGACGAGATGTGGCAATCCCTCAACCGGTTCACTGACAAAATATCGATTACCAAAATATCTACATACAAAAATATTGAGTCAAAAATATCTGTCAAAAATATCGACTTCCTATACTTGTACGTTGTCACTAATATAGTTGTCTAAAATATCGATTTTAAAGTATATATAAATTTAAATAGTCAACATCAATTAAATTAAATAATAATACTAATGTTATAAAAATAAAATGTATTTAATTGTTTTGAAAAATAGAAAAATTATTATTTTCAAAAAGTTAAAACAAACATATTTATTAATATATATTTATTTACACATATCTAATTTAATATTATTAATTTAATTTCTTTAATTTATAATTTAAATCTTTTTAAAATGTATCTATAGAAAAAATAAATATATATACATATATCCAATAAGATATTAAAAAAACATTATAAATACATTTAAATAATGAAACAAAAAAATGTACTCAAAATAAATAAAATATTAAAAACATTAATAATTATAAATATTATAATTTTAAATAACCCAAAACACATTAATCTAAATTTAAACATTATACAGTAAACTACAAAATTTTAAAGTAATACATCTACTATTCCTACTACAATTTATACAAGAGTAGACTATGGGGGGATTACGATGTGGCCGTAAAAGGACCAGTCAGTTGGTTTACTTTATGACCGCCTCATTACGATGCAGGTGCTCGTAAAGTTAATCGGCCGGTCATTCCGGATGGCTTCCAACGGACTCAGAGAGCCCGTTGGCCAGTCAGAATCCAGCCTGTGATCTCAAGGGCAGGCCTTTCCGCCCTTGAGATTACAAGGAAGCCTTTCTGCAGGGCCCGCTTGGGTGCACGGCCGAGGGTTGGAGGCCGAGGAGGTGCAGATCCCTGCTCCCCATGGCAGGCACCTTGAGGTGCCTGCCACGAGGTGCAGAGATGAACTGCACCTCCCTTTTCTCAATGGGAGCTTGTATTACTGACGGTTTCTGGCTGTAACACGAGCTCCTATTGAGAAAAGTGCAATGCGACCGAACAGTGTTCGGTCGCATTGTAATGGGCTGGACGGGACCGCCGACCGGGTGTCGGTTGGTCCCATGACAGAGTCGGTGTCGGGCGGACATCAAAATGAGGCCTAAAGTGTCATACTCAGGAGGTGTAAAATTTACAAGTCCCACTCAATAAAACAGTAGAGAAAGTGTTGTATTGCGGAGAGATAAAATTAACTATTCCCACTCCACTCAGTTCAACAGTAGGGAACATTTTGCATTGTGGTGGGGTAAAATTCACTATTTCCACTCCAGTCAGTGCAACAGTATGGAAAGTGTTGGATTGCAAAGGGGTAGAAATTACTATTCCCACTCCAGTAGAGTGCAACAGTAGGGTATGTGTTGGATTGCGGAGGGGTAAAATTGACTATTCCCACTCCAGTCAGTGCAACAGTAGGGTAAGTGTTGGATTGCGGAGGGGTAACATTTATTATTCCTTCCTCAGTCAGTGCAACAGTAGGCAAAGTGTTGGACTGCCGAGGGGTAAAATATACTATTCCCACTCCAGTCAGTTCAAAATTAGGGAAAGTGCTGGATTGCAGAGGGGTAAAGTGTACTATTCCCACTCTAGTTAGTGCAACAGTATGGAAGTATTGCAGAGGGGTACATTTTACTATTTCCACTCCAGTCAGTGCAACATTAAAAGAAAAGAAAATATATGGAACAAAATGAAATTACTGAAAAAAAACTAAATAATTTAAATTATAAATATGTTGAATAAAACAATATGCATATATTTAATATTAAACTTTTTACAAAATAAAAACATATTACAATGTTAAATGCATATCACAAATACCTACAAATATTATTATAAATAAAATACAAACTTTATTGTCATACAAACAAACATTTTTATTTAGAAAGTATTTATTAACAAAAAAATATTTATTACACACATTTCATTTAGTCACTTCCCACCCTATAACCACACAAAAATCACAACCTGCATCTAATACTTAATATAAAACAAAAAATTATATACACTATTTATATAAATATTTATTAAAACAAACGAATTATCATTCATTAAATATTAATTATTAATTAATTGTAATTAATGGATTTTCCGCAGTATACCGCCACAAAACACACAACACACCCATGAAATTTAACAGAAAGTATTTACACAATTAACATAATAAATTATCAAATTAATCCTTAATATTACCTAAAAATCATTATTATTATTCACTTAAATTAATCTGCTTCCCACCCCATTCACCTACAAAACCCACAACCGACATCTAAAATCAAAAAACAAAAATTGCATGATTAACATAATTGATTATTAATTAAACAAATATTATTTATTAAAAACTACACACATGAAGAAGGAGTAATACTCGTACGGCTTCAAGGAGTTACCATACTTTTGATCATTTTTGTTGGGCCCCAGTGCAATACACGGGACCGGGTCCAATTAAAACACAAGAATATTACCTAAGAAAATCAACATATTATGAGATTGAATCTGATTATCTGCTATTTTACTGGATGGATTACAACATACAACGCACCACGTATACTAGACTATTACTCAGTGGCCGATTAGGCACATTGAAGAACACACATTTTCCTTGGGTGAATTTACCTCACGTAAGATTGCTGTACGCGTAAACTTCGGAGTGTGAGGCGGTAGATTTAAGCCGTTTGTTACTTTCTTCACTTGCCCTGATGAAGTTCCCAGTATGGGAATGAAACGCGTTGGCTGGAATGTCGATGTTTGATGTTCTTAAAAACAATTTGAAATAAAGAAACTATATTTTTGCATCCATATTTGACTACTGGACTTTGTGAGCTGCGCACCCCCATTGGACATAAAAACGATTCTTTGATCTGGAGCACAGTGACGTCATGTAACGGCTGGCGTTGGGGTAGTTTTGCGAGGCTAAACTCACTAACTGGAAATGGCGTGAGGTGCGGAACTAGTGGTCCGCCGTTGCTCCACTGGTCATTCACTTAACATAATTAATTATCAATTAACTAATATTTTACTTCCCACCCTTTACCCCTACAAACCACACAACCCGCGCAACACATTTACATAAATACAATTAATAGCACAATTAACATAATTAAATATCAATTAAATAAATAATATTCAATAAAAAATATTGATTCATTTATTATAATTATTTCCCACCCTTTACCCCTATAAACCCCACAACCTGCTCCTAAATTTATTTGATTAAAAATTGAATATAATTAATGATCAATTAATTAATTAATTTAATCAATTACTAATTATTAATTAAGTAAAAATAAATTACTTCCCACCCTTTACCCCAATAAACCTCACAACTGGAGCAAAAACATACAACAAAAAATAAAAAAATTAATACCACAATTAACATAATTAAATATCAATTAAATAAATAATATTAAATAACAAATATTCATTCATTTATTATAATTACTTCCCATCCTATACCCATATAAACCCACAACCCGCTGTGAAACTAAAAAGCACAACATTTATTTAAATTAAATTTCATTTCTACTAAGGGGCCGATTATGATGTCGGTCGGAGTTGCCTCCGACCAACATCATTGCGGAATCGGGACCGACCGACCTCCGGTCGCTGTTCCCGACCACAGAATTACAATGCAACCGCACATGGTGCAGTGTATGAAACTGCACCATGTGCAGTTGCATCGTAATTCTGCTCCTATGGGAGCTTGTGCTGCGGCATTAAACTGGCCGTAAAACAAGCTCCCATAGGGAAATGGGAGGTTGTGTTCATCCCTTCACCCCGTGGCAGGCACCTCAGGGTGCCTGCCACAAAAGCCAGGGATCAACCGTGGGGCACCATAGGTGCCCTCTCTGCCCCCAACCAGAGGCCAAAAGGAGAAGGGGGCCCTGCTAGGGGGCCCGCAAGTCGCTTTCCAACAGGCTTTCCATGTTGAAAAGCCCGGCATGGAAAGCCTGTCGGAAACCGAGCTTCGTAATCCCAACGGTGAAAACGCCATCCATTTGGATTACGGGCCGGTCTCCAACTGGAATGAACGGCTGGTTTCAATTCTGACCAGCTAGATTGTAAGTAGCCGGTCGGAATTGAAATCGTAATAGGCCCCTCAATATGTAACTAATACAATAAGAAACATAAACAATAATTAAAGAAAAAAATAACATCATAACCATTTAAAATATATAGTAAGATACATAACAATAATTAAAAAACAATATTTTAAACAACAATATTTTTTGCAAACAATATTACTTACCTAAAAAAATCATTATTCTTGACATCAATATTCTTGTCACGATATTTCTGACTCAATATTTTTGTTTGAATACGGCCTCATCCACCAAACAAGACCTATCTACACACGAGACAAGAACAGAACTGATTTAGTCAAGTGTAGAGATTCTGGGGACCAGTTTATGGAAGATCCATATCACCAGACCATTCAGATGAGCCTTGCCCATGTGACCAAATATACTGTGGAGGCTAAATCTCCCTGTACCTTCAACCAAAAGAGAACTGGAGGTTCCTCATGAGAAAGAAGATCTTGAATAATTGTGCCCTTCTTTGTGATAAGGCAGCTAACTCTAGATCTTTACAGAACCTGGCCTCTATAAAGTCCAGCTCCTGAGAGGTTACCAAATTTGACTTTTCCCAATTTAATAGGACACCATGGTCTTGAAGTATCGATAACACACTGGTCACCCTGGAGAGCAAAAGTTCTTTTGACAGAGCTTTAACTAGTTAGCCGTCGAGACGAGAATATGGGAAAATTTGTTCTGAATGTAATAGATCTGCAAGCAGAGTGAACACCTTTATAAAAACCCTTGGCAAGGATTTTAAATCAAAGGGAATGACCCTGAACTGGTAATCGTTGTGGCCTATCCCAAACCTCAGAAATTTCTGGTAAAATTAAGGAATGAAGGTATTTGTCCTGCAAGTCTATGGACACTAAAAAATCTCCTGGCATTTCCAGAGGAACAATTGCCTGGAGGTCTACTATGCGAAATTGAACTGTCTTTACCCAAAAATTAAACCATTTTAGGTTCAGCACAGGACGAAATGAACGGGACACCTTTTGTACCAAAAACACAATGGAGTATACAACTTGTCATCTCTCCTCCTTAGGAACTTGTATTATTGCCTTTTTGCAAAGATGGGTGCCCATGCCCACTAAGAGAGCTCGGTGTTTGACCTCCTGTTTTGGTATCTGAGTCATAATGACACTTGTTTCTGGAGGGAGACTTGAAAATTATGTGGCACAGCTGTCTCTGACTATGCTCAGTACCCACTTGTCTGTAACAGATTTCGCGCAGACCTGAATAAACTGTTGAATCCTCCCTCTAAATGATTTGGTGTCCTCCCATCTTTGATTGCCAGGACTTCTTCTTGGCTTGTCCAGCACCTTTGAAAGAATCCTGCTTCAGAGTTTACCGCTTGGGCTGGTACTTCTGTCTCCTGTAGGTTGATTATCTGGATTTTTTCTTGAAAGAAGAGTTGGAAGTAAATAAGTCCAAGATTTATGAGAGCCAGATTACCCCGTGTAAGGCATAGCATTCGTGCAATCCTTAAATGCTTTGGAAATCATTGAATCCAATGGATCTCCTAATAGCATGCACTTCTCAAATGATGTCTTCATCAGTGCCAATTCTTTTACTGCCTTAGACTCCGTTTGCGGCTATGAGAAAAAAAAAAGATATATCAGCATTACGTACCACGTCTATTTAAATTTCGGCCAAAAGCCGAGACTACTGCTCCATGGTTAATTGTTATGTTAATTAATTTTATAAAGCGCAAACAGTTGCCCAGAGCCGTCAAGGTGCTACTGAGTATCGGAGTGTGTGAGCAGAGTTAGTTGGTGAAAAGCCATGTTTTTAGTGACTTACGGAAGGAGAGTAGGTTAGTCTGAGATTTTATATACAGAGGGAGGGAGTTCCAAAGTTTCGAAGCCCCTGTCAAGAATTTGTGCCGCCCCAGGAGGCGCATCTAAACCTAGGAATCCTAACATTTCTTGCTGCACTTGAACAGAGGGTCCTCTCTGGTAGATATAATTTGAGTTTGTCCTTAAGGTAATTTGTACCAAGATCATGAAAAGCTCTAAAGGTGATGCATAGAGCTTTAAAATTGACTCCTTGTTTAACTGGGAGCCAATGAAGCACCGGTAAAGCTGGTTTAGCAGATTGGAATTTGGGGATTCCGAGCAAGAGCCTAGCAGCCGCATTCTGAAGGGATTGCAATTTATTTTGGTACTGTGCCTGTAAGTTTAAATACAGTCCATTACAGTAATGTAATTTATACAGTATTAATGATGTTACTACTGTTCTTTGTAGAGAAGGTGGAATATATGGAAGAATCTTTTTGATTAATTTAAGTTTATAGAAGGTGGTCGAAATAGTGGCATTGACCTGGTCCTAAAAGGTTAGTTAGTTGTCCATAAGGACACCCAGATTTCTGATCTTTTTGACGGGAACTGGTAACGGTCCTGAATTTTGTGGCCAGCAGGAGGGTTTCCAGCAAGTGGATGCTTTGCCAAAAAGGAGAACCTCCATATTAATGGAATTCAGTTTGAGACAGATTCTGCCCATCCAGTCATCTACGGCCAACATGCAGTCATGGAGTCTAAGTGCAGTTGTGTCCGAGGGATTGGAGCAGGACACCACAATCTGGGTATCGTCGGCATATAATACCAGGGAAAAACCAAATGATCTAATCAGATTCGCAAGGGGGGTAATATACGCATCAAATAGTGTCCGGCTCAAAGAGGACCCCTGCGGCACTACGCAGGACAATGAGAAGGATTGGATTCGAACTCTTTTAGAGACACTGTCTGTTCACGATTACTCAGAAAGCATTTTAGAAGGGAGAGAGAAACTCCTCTGATTCCGATATGAGCCAAATGGTCAATCAGGAGAGCATGATTGACAGTGTCAAATGCCGCGGAGAGATCTAACAATATAAGCGCAGCATGTCCTCTATTGTCCAGGATACATCTAATCTATTCTGTGGCCATTATAAGAGCAGTTTCGGTGCTGTGACAGCTTCTAAACCCAAATTGGGTATGATCTAAGAGTTCATGCTGTTGAATGAAACTAGCCAATTGGATATTAAGGGCTTCTTCAATGATTTTTGCTGGAAACGGAAGTCTAGAAATGGGATGGTAACTATTCAGATCCTTTGGGTCCAAGCTTGGCTTCTTTAAGAGGAGTAAAATCGATGTTTACTTCCAGTCATTCGGGAAACACCCTGTGATGATCATTTTATTGAATATGATCGTGAGATTACTTGCAATATTCTCAGGGGCCATTTGCATGATTTTTACAGGCCATGGGTCATAGGGGGAACCTGATTTTGTTGTTTTGATAAGGTCTATAACTTGTTGGTCATTTAGGGGGGAGAAGGCAGTGAAAGTTGCTATAGTTGAAGTCTGGCTAACCAGTCGTTCTTCCGTCCCCATGGAGGTAGACGAGGCCGAAAATTTATTAAAAATGTATTCCACAGGGGTGTGGTCAAGATGGCGGAGTGAGCGGACGCGTCTCGCTCGAGCTCCGTCCCCGCTGGGCCTAAGCATTGGCATTGCACCCTTATCCGATCCCGCTAGAGACCAGAGACTTCCCCCTACCTGAGGGCCTGGAGTCGCTGCTGCGGGGCTGCGGGGGCAGCTCGTCCCTGCTTGGAAGCAAGAGATCGGTGTTCGGGTTTCCCACGAGGGAACGGCGTATCCCGCAGAGAGGAGCTGAGGGCGTTGGTCGGCCTGAGCGGGACTGTGCCCATGCCTGAGCCGATGATGCAGGAACTGCGAGAGGGTTCCCCCTGGCATGGCATCTACTGGAGCCGAGTTGTGCAGGAGAGGGCCGTAGCACCGGACGCCTGGGTCGCGTGGCTGGATCTCCGGTGGGCCCGCGCAGCTCATCCCGAGCGTGCTCCCACGTCTGCAGCCCAGCGGCGAATACTTCCCTGACAGAGAGGTGCAGCCTACCTGATCTCCCGCAGCCTGGAAGCTGACTCAACTCTGGGCCCTGCTGGAGCCTCCTGGGGCGCCCCACGGGCTCGGCAGCAGGAGGCGGTCCCTCGAGGAGGCTTGGATCGAGGGGCTACTGCGGCAGCCCACTGGGAGCGGTGAGCAGAGGTAGGCTTTGCACGAAAACTGGGCCGAGCTACCGCCAAGGAGTCCCGGTGCTGAGGCATTTCCCCCACCAGGAACGGCCCCCACCGGGGTTCTGCGCAGTTGGGGAGGGCCCACGGCAGACATCGCTTTCGTGAAAGCGCGTTCGCCCGCACTGGGCTGGTCTGTTGTGGCGTCCTCCTGGGACATTGATTACTGTGGTCCCCTGCTGGAGGCCTATCTGCGGTGGACCCCTGTGGGCGGAAGGTGAGACTTCGTCGAGTTGTGTCTCGCTCTATACATTCTCGCAGCTCTTGGGGGGCTGGTGAGGCCCGGGCCTAGATTCGTAGGCCAGTGGAGTGAGGTGATCTTGGACTGTAGCCTCCGATGGTTCCCTCGTGGCTTTTTTCTTGCTTGGAGCTGCCCGATATTCTGTGTTGGGGGAAGCCTGGAGCCTACCTGCTATTGCGACTCCCATAGATTTTGCTCTGCCCCGGTCTAGATTTTGGATATCGCCCTGATCAACGCACCGGTAATGAGGAGTGGCCCTGACTGGTGGTGCTGGCTTTTCGGGGTGCCAGAGGCGGGGTGAATCGGAGTGCCCAGGTCTGCTCTTTGATACGTGAACATTAACTCTTCCATTCAGAGGAGGCCCAGTTCGCTTCGCCTCTGCTTCAACAAGTGCGGTGAATATACCGGGGTGAGAGTGCTGCTGAATTGCCCCCTTTGATAGCGAACACCTTATACCCACTGGGCAGTCAACCGGTCCGGAGCATGACGTCGGCCAAAACAAAAAAGGAGCGCTCAGTGCGTGACCTTCTTATGAAAACCACAGGGGAATCGCAGAGTTCGGGCCAAGTGAGCACTGGAGAGGGCGTTGATGGGGCTGTGACCCGTGACTTCCTGGAGTCCCTATTCGCCTCACAGCAAGAAGCTATCTTGGCTGTAAAGACCGACCTGCATGCGGACCTGAGAGAGGTACAAAGGGATGTTGATGCTGTGGGCGAGAGGGAGGCAGCCCTGGAGGAGTCCACGATGTCCAGGGACGAATTTCGTTGCGCGCGCTGCAACGCTCGTTGCGCGCGCTGCATCGCCAAATGCGATGCAGCGCGCGCAACGAAATTCGTTTTAGTAATTTAATTGTCTACTTACCTGCATTCATCCGTATTCCGGTGTTTACTACCCCCACCCTGACCCTCCCCCGCCCCACGTCACCGCCCGGCAAGCACGCCCTGAACGGACCGCTACTGTCTACTCCTGGGGTCACCCCTTCCCCTTAATATTTCGATATGAAGGCAAGCTCCATCATCTCCGCTCCCTGGAGGAGACCTGTAAGCTGCTGAACCTGGATTCCGACAGCACGGCCTGCCAGACCTACTCCACTGGGGATGGGGCCCCACCTGGCCACCGACGAGGCTCACAGTCTGGGTCCAGGCTGGAACGCTTGCACCCTGACACTGCTACGATAGTTAAAGAGCAATCTGCCATGATTCGATCTCTCGCCGGCGCTGAGGGGGAAGCCTTGGACTCCAACCGCTGAGGTATCCTTAGGTGGTTGAGGTCCATTGTATGATTGGGCCTGCTGGGGGCGGGGGCGACTGCAACGATGTAGAGGAATGTCTCTTGCTCTCTTGGTTGCCTCCGTATTCCCTGGCCTCCCCTCTGGGACGGACTTTAACTGCATCTTGTCAATTATTCATCTTATTTGGGTTGTTTATGGGTGGGTTGGGATCCCCCTCCAATGAGCCTCTTTGGACACTTCCTCCAAACATTTTCATGCATAGTAGCTGGGGCTACACATCACACCCTTTTCTTGTCAGTGCACAACAGAGCAATAGCCGAACCCTCGCAGATCTGCCAGTACCATCATGCCTATGGAGACTAAAATAATTAGACTCAATGTCCGGGGTCTTAATAACCCTTTTAAGAGGAAAGCAATACTTTCACTGCTAGAGCAATCTGGGGGGGATATATGTCACTTACTGGAGACTCACTTACTTCCAAAAGACACACATAGAACGCAGGCTAGAGAGTTTCCATGCCAGTACTGGTCCTCCAAGAGGGGCAAGAAGGGCGGAGTGGCTATTCTGTTTCCCACATGTTTTAAGGGCATGGTGTTGGGTCCTGTGGCCGAAATTAAGGGCCGCCTGCTGGCACTGCGAGTGCAGATGGGTACATTTCACTATACTTTGGCCTCAATCTACTCTCCTAACGAACACCAAAAAGCTTTCTTGATGGAAGCTATAGCCAAGGTGCTTCACACCCCTGACCCAGAAGTTGTGGTGGGTGGAGATTTAAATTTAGTGATGGATTCTGAGATGGATCGCTCTGGTCAGAGGTCTGGCAGCACAGGAGCCCTGTCATCTGTGAGTCGGGAATGTGGGCTGAGAGATGCGTGGCGCGCTTTACACCCTGGAGAACGTGATTATACCTTTTATTCTGTGGCACACAGAACTTATGCTCGGTTAGACCACTTTCTGGTCACCTCCGCTGCATGGGAACGTATCGGGCCTCTTCTGTTGAGGCCCGCTCTCTCTCAGACCACGCACATCACTTTGACCATGCACACCAACCCCCTCCAACCTCGGCCCCCCAGTGGCATCTGAGAAAATCGATGCTGTTGTCCCAGACAACTGTTACTGCGCTACGGACCACTTTGCGGGACTATTTAACACTTAATGATGATGGCTCCACCGCCCTGTCCTCGATTTGGGAGGCCTTGAAGCTGGTGGCTCAGGGGGGCTCTTATTGCTAAAGCTGCATACCAGAATAAGGCGAGAAGGGCCAAGAGGGAGGAGCTTGAATTGCGAGTGAAGGAGCTAGAGGCAATTCATAAGCGCTCCGGGGCGCCCTGGATCTGGAGGCAACTTGAAAAGGAACAGCTCCACCTTCGGCGCCTTGAGTTGGATAGGGCTGAGCATGCCACTGTGCGCTTGAAGCATAAATATTTTGTAGGGACTAACAAAGGAGGACGCATGCTGGCGCATTGTTGCGCAGCAAGCAACATGGACAAGCAGTTAAAACGGTTCAAGGGGCACAGGGAGTGGAGGTTACTGAGGACATTGGCATTGCTGATGCTTTTGGGCCAATTACTCAGAGTTGTACTCTGTTGACTCCTCGAGGTTTGCTTCCTAAACTCCAAAGAGAGATCGAGCGTTTTATCTGGGGGTCAGTGACACCCAGGTTGCAGAAATACCTATTGCAACGTCTGAAGCGGGACGGCGGCCTCGCGTTGCCCAATGTGACTCGCTACTACCAGGCAGCGCTCTTGCGATACTTGGTAAAATGGAATCGCCCACTTACGGAGAAACCCTGGGTATTCATGGATCAGACAGTTGCTGGTCGCCATATATGGAAGGCGGTATGGATGCCTAGGTCTTCCCGGGCTTGGGGGGGTCTACTCTTCTCCTGTAACGCGGCCGACCTTTCAGGTCTGGGATAGGGTGGCCTCGTCCGCGAGCCTCACTATGTTCCCCTCACCTCTGACCCCCTTATTTTTGGAATTCGGATTTTCCCCCTGGCATGGCTAAGGGAGTGGATGGCCGCTGGGCAGGGGGAGGTTGTTAACGGCTGGGCTGTCTCTTTGACCGCAACTTGTGATAGACTATGACTTATCTGACTCAGACCGATTTCTTCACTCACAAATGATGCATTGGGTGTTGGGCGCGTCCGTACGCCCCCAAGTGAGCAGACCAATGTCTCTATTCGGAATGTGGTTATTCCTTAAGAAAGACGATAAAAAGCTCATCTCTGAAATTTACTCGTTTCTATCCCGGAACTTGCGCAAAGACAGATCTGCTGGTCAAATGCGGTGGGAGGTGGAAATAGTCCGAACACTTTCGGATAGGGAATGGGAGGACATTTTTATAGGACACACCACACGGCACTCACCATGGGACATACTGAAACATCTTACAAAATTATTTCATATTGGTATTATATACCCCCTCCTGAATAATGAAGTGGAACCCTCAGTGTGACGGGCTGTGCTGGAGGGGTTGCGGTAATCCTGGCAAGCTACTCCATCTCCTATGGAATTTCCCAAAACTTACTAGATATTGGGATAGAGTTTTAGATGAAATCAACAGGGCCTTCAACACTACCATTCCTGCTTACAAGATACTGGGTCTGCCCAATGCATTAACTTTCCCTCTCCGCTCAATAAAAGGAAGGCAGATGGCCCTGGCACTAAATGCCGGCCATCGGGTGCACTTATCCTGCTGGAAATCTGATAGAATCCCGGATCATACACAGTGGCTTCACCAGTTGTGGTCCCTTCTTGGCATGGAACGATTGTCGATGGCCACATTGGGGGATAAATCCGACTATACAAAGATTTGGGCCCCTTTTATATCTATTCTCTCCTGTGAGTTTCGAGAACTGACCTGTCCTATTTATCTGCACATCTTGAAATTGATCCCGGAATCCCAGGAGGAGAATGATACCACTGATTCTGGGTATGGTTCATTATAACCTTGCCCCCTTTGGTTTTTTTCTAGGATGTATCCCATTTTTTTTATTCTTGGCTCGTTTGGAGAGGGATAGGGTGGGAAGACTGGGGGTTTTTTCTCTTTTTTCTTTTTTGTTTGGTTCTTGGGTTTTTGTTGTTGTTCTTCAGTTTGGAAATGACGGCTTGGACGGCCTAGCAACTGACCTTTTTTCGAGGAATGCATTCTGAGGACGTTACGCAATGTAGAATGATCTTCTCCTTTATTGCTCCTCTGTTGACAAGGCCGGCCCATGATGGGTTGTAGGCAGCTTGCTGTGTATCGTCTACTTTGCATAAGCGTTTACAATGGTTATTTTCTTCGTCTTCTTTGGTAACCCTTATTGCAGCCGGCCCAATGGGGTTGTAGGCAGTATGCTGTGTATTGTTTTTACTATGCGCTCTGCTAATAAAAATTGATTTAATTCTAAAAATGAACTGCACTTTTGATTGAAAGAATAACGCCAGGGAATTACAGAAGGAACTACTGCTCTCCTGTGAATCAATTGACGGGACATTGGAGAGCTTTTTGACTGTTAGAAATAACTCTTTTGTTGAATTCTTTGCAGATTCTATTTTCTGCGTAAAAAACTGACTTTTTTTATTCTTTTATCATAGTTTTATAAGCTGCAATGCATCGCATATAATTAGCTTTTTCAATCTGATTACAATCCTTTCTCCATTGTCTTTCTTGTTTTTTGAAGGTCTATTTTTGGTTTCTCAGTCTGGCGGAGAATCAAGGTGCGGAGGGTTTCGATCTGCTGCATTTAGCTACCTTAATTGGAGCTAAAGCTTGCACTGCGGATTGAATCCAATTATCATGGTCCAGCAGGAAGAGCTATAAATTATTAGACTTATCAGGCAAGGAATCGGTTAGGGCCTGTTTGAAATCTGAAGGATCTATTTTATTCCAAGCTTGATATGTGTGGGGGATGTGGTGATTGGGAGACTTTGCATTAACTTGTTTAGCATTCAGATTAAAAAAGACTGCATGGTGGTCCGACCAGCCTAGCGGAAGAATGTCGGTTAAAGACACCATATTTTATTGTATTGTAATTGCATTTATATAGCTCTTACTACCCTGACGAGGCTTTGAAGCGCTTTTTGGGAGAATAGCACGCTACTCGGGAACCCATAAAGAATTAGTGGTGCATTAGTATAGTGAAATATGAAAGTAATTTGAGTGGTGGATATTAGTCAGTTATTTGGATTGAGAAGGATAGCGGAGGGATAGAAGAGGGAAAAAGGTTTGCATTTATATAGTGCTTGCTACGCCTGATGAGGTGTTGAAGTGCTTTTTTGGTGAGTAGCACGCTACTCTGGAACCCATAAAGGATTAGTGGTGAATTAGTATAGTGAAATATGAAATTTGAGAAGTGGAATGTTAGTCTGTTATTCTGATTGAAAAGGATAGTGGAGGGATAGAAAAGTGAAAGATTTAGACTTTTTTTTTGTTTTGTTTGTTTTGGAGGTAATATCAGTAGGAGGAGGCTTGGGGTGAGTAAAAAGGGATGTGGAGTGGAAGAGTCAGAGGGAAGAGTTTAGAAAGGCTTGTTTAGGGGGATCGGTATAGTAAAAGAGGTGTCAGATGATGCAAGGAGGGGTAGAGTAGGGGAGAGTCTAGAAAGGGTTATTTTGGGGATCATAGTAGTGGTATGGGGTTTGGGATGAATGAGAGAGAGGAAAGTAGAGGATATAATGATAGATGTATAGGGTGAAAAAGAGGGTAGTGCATTGGAAAGAGTAGTAGAAAGAGGTTTGAGATGAGTCAGAGAGTTGAGGTAGAAGATATATTGAGAGAGGTATAGGGTGAGAAATAGGGTAGTGCATTGGATATGCTGAATTAGAAGAAAGTACTAAATATATAGATCCATAAGTACATGGAAAGTATATAGATGCATAAAGGAAGTAAGTATATGTAGATTAAAGATATTGATAGAGGTACAGGGTGAGAAATAGGGTAGTGCATTGAATATGCTTTTTAGGAGAAAAGTAATAAATATATAGATCCAAGTACATGGAAGGTATATAGATGCATAAAGGAAGTAAGTATATGTAGATTAAAGATGAATTTGGTATACTCTGATTTTCAAGTGTTTTAAAAAAATATAATTATTCTACATGTTTATACAAAGCAATACACATAAATAGGTACATATTTATAGTACAAATAAAAGCTTATATACAGAGGGATATGCTGTATATTTCTGTTTGCGTATGGTGCTTATGTGGGAAGAGCCAATTCTTGAGTATATTTCTGAAGATTAGGTGGTTGTCCGTGGATCTTATGTTGGGGGGTAAAGAGTTCCAAAGTGTGGCTGATTGAACAGAGAAGGATGTGCCACCCATGGTTTTTTTCTTGTATCTTGGGATTTTGAGGCAAGGTGCCACTCTAGAGCTGAGGTTCCTTTGTTGAATGTGTTTGGTGATTTTATTCCTCATGAAGAGTGGTCCCATTCCATGCATCACTTTGTTGGTTTTACAAAACAGCTTGAACATGGATCTTCTGGCAACCGGTAACCAATGCAGGGCTTTCAAGGCAGGGGAGATGTGGTCTCGCGGTTTGATATGCAAGAGTAGTCTGGCAGCCGAGTTCTGAATCCGTTGTAGTCTTTTCATATGACGTTGGAAAAAATGCCATCCAGCATGTGGCCCATACTATGTGTGGAACCATCTACTAGCTGCTTGAGGCCAAAGCATGATATCATGTCCAGTAATTCCTCAGTATCTTTATCCGTACACAACTGAAGGTGAAAATTAAAATCACCTAACAAGGTAAAGTCTGGTGAAAAAAAACCCGGATTCTAATAAGGGGGTGATCTCATGAATAAAATCAGATCTCGGGCTGTGGGGTCTATAAACTAAAATCCTGTTCCAGGACTGGGTTTTAGATAGCTCAAAAATAAAAGAGAGCAGTATGCATGTGTTAGATGGTAGGACTTGGAATTTGGCAGGGAAGAGAGTAAGGTAAACTATTGCAATGCCGTTGCCTCTCTTAAGTGGCCTGTCTGCTCTGTAAATGGAATATCCGGTCAGCACTGCTAAAACTAAATCCGGACCTGAAGAGGCATCAGCCCAGGTTTCTGTTAGAAATACTACGTCTAAGTTATAGTCTTCTACTAGCAAGGCAAATTCAATGTTGTGTCTGATAAGTGATCTAGCATTTAAGTGGGCACTCTTACACTTGTCCTGCTTAGCAGTCACCATGTGCAGTGGGCAAGTATCAGCATCCTTTAGTTGAATTCATATACCAGCTTGTAGGTTACTCCAAACCTTGAGGCAGCCTTGACATGCAGGTGTCAGACAGGCTTCTAAATGGGCTGGATTAGTTGCGGTACAGCAAATATTGTTACCTTCTGAATTGAGGGATGTCAGTGCCTCCCTTGAGTAACATTTCTTACCTGAGTCGGTCAGGAAACCGTCAGGGGGTCTGGCGCTGGGCGTGGTCCAGGTGCAGACGGGCTTGCCTTTGGCGTGCCAGTGGCATGGATGCGCTGAGAGTGTGCTTAAGTAACCCCTCCATTGGAGGGGGGCATGGCCAATGATCATCGTTGTAGAAGCAAGTGGATAAGCAGTCGGGAAAACAATAAGCAAACCGGAGTCCAGCAACCCCACTTACCGACCAGCAGGTTACCATGAGGACAAGAATGGTACTGGCAAAATTAAAGGTAACTAAAATAACAATGTGAAAGTAAACACATTGCAACTAAAAGCTCTAGACATTCTTTGCCCTCCTGAATTGTTATGGTCAGTCTGTTAAAGTCTTTCACTAAAGACTGAGATGTATATGCCAAATAGGTTGACACTTTAATAGTTAAATTCATAGCTGACTCCACTTTTATATCAAAAGTATCAGTGGGATTAGAATCCTCCAGATTCATAGAGGTTCTGCAAATTAACAATGGCAAGATTGCATCCACCTTTATATTATGAGGAACAGAGGCCTCCCCTTCCAACACACACACCTTATGTAAACATGTTGGCATGGAGGCCTTATCAACCTCCTTCCACTCCCTCATCACCATGTCCTTAATTCAGCCATGAAACAGCATTGTCATTGAGGAAGGTTTTACATATTGCAGGAATAATGGATCATCTCCTTCTTCCAACTAAAATGGAGGAAAACACAAATTCTCCTGCACATGTGATAGTATCTCTCCCATCTTCTCTCTTGTCACATAGTTCCCAGACAACGTGAATGGATTATCCATATCAGAGTCAGAGGAGTCTGGATTAGCACGATGCGTGTAACAAGAACAACCAGGCATAATGTGTCCCTTTGTTCTGCCTGCCAGGGCTCCTGTGACTGCGTCCGTTAGAAATGGGGGTCTCTAGTTGGCAGATGTATGCACCTTCGTCCAAGTAGGGACCCTCCCATCAGAATAAGGGAGTTACACACTTTAGATAACCCCTGCTCACCCCCTTGGTAGCTTGGCACAGCATTGGCAGCTTGGTATAAGTAGTGGACCATAAACCCGAGAGAATTAGATCACTTATGGACTCAAGAGGAACCTTTTCCAAGGAGAAGAGCTGGAGAGCTGTGAGGAGGAGAACTGCCCCTTTTGCTGTGCGCTGTGTAGGGTTGGCCTGCAGTTGCTGCTTCTGCCAAGAAAAGACTGGAACTTTGCTGAGAAACCTGCTTGAAGAAGAATCTCCAAGGGCTTCTGGCCTTCTGTTCTGAAGTCTCAGGGACACAAAGACTTCAACCCCAGCTCCCCTGAACTATATTGCTGAGAGTTCTGACCTGCCAGGAGGTGCCTGTTCCAATTTTGGGCCTCTCGAGGTTGTCCCTGCTGTTGGGAGCGGGAAGAAACGTAAGAGAAGAAAAAAAAGCAATCTCCGACGCTGTGAGCAATGCCACTGTGACACCGCGACCTGCACCGAGTCCAGGGGCACCGCTCGTGAAGTGCCCAGCCTGCACCACAGCTCCGCCGCACTTTGATGCCTGCAGCTATCGGTATTCCCGACACCAGCGCTAGCACAAACTCCGTCATCGCTTGCACCTGCATTCTGTTATTGCGGCGCCAATAACCGCTTAGGGTGACTCCACGAACTCGCCGACTTCGCATCGCCTCACCGGAACCAATGCCTCAGTGCTGATGCAACCGACTTCCCCTGCCCTGGATTCAACACGTCGCCTCCTCGCGGACACAACGCCTCAACTCCCCCATGGAAGCCAGGGAGCCGGCCTCGACCTCGGCACTGACGCCTCACCTCCACGGCACCTTGCATTGTCATACACTTCGTTTTCCAAGGTAATGTTTATCTGGGGGTTCATGTGACTCCGTGCTAGACTCCGCGCACCTCGCGGTCAGCACCATACTATGGATTTATTGCTGTCATGACTTTGTTTCTACAAGCTTTATTTTGGAAATAACTGTTTTTAAGTGCTATTTGACTACATGTATGTTGTTTTTTTGTTTTGGTCTTGTTGAGTTTAGATAAAGATACTTTATTTTTCTAAACTGGTGTGGTGTCCATTTGTGGTGTTATCACTGTATTACTGTGTGTTTTGGGTACAAATTCTTTACACATTGCCTTTGGGGTAAGCATGTCTGCTTGTGTCAAGCTACTAAGGGGGTGAGCAGGGGTTATCTAGAGTGTGTATCCCCCTTACCCTGACTAGAAGCAAGGGTCCCTACTTGGACAAAGGTACCTACCTCTGTCAACTAGAGACCCCCATTTCTAACAGTATGCCACTGCATTACCTCTGATAGCTATCCTTTTTAAAGTTAGGAACACATATTTGCTTCTGCTTTTTGTGAGAAATTATGTTTTTGTGCTCCTTTCGCATCACCTATTTCTGGCTATTTTTGGCAACAGAATATGTAATTCGACGACTCTTCACTGTTTCAATTTCCCAATACGTTTGGCAACAACAAACATTGGAAAATGACGGACTTGCCGAGGGTGATTGAAATTGTTCAATCCCTGGCTCCTTGCTTTGGTGTTATTGTGCATGCTCATGTACTTTTATTGAGGGCACAACAATTTGTGTCTGTGCACAGAAACGGCATGAAAAAATTGCCAGGAGGAAGTTTGCCAGAACTTAAAATAGATCCCCCAGCTGCAGCAAAGGACACACTGTCAAGAGAGGGCACATGTCGGCTGCTAGAGCTGCAATCTGGACGTGATGTTCCCTCGATTAAAGTGATGGGGCAGGTGGCTTTGCCCACTCAACAGTCATATTAATGTTGATATATGCACATCTACTGCAGAGACTAATGGGATGTTAACTACACAACAAAAAGGAACTTTTGCACTGATTGCAATAAGTTCATAAAAGGAAAAGAGATTACATACCACCGGTTTAGGTAAAATAATTCCTAATAAAAATTATACTACTTGTGATACAGAAATGTGCTTTGAAATGCCCGTGTGGAAAATGGACTACAAAATAAAAACCAGATTCACAATACATAAAGGCAACATTTGCACGAAAAAAATAACATCAACAGTTGCCATTCAGTTTCCTGAAACGGGCATAATATTGTCAAGAAAGATTTCAGATAATCGAGGTGGTCCTGAAACGTGAAAGGCTGTGGCAGACGTAATGATTTATTAAGGAAAGATATTTTTCGGTCAATAGATTGAAAACTTCACATAGACATGGGTTAAATGAGAGGTGGGATTTAGAATGTTTTTGAAACACATTGAATTATAAAGAATAGACACGTTATGCTAATTGATATGATCTACAACATAGATTAAGGAAAGAAAGGGACTCCATAAGTTATAGACATCTGATAGGTAGCAGGGAATCAACCGAAAAAAAGAGTGGAGGATCTGGAAAAAAAAGAGGAATGTCGTAAACACTTGGGTATGGTGAGAATACGATGATCTTGAACCGGACAGAGAACTCTAGCAGGTTTGCTTGAGAATGTGAGAAATGTGGAAGTAGGACAACACATAATTAAATGTTTTTCTAGCTTGTCAATAATTTCATGCTCTTACATTCCTTTTAGGTAAAGAATGCGAAGCATAACATTTTTTCCTAATGAAGTGTGAAGTTACAGTCTAAGGGGCCTATTATGATGACGGTCGGAAACCGGCAGATTATGAATCAGCCGGTCGGAAATGAAACCTCAAGGAGCCCGTCAGCTAGTCGGAAGTCGGCGGTTTATCCGCCCTGGGGATTATGATGCATGTTTTCCGGCAGGGTTGTCATGCCAGATTTTCTGACATAGAAACCCTGTTTGAAAGTGTGTTTGGGGGCCCCAAGCAGGGCCCCCTTGTGTGCGCGGCCTCTGGTTGTTGGCCCCCTGTTAATCCCTGCACCCCGTGCCAGGCACCTCGAGGTGCCTGCCATGGGGGGGAAGGGATTTACACCACCTGCAATTTCCCTATGGGAGCATGTTCTACTTCCAGTTTATGGCCGTAACACATGCTCCCATAGGGAAATGCTGGAATGCGACTAACAGTGTTCGGTCGCATCCAAATCAGGCGGTCGGGACCACGGACCAGAGTTCAGACGGTCCTGTTTACGAGATGGTGTCGGGCAGAAGCAATTCCGCCTGACATCGAAATCGGCCCCTTAATGGATTGAGTTCCGCTGAATATGCTTCAAATCCTATAATGAACAAAATCTGGAATCATGCCCATAGGAAAACAGAAATGTGTGTTGTGAATTGAATAAGCCAAGGTTACGATTTGCAAAATACATTTTAAGGAAAAAAAATAAGATATTTAGGCAGTATCAGGCAGCTTTTTGAATGATCTTGACATTTTTTTGCTTTGTGCATGTCTAATCACTCGACAGTACCATTAGCAAGGATGCACAAACAGAAATACAATTGGTGCATTTCTAGTGCTTTATTTTGGGTGTTGTATAGGTGTGACGGCAGCCTTTACTCATGTACTGCAGGTCCAAGCCCCATGTCCAATGACTCGTTTCAAATAACTTTTCACCAAATCCATCAAACACAGGACTGTAACGCAGACAAAAATAGACAAAGTCAATAGCCTAAAGTGACGTTTAACGAAATGTGATAATTTATACATGACACAAAGACATAGAGGCAGATTTAATAAGGACTAGCATTGTTCTTGCTTGACGCAAGTTGTTGCAAGTCAACTTAAGTCCGCAACTGGGATTTACAAAGCGACACAAGGGGCTACTTACACCGCCTTGTCTGTCTTCGTAAAGAAATGTAGCGCAACGTTATTGATTGGGATGCATTCCATTCCATTTAGTTGTGCTAGGCGTTCCATGGGTGGAGCATGGGTGGTCCAGTGCATCCACCCATGGAATTTGATGCATTTCCAGATTTACTAAAGCTAGGAAATGTGAAATTGCACCAAAATGGTTTGCCTACCTCAGAGTGGCATAACAAGGAGAAATATATTTATTTTTTTGTTACTTCCTTTCTTTGCGTGACACATTCTGCATTACACATATAAAGAGGAAATTGAAAATTAGGATTGCTTTTGTGCCAGAAGCTATCCCTTCCTGCACAAATACAATCCTGCCTGTACTGCAGGCACCCCTGCAGTGTAGTGCAAGGGTGCCTGCATTTGTACTAAGTTGCACACAGTGTAACAGCATTAGGAGATTGCAGAAGTTCGCCATTTCTTAGTAGATATGGTGCATTTCTGCTCTTTCCTTTCACGCAACACAGCAAGGTGCCATGTTGATTTGTGTGAAATATAAGTAAATCTGTCCCATAATGTCCACTTAAAATGGAAAGTAAGTGGTGATTTGGTATTACACGCAATATGAGAATTACACATTGAGTTAAACTATAATGTTTGAAATTCCAGTGGTTGACCAAGTGGTCATGTAATCACAAAAAAATGGGTGTAACCAATCCAGCACATAATATCCAATACATGCCAATCTGCATTAGAAAATTACTTGAGGATGTGTGTTTTCAAAGAAGATGGTGCCCATTTCAGCCCAGATTGGACAGGTTTAAAGATTCCTGGTGGTGTTACTGTGAAGTATGTTGTGGGCAGGGTTCGGTTAATGTATGCTTTGCGATAGTACCTATGCACTGGTGTTTTGTGCAAGGTTGTGGCAGTGAGTGTGTTGGCAGTGCATTATTAAGTGATTTGTTTACTTTGTTCTAGCTGTTAGGAGTCCCCAATGTTACATTTTCCAACCATTACTTGTAGTGATTAAGGGCGACCATGTGTTTAGGATGAATACTGGACAGTCCACATGGATTACCCTTTGCTTCCACAGGAATCAAATGTAATTGCCTGGGTCAATGTTTGACAAAGAGTAATGTTCCAAGGAAGCAGTAGTGATTTAGGTTTTTATGATGGGCAATGAAGGTAAGGACATTTTATTACTTGAGACGATGAAGGTCTGTAGTTGGGAAAAGGATGTAAAAGTAACCTGGAGTGTAACTGGTAATTAATGTGTCTGTGGTCCATTTGCATGTGAAATAAAGTGCTTGATGTCATAAATTCATATCTAAGGGCTACATGGAGACACAGGTACTGTTGTGCAGTTGTGTTGAATGTCACAATGATCTGTATGTGTCTTGGCATGAATGTTTAGATAGGCATTGTAGTCATGGCCCTGCTACAGGTCACTTGGGTGCTAGGAGTGCGAAGGACAGTGCTACCAGAAACTATAACATTCTGCAGACGTACAAGATTGCCTTGAGAATGGATGTGCTCTGCTTGCTGCAATGAATGGTGCTGAGATGCATTTCTCCACCAACTTACAAAGCATCAAAGCTAATATACCAAATATGAGGAATTGGGTTGTTGGTTGACTGTGAGAGCCCTGGTCAAGCAGCAACCACAATCCCTGTCAGGGTGAGGCACAAGCAAACCCTAATGTAACCTGTGCTAAACCCTTTAGTGGCTTTGCACAGAGCAGTCAGGCTTAACCTAGAGGCAATATGTAAAGTATTTGTGCAACACTTCAAACAGTAATAAAGTGTCAACACCACACAAAAAGGATCCCATATCAAGTTAGAATAATAGAGCGTTCTTTGATGAATAAAAAAGACCAAAATGACAAATATCCAATTAGTAGAACCAGAGATATTCAATTTTAAAGATTTCATGTGAGAAATTAGGTTGTTGGTTGTCTGGGGTGTGAGCCCTGGTCTAGCAGCAACGACAAACCTTGTCAGCGTAAGGCAAAAAACAACCCTAAATTAACCTGTGCGCATTCTTCTGGGAGCTTGGCACAGAGCATTCAGGTTTAACTTAGAGGTAATGTTTAAAGTTTGGTGCAACACTTCAAATAGGCAAAAATGTGAAAACCCCACACAAAAGGATCCCACAACAAGTTAGAAAAATAGAGCTTTCTTTAATAAAATAAAAACTAGACCGAAATGACAAAAATCCAACCAGCAGAACCAGAGATATTCAATTTTAAAGATTTCAGAGAAAATAGTGCCAAAAAGTGCAAAGTGCCAACTGTGGATATCTTGTTGCGCTGGACCGGGACACATTCATAAGTTCAGGCCGACCGTGATGTAGCGCGGGCCAGCTACATTGACCCAGTTAGGCCTGCTGAACACAGTACCTTAAATCCTAGTTTAAGGAGCATTGCCAGGATCCGCATCAAAGATGCGTCGAGCAGTTGAAGCAATGTGGTGGTTCTGAGATGCAGTGAGGCTGCGATGCAAGGGCCTGCATCGTCATCGAGGATCCCATTGATGGGGCTTGCAATGCGAAGTCCAGTGTCGAGGATGCAGTGCGCAGTCGAGTGCAGTTGGGGTGATGCATCAGTTCAGAGGAGCAGCAAGGCTGCGATGCACAGTCTGGTGTTGTTGTGGATGCTGCGGTCAATGGTGGATGCGAGGGTCTTCACTGGTGATACATTGCACAGTGGCGGTTCCGAAGGCGTTGCAGGCTGTGGAGGTGATGCAGGTCTTTACGACGGGTCCAATCCATGCAGCAGCGGAGATCCGTTGGTTCTGCTCAGGTTTACGCTGCACAGCAGAGGAGATGTGTCAGTTACACTTATACAACAGAAGCACTTCCAAGGGTCTAGGACTGGGGTGACACCGCTTGGATGGGTAGACTCACAGATGGCAGAGTCAAAGTGCAGATGCTAGATCGTTGGAAGCCTGTTATGTCTCTAAGGCTTCAGATCAGAAAGGTCAGCTAACTAGCCCTTGGAGTTACTCTGGGGTTCAGCAGAGTAGCATTACTTTCAGCAGCACAACAGTCCTTCTTCCTCACAGAGTATTCAGAGTTCCAGAAGAGTACAGAAGAGTACAGAAGTGGTGGAATTTGAGGTCCAGTATTTATACCCAGTTGTGCCTTTGAAGTGCGGAGATACTTCTAGAGGCATGCCTTTAAAGTGCACATGTACCCTGCCTTCCTGGCTCTGGCTCTAGCTCCAGACTAACTACAGGGGGTATGCAGCTCTTTGTGTAGAGACAGGACACACCTTATTCAAGTGTAAGTGGGGCTGGGCCCAGCTCCACCCTCCCATTGTGCCAGTGATGGTCCATCCAGTCAAATCTAAGCTCCCCATTGTGTGTGGCTGTCTAGGAGGACTACACAAAGCCCAGCTGTCTCCCACACCAAGTCATGTGACCCAGAGGCAGGCTGCAGGCCTAAAATGTCAACTTTCTAAAATTTATATTTTCAGAATTGTAATTTAATATCCGATTCCACCATAAGGATTCCAATTCCAGAGACACCAAACATGAAGGGGTACCTGTTCCCATTTTGAAATCACAAAAATAAAATGTAATAAGGTAATTCCAATGTGTGAGACAATCATCCTTTTTGCCCTGATCACACCCCTTTTGTGACTGATACTAACTCTGATTGTGCCCTGTGCTCTGCTAACCAGGCCCAGGGCCAGTGATCTGTTTAAAAGGTATATGGTAATTAGGTGTAATTACAATTGCTTAAGACAACCTACCTGTAAGTCCCTAGTATACGGTAGGGCATGTAGATTTAGAGATCCTAATAGATTTAATTCACTTAAGTGTGCACTGCTGTGGGGTCTGCTGTCATTTTAAAGCCACTCCTGCCTCGCAGGCTGGTTTTAAAATAAAACTGTGTCTGAATTTGACTTAGGAATTAAAAGTGCTTCCAAAGTCTAAAACTACATTTTTAATACATATAAGTCATCTCTAAGGTCTGCCCTAGGTGCCCCAAGGGAAAGATGCCTTGCTATAAAAAGCGAGGACATTATAAAAGATGTTTTATATGCCTTGGGGAGGGAAAAACTGCTATTTCATTTTTCCCCATTGTAGTGTTGCCAGCTCCATAGGAGTATCAAAACAACTGTGACAATGAATCCAACTGCTTGCCAAGGTTGGATTTATTACAACTATTACAGGAAGGTAGCTTTAGAACTTGCTTCCCTGAAGTTATCAAAAGCTACCCTGTAGCATCCTCTTCTGATTGGCCAGCCATTGACAGGCTGAACCAAGCTGCTCCTGATTAGGTGAGAAGTGCCCTGGGCTGAAACAATGCAACCATCTGGTGGAAGGAGATCTGCTACCTCCAGATGCCAAGACAGGAATGGGGCTGGGTAGCCAAACTGATCTTCAAAGGGAGAAGCAAAGATAGCACAGGAAACAGGCTTCCTGCATCTCCAGCAAGATGGAATCCACTCTATTTCAATTATGAGAGAGGCTGGAAGGGGAGTGTAGGGAAAAGCTATGCACATCTGTTGGTTGTGTTAGTCAGACCTGAACTCCCAGGAGAGATTTTCTCAATTTTAATTTTGATTGAGATATGCATTCTGGGACAAAAAATATGCCACACTTAGTGGTTACCACAGAGGGTGGCAACTTGAACCCCAGAATCTAGAAAAAATATGGGAGAGCTACACAGCACCTCAGATCCCTGCTTGAAAATATCACAAGATGAAGGACAGACCTGCTTTACCTTTGACTGCACTCAAAAGGACTGCACCTGCTGCACTCTCAAGGGTTCACAAAGAGAGGACTTTGCCTGGCTTCAAAGATCAAGGAGTTGGCTCTCTAATCAGCCACAAGAAGAAATGTGCTGGAAGAAGTCACCTGCCTCAGCTCCAACAAGAACAAGCACAGCTGACTAGCTTCACCTGGACTTTACTGGATTTGACTTGGAGCATTGTGGGAATTGTAGTCCCAAATCCCCAGAGGCAAATCGGAGCTTCTGGACCCTTGGCTGGTGTTGTGCACCCTAAAAGACCCTCAAAGGACCTTTCAGAAGAAGTTCTGAAAGTTTGGAAATGTTTGGACAACTTTTTGGAAAAAGCTTCATAAGTCCACCAATGACGAGAGTCAAGCCGGCGACGTCGAACCCTAACTCAGCCTGACCATGCAGGTTTAACCCACTGAAGGCTCAGGAGCTCCTCAAAGTCAACGATGAAAAGAAAGACCTCCAGGACTCACTGAGGGATTGCGCTGCAGCAGGCTGCCATCGTCGAACTGAAATCAGTAGTGAAGAAGCAGTGTCATAAAAAAGCCCCTGCAGCCCCTGCAGTGCAGGGGGCCCGAGCTCTTGAGGGGCCCCCTCAGCATAGTACCCTGGCCTTAGCGCTCCTGAGTGAGTCTGGAGGGGGGGCCTCCATGTGCTTTGCAGGGGGCCCCCTCAAGTTTCATTACGCCACTGTGACGAATCCGATCGCTCGATGTCGAGTGAAAAAGCTCCAAAAAAGTGATTAAATCAGACGGTAAAAACTTGACCAGGCCCTACCGCTCATTGTAGCCGACCCGTGCTCCATCGCGGTCAGCCTAAAACTTTGAATGTTTCCCGGTTCAGCATGACCAGATAGCTGCTGTTTGCACTTTTCACTTTTCACTTTTCGGAGCTGAAAAGCACAATTTTTAATATAAACTTGAAAAATTCATATCTCCAGTTCTCTCTTTGGATTTGTGTTGTTTTTGGTGTCATTTTAAAGATATAAATATTCTCTATGTTTATAAATTGGTGTTGGATTTTATTCTATGTTGTGTCTAACTTATATATTGTTGTGGTGATATTAAATGCTTTTCACACCTCTCTCCAAAGTTAAGCCTGACTGTTCGCAGCCAAGCTACCATGGGTTGAGCAAGGATTAATTTATTGAGACTTGACTGGACCTTATCTGTGATTATGGTGTTATTACTAGTTGTATGTACTTACCTGCACATACTGATAAACCACCTTCAAACACAATATTATCCTATGAGAGAGATAGGCCTTGCAGTGGTGAAAAACAAATTCATTCGTTTTTCACTACCAGGACATGTAAAACTTAAAAGTACATGTCTGACATTATAAATACACTTCAAGCTGCCTTTGGGGGTGTCCAGGGCCTACCTTAGGGGTGGCATATGTATTAAAAAGGTAGGTTTGGGCCTGGCAAAAGGTTTAATTTGCCAGGTCGAAATGGCAGTTTAAAACTGCACACACAGGCTGCAATGGCAGGCCTGAGACATGTTTAAAGGGCTAATTAAGTGTGTGGAACAATCAATGCTGCAGGCCCACTGGTAGCATTTAATTTACAGGCCATAGGCACAGGTAGTGCCACATCTTACTAGGGACTTACAAGTAAATTAAATATGCCAATTGGGTGTAAGCCAATTCTACCATGTTTTAAGGAGAGAACATAAGCACTTTAACACTGGTTTTCAGTGGTAAAGTGTGCAGGTTCCTAGAGCCAACAAAAACAATTTCAGCAAAATGAGGAGGGCAAAGGCAAGAGGTTTGGGGATGACCCTGCAGAAAGGGCCAAGTCTAAAACCCAACACTTAAAATCATGAATGTTTAACACTTCTTGCTCTGCGACTCCAGATAACACTATTACAGGAGATATAACTTTATCTTTCAGCTTAAGTGTTCGAGGTTTACAGAAGATACATGGAAAATTGGTCGATTTCTAAGAAAACTAGGGGCAGATTACAAGCCCCTTGCGTCACTTCTGCGCCGCCGTTGCTTCACTTTTTGTGACGCAGCGGCGGCATAAACAATGCGCCCCATTTACAACGTGACACATCTAGGGAGATGCGTCACATTGTAAAGCCCTGCGTCATATTATACCTGCGTCAGGTATAATGTATGCAGTGTGGGCGTTCCCACGCAAAAACCCATGTAGAACTGACGCAGTGAAATTTACAACATTTCACTGCGTCACTCTACGCCTTTACTGCGTCAAAATCCCTACGCCTGCTCAGACCAGGCGTAAGGAATGACGCACGGCTTTTTTAATGGGACTTGTGGCGAATTGCTGGAGTTGCATCTCTTTCATGAGCAACTCCAGCAATGCATCGCTTTTGGGCCAACTGATGCGTCAGAATTGCTGACGCATCTGTTAATCCTTGCGCCGTGGTGGCGCAAAGACATTTGGCTCTGGCGCAAGGAAACTGACGCATGTATGCAGATGCGTCAGTTCCTTGTAAATCTGCCCCTAATATTTAACTTAATGACCCAGATTTCAGGCAAATTGCAACACAGGAGGGCCAGCTCTGAATAAAAAGTGGGAGTTGGACAATGAATGTCGTTTGACAGCTGGCTTGTTACATTTTTTATATTGGCCCGATCATTTTTTACGCAGCCAGATTCTGAACCCATCCAATTACCCAATATAGTTCTTGTACAGTTTGCCCCCTCCCGTCAGATGTCACCACCCCTAGCAAACTTCATATTCTTAGACCTTAAACTCTTTTAAAGAGTGACATGGGTGGGTATTTGGTCATTGTCACTGTAGGAGAATTTTGTCACTAATAGTAAATCCACCCAGTGAACTTAGCTCTGAGCAATGTATCATCAAGATACTCCCTCGGCCTGTGCGCTCAGCTGCAGATATTAACTTCTAACATCTTACCAAAGGGCTTGCAGGATCAGGCGTACGATTAGCTTGTAAGCAAACCATGAATCTGAAGGTCAATCAGTACAGAGAAGTCAGCTCCTTAGTTGGCAGGACAGATTTAGCTGGAACAGCATGAGCCACTTCTGAGATACAGTCCACCAGAACAAAAATAGTCATGAGTCTCAGAGAAGTTGTGTTTTCAGGTCTAAAGGCATGGGATCTAAAATAGTGGAAATAGCATAGTCAGAACTTTCTCATTAGCATTGTTTAGATTCCATCTCTTAGGTGTCATTGGGCATTTTCAGGTCTTGCCACCATAGAGGTCTTTCGATCAAAGAGAGAGTTTTAGCTGATCTTGTGTAGCCCACCAAACTTATGATTATGATGTCAATAGAGGTGGGTGGACTGACTCTTCTTAGAGTGTGATAAATACAGTCTTTCTTTGTGACAAAGGAAATTTTAGGAGTCTGATCACTCGGAGGGTGAGCAACCCGAGAGTTAATTTCAGCAACAGTCACACTAGCTTTTACTTGCGCAGGTGCTTCACATTAAGTGATTGCTCTAATTATAAGCTTCAAAAGGACTATAATTTATTGGAACCTTTGTGGTTTTTTGTGAAGGATCTCAGCACTGTGGGTTAGGGACTCCAATACGTTCTTGGGAACTCTACTATAGAACCAGATTCAGGAACCTAAAAAGATCTTGTAGGAGTCTGGTGGGAGTCAGTGTCAGGATCTTCATTCCTACTTATGAATTACAGCTATACAGTTTCCTTCATGTATCTATTTATTAGGTGCCATCAACAAGTTCTCAAATAAACCTTTGGCTCGCAATATACACCTCTAGCATTGCCCTTCAGCAGCAAAACAAACACCTCCTTCAAAATAATGACTCTTTTTTGTAAATAATTCTTTATTGGATTTTCAAAATACTGACAACATCCATAAAAATACTGTATAAATATTAGAAAACTTTAAAAAACATGTATGTATTGAATTGTATTAATCAAAACACTTCTTATGTTAAACTGAGTCGTTCCTAATGACTTTCTAGCCGTATGGAAAAAGGAAGAAAAATAGAATAGAGAAAGAAAAGCAGTTATATTGCAGAAGTATGAAGAATAAGGTTGGCCTCAGACTATCTTGGAACAGAATTATCAGGGGTAAGAAACATGCAGAAGATAATTATCAATCTATATGTTGTAGATGAGACTTAGTAATAACAATATGGGCACTTGCTTTAAAGAACATTTACTCAAATGACAGATTATCACTTCAGGTGTTTTAGATAATAAATATTAGTTCTCCATATAGCAATCATATATAATCATTCAGCCGGTATGTCAAGACTCTCAGGAATGGTTCCTACATAGTCTTGAAGCTATGAGCGTGCGCTAAGAACCAATACAAAAATGTGTAGTGCTGCCATTGCCACGCCTTGTAGCTTGTCCTTGTGTGGGGGTGGGTAGCACCATCTCCATCTTGTCAAGATGCACATTTTAGCTGCTGTTAGTGCCGTATCTGTCCATCTTTTTATGTGGGGGGGGGGGACAGGGTCCTGCCTGGTGTGTTGGCAGTGTAAGAAAATCAGTGCTGGGGAAAATGTATGAAAAAGTTACTCAACACAGCGCAGCAACCAGTTATTCTATTGCATTGCATGAAAGGACTAGAGCCAGCAGCACTGTATCTACTAAGATATGTTGCTGTTGCTCTCCACCCATTCGCTCTCGCATTTTTAACTGCCTTGCACCATGCTCACACTCTTGCATGATATTGTGAGGGTTTTTGCGTGATACCTAGAATACAGTACAAAATACTATGCTTAGACATAGTTTAATATTTATCAAACTTTGTATGGGTGCTGTATATTATAGCTTACATGCAAAATTAGAAAGGTTTTGAGAAAAGGAACCTTTTCTCAAACATTACATCTGCCTCAAGGAGGAGTACATTTGTGGTGCAATGCACTGTTTGCCTTTTTTTTGTTTTAGAAAATGAGGGTTTGTATCAAAATCCATATGTGGTTGCATGGGAACACAAAGCTCTACTTTGTATTACTTAAGGGCAGTGGCGTAACACAGGCCCTCGCAGCACCCGCAGTGCTAAGTGGCCCCCGAGCTGCAGGGGGCTCCCTCAGCACGGTACTCAGGCCTGGGAGCTCCGGATTAAATCCGGAGCGGGGGCCCCTCCATGTACCTTGCAGATGGGCCCGTTCAACTTTCGTTACGCCACTGCTTAAGGGCTATTTTCCAATGCAATTAAGATTTGCACTGGAATGAAAATCCCATTTCAGGACTTTGCATTGGCTTGGGTCACTTTCTGTTAATCTGTACTAGTGCAAATCCTGGATAAATCTGGGTCAGTTTGTTTGTTGTGTTCATGGTATGTGCAATCCTTTGCCTGGAGAGTTGCAAGGCACTAGAGGACTATATAAGATGTAACATATCTCCATTTGGGTCCCTGAAACCTCCAGCAGTCAGTAGTGTGAGTCTTATAATTAAGTCATATTTTATTAGATCAATTCAAGGCATGTATCAGTTTGTTATAAGTGAATTTCAGTCTTGCTTTTCGGAAGTCATTATCATGGTTTTCCAACAATGAGAACCATTCTTCTGAATGTTCTTTTGTGAGCTAAGTTAGCATTTCACCTTCAGAAGTTGGAGCAGACTCTTAGAGTAAACTTCTTCAACGAGGGTGTTATAATTAATGGCCGGACATGCCACCTTTGAAATTGCTCCACTTTTAAATACAAATCTAGTGGAGAGCCAGGCAGAGGACCAACTTTAGTGAAAGTTTCCAGTAATTACAGTGCTTCAATTGAATACACCTCCATACTTGTTTCAGTATGGAATCCTGCTTGGAGCATTGCAAAATATTTGATTTTACCTCCTGTCAGTATCTGATCAAGTGATTTGATTCCCTTTTCATACCACTCTGTCTGTGTGTTTATTGATCATGAATGCAATTTTATTACTGATTGGTGCCTGTTAGTGCAGGAAGCCATCCCTTCTTAATTGTTTATGTGTGTTGATCCATATTTGTTTGGTTTTATTCAAAATAGGGCCTTGAGGGCCAAGTGAGGCTGATGTACTCTTGTAGATCATATCAGGACCAGATTCGCCACCCATTAAATACTATTCTAGGAGCATCTAGTCAGATGTTTCGAACTGTGAAGAGGAAATGTGTGCTAGATGCACTGCACTAAGTGGTGTGCTTTCCAGTATACTTTCATGTAGATAGCCTTAGTGTTGAAATAATTGCAGTGTCCACGCACAAGATCAATTAAGAGCATATTCGGTAACACCAAAAGTCTCCTCACTGCATCTCTAACTTGGTTTTAAGTGGCAGAAACTAGTTCTAGGATGCTACCACCAGCAGAGACGGAACACAGTGCACAGCTCTTGTATATCACATCAAAGCCAGCACTAATAGCAGCAAGGAAATCTTCGCCATCATCAAACATTTCACCACGCCACCTGCCTTCTCCAGCAACATCACCCCCTCACGAGGACTTTGCAACAAGCTCTTGGAATTCTTCTCTAACAAAATCACCTCCATATACAGCAGCTTCGACTCCCAACTAGACCCCCATTACTGTTGTATCTTAGCTTCCCATCATAAATGAACCCTGGCCACATGGCCTGCCCTCCCCACTGTTGAAATCGCTGCTACCATGAAGACCATCCACTAGGGGGCTCCATTTGACCCTTACCCCCACCAAGCCTTCACCAAAGAACTCCTACTAATCAGGGAAGCACTAACACCCATCCTCACTCCCTCCTTCAACTCAGACACATTCCCAGATGGCTGGAAACATGCCACCATCATGCACCTGCTCAAGAAACCTTCTGCTGACCCAGCCATGCTTCACAACTAGTACAGACCCATCTCCCTCCTACCAAACCCGGCAAAGCTCTTAGAGAAGCTCATCAACCAACGCCTCACTGGCCACCTCAGCAACCACCAGCTTGGTGATGTCATGCAGTCTGGATTCAGGACCAACCGCAGTACATAAACAGCACTCATTTCTGCGACAGATGACAGCATTATCCTTGCCATAGAAGACATGGCAGCCCACATTCTTCTGGACCTCTCTGCAGCATTTGACACAGGCAGACACCCTATCCTCATCAGGTGCCTGCATGAGTTTGGCATGCAAGGGCCCCCTCTCCGCTGGATCTGCTTCTTCTTAAAGGACAGAAAACAAGCTGTAAGGCCTGGCACCTTACTCCTCAGATGCCTGCAAACTCATCAGCGGAATCCTGAAAAATTCAATGTTCAGCCCCACCATCTTCAATGCAGAGATGATTCCTCTGGCCAATGTCATCTGCACATATTGCATCAACATCCTCTCCTACAGAGACAATGCACAACTCAGACTCTACCTCTCAGGCAAGACACCCAACACTAGAAACAAGTTCACTGCCTGCATGATCGAAGTCGCTAACTGGATGAAAGGCAACTGTCTCAAGCTCAACAATGACAAGATAGGTGTAGTGATCTTTGGCAAGAACACCTCACCATGGGCCTCCAACTGATGGCCAGAAGAACTCAGACCGACACAGAGAACCTATACCAAGAACCTCAAAATAATCATAGACAGCAAACTGGGCATGACTTCACAAGTCAACGCGTCACTGCATCCTGCATCCTGCTTCAACACCCTAAAGATACTGAGGAAGATCTTCAGATGGCTCCCAAAGCAAAACAAGAAAAACTGTCACTCACGTCCTAGTCACCAGCAAGCTGGACTATGGGAACACACTTTACACTTGGATCACCAAGCAACTCACTAGAAAATTACAGACAATCCAGAACTCAGCCGCCAGACTCATCCTCAACCTCAAAACAGAACTCACATTACACCACACCTTAAGGAACTAAATGGGCTTTACATACACAAACACTCTCATTTGAAACTCCTCACACACACATTCAAGGCACTCCAAAACTCAGGCCCCACCTACTTGAACAGTCTCATCTCCTTACACCAGCCATCCAGACACCTCCACTCTGCAGGACTCCTACTCGCCAACATCCAACACATACACAGAACCAGATCAGGAGTATGAGCATTCTCCTACATTGCTCTTAAAGCGTAGAATGCCCTCCCTCTCCACATCATAGCCTCCTCCTCCACTCTTCTTGAATTCCTCAGGAAGCTGAAGTCCTGGCTTTTCAATTAACCAACCTACCATAGGTAGAGCTAGGCACACACACCTATTCAGCGCCAGGATACCCTCATGGATGATGGTCCACTTTACAAATACACATAACCTAACCTAACATAACGTAACATAACATAACATACCATACCATAACACTTTTAGTTCAGTTTATTTTGTATCCTGAGAAATGTTCAAACTTGTTTATATTGTCTAAGACATTCTGTCATGAAAAGCCAGGTTTTATAAGTAGAAGCAGTATGTCATATGTATATAGTAACAGCTTTATTTCCCCTGACAAGTACGGTATTCCTGATATTTGTTAGAAAATTCAGATTTTTACAACCTGTGGTTCAATGACAAATGAGAGAAGTACGAGTTCCAAGGGATATTGAATGAATTGATGAATTGCCTTGATCTGAAATAGTTACATGTTAATAAAGTAGAGTTTGCTTGATAGAGAGAACAGAATTTTTGTGTGAGCTTAGAGTCAACTGAATTTTGAAGTTACCCTTGAAGCTTGATCTCATTAAGATGGGAAATAAGTCGGGCCATTCAACGCTTATCAACAGCTTTTCCAGTGTTGAGGACCACTACCAATGTATTATCCTGTGCTTGCCATATAAAGAGTATTTCCATGTGGTGTCCAGATGTAATCTCTGACAAAGACAACTTGCTTTCTTTGTATAACAACGGAGATACATTTCTTTTCGCTTTGTACCAGATCCTGTCCAAGATTTTTTCCACATCTGTATTTATTAAAGATATGAGTCTGTAGCTACCAGATTCATCTAAATCCTTTTCAAGTTTCAGAGTGAGAGTGACAGAGGATCTATGAAATTCTTGCAGGAGTCAGTTGCTTTCTCCAGCTTATTTAAATGTCTTACATAGTAAAGGAACATGTTGACTGGAATCTAGCGTATAAAATTCAACTTGAAGGCCATCTTACTCTTGAGCTTTCCCCAGTGACATAGATTTGATGGCTCTTCAATGTGTTCTTCTATGATAGCTCTTTCCAGGTTCCCTATCACATCTTCATTGAATTGCGGTAAGTGTAGATGTTCAAGAAAGTAATTTTCCTGTTTGCAACTGTCAACATTTACTTCAAAGGTCTATAGTTTTTCAAAGAATGTTTCAAATACTTCAGAGATCTGTATTGGATTAATGAAGTGTAAACCCATTTTCGATTTAATGGCCGGAATTGAGCGGTGTGATTCTATTTGTTTCAGTTGCATTGCTAAGAGTTTCTCTTAGTTCATATTGCTTGAATTTTATTCTAGGCAATGCTGTCTCTGCTTTGGAAGTAAAGTGTGCAATAAAGTCTAATTTGACTTGGATCAAATGTGGCAAAATGTATGGTGAAGGAAGTGCCCTGTATTATTCATTTAATGTTTGAAATTGGTAATCCAATTTTTGTTGTTGATCCTGCGTTTTCTCTCAACTGAGCGTCTATTTTTTTGTTACACGTAAAATTTGCATGCATCACATTCCTGGGATTTGGAATACCGAGAGCTATTTCCATTCATATTGCTGAGTGACCGTTTTCCGTTATCAAATATTACACAGTCCTCTTGTCCAGGCGATATCGAATTAGATATTAGAAAGTAGTTGGTTCTTGTTTCTGTACCAAAATTATCTGTTGCTCGAATGAAGTAGGCACCAAGGGCCCAATAAGATGTAATCCATAATCATATCTACCAGCAAAATTTTGCCTTTGTTACAGCCCGTCTCAGAGAGGGGTAGATAGATGTATTAGTGGGTCTCAGGTGGGTCTAAGGTGAGATTTCAGTCTCCTCCCAGTAAGCCTTTGGTGTATCTGAATTCTGTCAGCATACTGTGCATTTTGGCAAAGTCATCCAATTTATCACTGTTTGTGCATAGACAGAGCCAACCAGTAAGTAGAAGGTTAGGATGTGTAGTTTTACAAAAGCCTATCTGCTCCTGGGATTGGATCAAGTCTTGCAGGTGTGTGTTGTCAAATTCTTGTGCAGGAGAATTGTGGCTCCCCCTCTCTTATATATTAGTCTTATAGCATATATCACTATCCCTACTCAGACACATTGGAGATTTGTTGTCTTTACTTTTGATAGGAAAGACATGACCCCTATAATAGTTCTTTTTTGTTTGTTTGAACTAAGAAATGTACTTTAGGAGTATGCCTGAATGTGTTTGTAGTAATGACAGAAACACCAGTTTTAAATGGTGGTGTATCCATCTAAGGCGGTCATGCCCAACTTGTCTCTGGAGTATTATACTTAAGAAGTTTCCTTTCATAAATCTCTATGTGGGCACCAGCGATAAGTTCTGTGGGTAGGAAGGAGGGGAGCATATTTAAGACCTACTAGCCTTTATTATTTATCCTGCTTAAGACAGGATTTAGATTAGACCCTTTCCCTAGAAGGTGACCTAGGAGGATTCCTAGTGGGGCAATACTGATTTCCAATTAGACACTGGTCTTCTTTAGGGTATTTTTGAAGTCCTTGGGTGCTGTCATACATTTGAGTCCATTTCGAAGCTCCTATATTCATTTGGTGGGGTGGTAGTGATGTCCATGTTGTGTTCCTCTGTAGAGTTCAAAACTCTTTAGTTCACCAGGGTCATGGTAGTCTTTTGTCTTATCATTGATCATGATAATCATTACTGCTGGATCCAGCAAGGCTGTATCTGATCACGTTTCTTAAGAGGACATGCAATTTAATCCAATCTGTGTGGCCAGTGAGAACATTTTAGTTCTGAAGTGTCTTTATTTGGTTTTGCCACTTAAAAAAGGGAGAGTCCTTCAGGAGTCTGTAATTATCAATTTTAGCCAATGTTGTCTTGTATTATAATAGAACAATATAATATAAGCTGCTTTCTTTCTGAAAGTAAACTTTTTTACAAACAGGGAGCTGTCCATGTGGTACTGCAACATCATCATCGGGTACCCAGCCCAATACAAATTGGCTGGTGCTCATTTCTTTCTGTCCGGTATAGTTAATAGATTTCCCCCACTTCACACAGATTCTACAGCTCAAATTCTCCTTGCAAGAGAGCACTGCAACTTTTCCAATTCGCACCACTCCATGTCAGGTGCCACTTCACATCTATAGCGGCTGCAAGGTGTTTACTGTTCTTGTGTAAAGAGGAGGAGGTGACTTGCCAGTCAACGTTACTGGCCCGGGCAGCACCTCCACCAATCTGTGCCGGGGGATTTGCAATCGTGCCATCACTGCAGGAAGTTTCTTTGTATGACTGTATGTATGGGTGTATTTCATATTTCTTTAGAGCTCCCTAGCAAAAGGCAGTGGAGCGCTTTATACGATCAAAGGGTCAAAGACTAGAAAAAAGTAATCAAGTGATAGGAGAGGTAGCTGCTTTGTGGACTGTTAATGAGTTCTAATGTAGTCATGCAATGTTCCTTAAAAAGGGGAATATTCAACTCTTGTAAATTGGAGTCGTTTTGGAGCAGTCCAGAATGATACAAGGATGGTATTCCAGATTCTGAGGGAATAGACATAATTTTCTTTTTTGCTGTATTTGTCCTGCAGAGTATCCTGAGTATCCAAGGCATGTCTTATGGGGCCTATGGGAGATGTCTTTGCATGGTATGTCCTGACTAAGGGTGTCATTACGATGACGGACGGACTTCAGCCCATCCGCCATTGTATAGGATTTGGGACCTGCTGCCTACGAGGCAGCCTAACCACAATCCGAATAATGATGAGACAGCCACCACGGCGGTCGCATTCCCTATCTTTTGTATTGCGGCGGGGATGCTGTCAGCAGCCCCCGCCACAATACAAAAAATATGGAGTGTACATAACGCTGTACTACTTGGTGCAGGGTTATGTAGCAGGGCACTATAGGTGCCCCCCAGGGCACATGTCCCTGCCCCAGGGATTAAGGGGGGGCATGCTATGGGCCCCCAAATCTGTTTCCGACAGTCATTTCACGGCGGGTTGACCGCCGCGGAACGACCAGAGGAAAGGGATATTATAATCCCAACGGTATTGCCTGACAGGCACCGCCGCAATTCAGGAACACGCGGTGAGTCCGACGGACGGTCGGATTGAGTCTTTCCGACCGCCTTGCTTCCCCCCTGCTATCATGATATGGCAGGGGAAAACCGCTTTACGATGGCGGAGGGACCGCCACCGACAGCCTGTCGGTCCCTCACCATCATAATGAGGCCCCAAGTACGCAGCTGCTTTCATCCCTCTGTAGTCCTGCAATGCTTATGGTGATCTTGACCTGCTTTGCTGGTATCATAACGATGCATTGTGCCCAACATTCATTTCAATTAGGTTAGACATGGTGCATCTCGCTTAGTGAACGACTATCTTCCCTGAGGCCTAGCTCCGCCCCATGACATTTTTCAAAGAGGACAGCTGCATCAGAATATCTTGGTCACAGTCATCCGAGGATGCTATTATGCAGGTGGGACAGCACTATACCCCAGTTCATTTCAGGCATGGGGCCTTAAAATATGGTGGTGGATTCTGCTGACAAAATGAAGATTCCTGGGTTACAGAGAAGTATATCTAGTGATCCACATCAGAGCATCACTGGCCAACAGTTTATCTACAACTCACTGCCTTCAAAATACTTTTCCTAACTCAATGTATGCATTGTGCTTTTTCCTCACTCCCTGTCCACCTAATGCTATCCACAATCACTGTGTGTTGTTTTGTTCCAGCACTTCTCTGACATCATTGCATGCATGAAACATCCATACTGTTAGCACAGCATCTCTCTAGTTCCTGTCTGCAAATCTTTCTGCGTCTCCTTTTCTGTGCACATTCTGTCTGCACAGGGCAACTGCATTGCTCATCCCCAATCACAATGCAAACAGCTCTTCAGCCTCATTTACCCAAGTCCCCGCATTTATTGCACTTCTCCTTGGCTCACAAAATGTAGGCACATATTTACAAATAAAGTGGCAAAGCGTCTCATTAAGCCAAAAAGGCTAATGACACATTCTGTCACTTTAGAATCGCTGGGCTGCACCATATTTACAAGAATATGGTGCAGACCTGCTTTTCTCCCTGTGCTGGCGCTACATTTAGCAGCCTAGTGACAATACAGGCACCCTTGCACTATAGTGCAAGGGTGTCTGCATTGAGGGGATTATTGTTTATGTGCAAGAAGGAGGCCCTTCCTGCACATAAACAATCTTTAAATGGCGTTTTGTTACTTCAATGTGTGCTGCTTAATGCAGCACACATAGAAGATTATAAAATGTCATTTTTAAAAAGATTGTTTATGTGCAGAAGGGTCACCTTCCTGCACATTAACAATCAATGGCCTTTGCTCTTTTTATGTGTGCTGCACAACACAGCACACATGGAAACAGCAAAAACGAGGAGAAATAAAGCATTTCTCCTTGTTTCACCTGTTTAAGACCATGTTTTCCCTAGTCTTAATTTTGGCGCTTCTCCCTTTACAGCGTTAAACCACGTTAAGTGGCTTGCCGCTGCCTAGTAAATAAGGTGAAGCACATATTGCCACAGGAACGTCACTAAAAGTGACATTCCTGTGGTGATAGGGGCTTGTGATATGCCCCTCAGTTCGCAGGGTGCAATATGGGATTGAAATGGTTTCATGCAGAATGTCCCTCGAAACCATAAAATCAGTCACAATACATGCAATGAACATATGGGTTAAATCCAAGAAAAATAATTATTTATACTCCCATGTGTGGGTGCCTGCCTTCTGCAAAAGATGCATTTTGCTTTAGAGTCTCTCCTGGCAAATTGGTGCTTTATAGTTTACTGTCCCATTGACCCTCTCTCGCAACGGAGGAAACATGTCCAGAATGATCTGTGCTAACTAGCCTAGATGCTGAAAAAGGTTGCAATTAAAAATGTTTCTGTTTTACCTGCATACCAGCCGCTAGCAGACGGCCGCTTCCAGCCTCCTACGCAGTGCCTTCCGTGGATGGAACACTGTCAATATGCACAGCTAACTACAGAGGCGGTTGGTTCATAAATTGTTACCAAGAATAGCAATTGTATTTCTAGCTAATGTGTTTCACTGGAGTGTTTTGTGGCTACACGTGCAAAATCTCAACACTGGCCTAAAAGTGCTTCTGAGTTCTTCGAGGACTGCTTTTAGGGCTGGGAATCTTCAGCCCCTGCAGCCATGAACACAGCCTTGGGGGAGCAGGACACCATTTGTATTTAGATACATCTATAATTTGCAGCAGCAGAGAAATACCACTGCTGAATACTGGACTAGACTGTAGGGTTTTGGGATATCTTTTGAGTTTTCTTTAGAACCTCCTGTGAGGTTGATTTTTCAGCCATGATATTTGGAAAATTATTCTGTTGCATTAACTTGTAGCCCACTTCTTCTAAAAATATATTGAGGAATGATGAACCCAATACCTAACAAGAGTATTTAGGACACCCTTGTGCCCTCAAAAAACTCTGGATTCTTGATTAGAGACTTCAGTGTTTCTGTCGTACAGATCATGAGAACTATTACTACCAGGATCATAAACATGGGTAAATTCGAGACTGCTTGACGAAGATTTGAATGAATCCCAATATTCATGTTCTGTGTTTGCAACTCATTTTACTTAATCCTTTCAATTCTTTCAATTATATAGGCTAAATATCCAGAGTAACAGCAACATCAAGACCTGCTGGAGGGAATTCTGGCACTTTTGCTCCGCTCATACATTGTGGCCTAGAGTGAAACATTCTGGGGGATTTATTTTAGCCCCTAGTTCAATGGTAAGAGATTTGAAAAAATCATGGGATCATAGTGGGAAAGTTCAAGTTTGCGATTATCAAGGCAAATTTGTTGCAGACGGATCCCCAGGAAAAATATCATCATCATGGCAAAACGCAAACTTTGAATGCTGGAGTGACAGAAAATGAGAGATGTAGTACACAACCATGGGCACAAAGCGAGAAACTCGCTGCTAGGATTCCATTTCTAGAGAACGCCAGAGCTGGTGTGAGCACAGGAAGCCAATTTCATTTAAAAAGGATCTCCAAAATGCAGATCTTCCTTGATGCATGTGAGTACTTTTAGACAGGGATGAAAACACAGCAAGAAATTGGCACAAAAAAGGTACTCTCAGGCACAGATAATGTAAGGGAAAAATCAGCTTACTGTACTAAATAAATATGGCCCCTCTGCATCAACTTCACAGTTTTGAAAGCCTTCTTAAATGACTCCTTAAGTTAGTACTTGAGATCAACACCACTTTAACCCACCTGGATGACAGAGGTCAAATAATGAAAAAGCATTTATTGAAGTTTACAGGTGCATTGTTCTTTAATATTTGCTCTTAAGTCAATGCCCATACAGAACATGTGTATGTGTTTAAATTATAGTCCTCTTTCATATCGCTGTCCACATTGATAGATAGCAATTGATAGAGGGGATAACATCCTATGGTATGCATTGAGGCCTTGGTATTGTACAATAGCACCGTACTCATAGGACGGAAACATAGAAAGATTGAAGGGAAGTGTGAATGCATACTTTTAAGGGTTTAATTCGCACATGGGACTGCTGTCATTTGATACAAAAACATTAATGGCCTGATTGTATGAAGCAACAATATTGGTTAACCACAAAGACCCCAGATAAGACCTAGGGAAGGGAACTAGAGGCAGGGGGCACTAGGAGCAGGCAGCCTCCAATCAATAATGTTTAACACAAAAAGAGCCGCTCCCTGTATGGTGACCTGAGTGCTACAATGTTATTTTGTGAGTGCCGGCATCTCACAAAAAGTAAAAGACTGGTCTCACACACCACCTGGTGTCATGCTTCATCATTGACCAGTCCTCGCCCTCTAAAAACTTGGTTTGGTAGAGGGCGGGCATACACCTGATGACAGGGATGCACTTCTAAAGCTAAGTGGGGGCCCTTTACAAAAAAAAGTGAGGTTTAAAAAGCCATTGCAGATGTCAAACTTTTTAATGTAATTGGCATCTGTATGGTGGTTAAAATGAATGATCGGTGTGTTGGGGATTCTATTGTCCCCCCACCGTGATGTAAGTGGTCGACATGTTTCTGCCAACTGGCCCAGAAGGGTCCGTGGCATTCATCAGGACCTATGTTACTCAGTCAGACTCCACCCTTACCGTGCTGTGTTGGCAGGGTTCCACTGGGTGGGGTGATCACTATCACAATCACACTCCACCGATGAGCGGCTAATTAATTCAAGCCTGTATCGAAAGAAAACAGAGTGAAATCCAAAAAGTAGCAACATGTTCACAGGTATTGTGAACGTCATCCAATCTGCCACATATCCATGCAAAACATAGTGAGTGGGTATAAGTGCAACGGACTGTGTCATTCATCTGTGCACTTAATACTTAGTGGGGAATGAAATCCTCCATGCTTACCCTATCAAATGGGACCTACTAGCCCCATAGGAGGGTGAGGGAGAGAGACCCCTTTGGTCAAGCGCTGTATATGAGGAGAAAAAAGGGAAAAAAATCCAGGTGAATCAATAGATGTCGCAAAGTATCCTGGGTGAAGTTGTGAGCTTTAAACAAAATGGGGTAGTACATGGAAAATTCCAAGAATACACGACCATTATGGACATACACACTCATCCACTGCAAAACCCTCATGCTCTTACTGTTTGAGGGAAATCTCCTGCCTCTGCACCTATGTCTGTGTTCCTCATCTCCTCGCTGGTAAAGGAGGGGAGTGAATCTGTGCTCTTTATAGTGTTCGCGCCCTGTCTCTAGTGCTAATTAGCCAGTTAATTGAAGCTGATTAGCGGCGATCCGGTGTCCCGGTCAAGCGCTGGTTAATGATTGCCTGTCCTGCCTGATTGTTGTAAGAAGCGTGACCAGGCCTTAAAAGGAGTTTCCCATGTCGCGCGCGATGCCTGCCTGACATCCGCTGTAATGCTCAGAGCGGCCGCCGCCGCTAGTGCCCCAGGCGGTCTAACCCATCGCGGATCGAAATGGCACATGCGCACATATTGTGCTTTGTCGTCTCAAGGAGAGGGAGTGCCTAGCCGGTGCCTAGTATGACGCGCTATCGAAGAAGTGCTCATACTGTGCAGTGCTCGCGTAACTAAGGCTATCTATATGCGAGGTGATTATAAAATAGAAAAAAACGTCTGTTGTTAGGCAACCGCCTCACTTCAATAATTTTATTTAGAAATGTGCCACATCCATTAAAAAAAGGGCCATAACGGCCCTGGTCACTGTTATGACAATGTGGCTATTTTGTGTTTTCAATAACTGTATTTGGCGCTATGATAAGTGCCTTGTGTGTGATCTAGTAGGTCATGCAGAGGCCATATCGACAACGACAACTCTGGTGCGACTGTGGCTATGCTATATATATTCTAGTGCTGCGCTTAGTATGCATTGTAATGGACCGTCTAATTACAATAGCGTATGTAGGCGCTAAGATATACTTATGCTGCGCCTTATGTGTGATGTAGTAGGTCATGCGATGACCATAACGGCCCTGGCCACTCTGGTGCCACTGTGGCTGAAATATATACTTTTTGGTGCTGCACCTTGTATGCAATGAAAAAGGACCGTCTATGCACGGAGTCATGAGCTATAAAGTTCCTGCTCTTAATCTCATAAGTGCCACCCTCAACCCATGCGCGAGCACTCGCGCTGTAGTAGAGGAATGCCCTGAGTAAAGTAATTACTATACGGGGCTATGAGTTCTGTTCTTATTGATGACGGGACTCTCGTCTAAGAGGTTGAAGGTTTTTAGAGGAGAGGTGGCCAGGACTAAGATTATTTTCAAGGCAGGAAGTTATTTTCAGGGACACAGTAGTGACCTTATCTAGGAAGGGTTCGCTGTGTATGAGCAGGTCTGAAGAGTTCTATGTTATTTTATAAAAAAAGGAGTTCTGCCGGACATTTAGTGTTCTGTTCCCAAGAGTGTCAGGGCGGGCGCTCGTGGGTTACTGTGCCATTTGTAGCCAAGGGATTTCGTCATTGAGTCCATTGTCCCATGTGCGGAGCCAATACACCCATCTCTGCTCTCTGATGTGGAGTGGTCTGGTAAGGTCCGTCTTACGTTTTTTCATGACTTCCAATACCACCCATCTCAGGTCGCTATCCTTGTGGTTGAGTTCCAAAAAGTGCCTAGTAAGTTTGGTGTTTGTCTTTTTGCATCGTATCGTGCTACGATGCTCATTGATACGAACTTTAATTTTTCTGGTGGTCATGCCCACATACATGAGACTGCAGGGGCAGGTAAGGAGATAGACCACATTTTCAGTGTTACAGTTGCTAAAATTGTTAAGTTTCCAAGGATTCCCAGTGCCTATGTCCACTTCTTTTGTGGTTATGGTGAGTGGGCATGCAACGCAACCTCCACAAGCAAAGTTTCCAGTGGGTCTCTGTGTATTCCATAGGGTGACCTGGTTTTCTTTCAGTGTTGGAGGGTCTTTGGCATGCACTAATTGATCACGGATGTTTTTACTCCTTTTAAACGCGAACAAAGGGGGCTCCCAATGTTGATCAGCTCCGTCAAGAATATGCCAGTTTTTCTTTATAATCTTCTGTACAGCGTTTGAAACAGGTGTGTATGTGGTTACACATACAACACGGTCTGGTTTTTCTCTATTGGTATCCTCTAGGAGTGCCTCGCGGTTATTATTTCTGGCTCTCTTCTTGGCTTTCTTTATCATTTTCTTAGGGTAGTGTCTATCCAGTAGTTTCCTTTCTAGTTCTTCCGCCTGTATTGTGAAATTCTCTGTTTCTGAGCAATTCCTGCGAACACGTAAGAATTGACCGACTGGCAAGTTGTCACGCAGTGCTTTGGGGTTGTAGCTCTCATACAACAAGAGGCTATTCCTGTCCGTAGGTTTATAATGGACTTTAGTACTGATTCCATCTTCTATCATGTTGATATCCAGATCCAAAAACACGGCGTGATTCTTGCTGATGGAGTGGGTGAACCTAAGGTGATGGTCTTTTGTATTCACCCAGTCTACAAAGGTTTTTGCTGTGTTTTCATCCCCTCGCCATACAATGAACACGTCGTCGATGTAGCGTTTCCAAGTCTTCATTTGTTCAGTAAAAGGGTTGTCTTCATTGAAAATGTAGTCCTCCTCGAATTGGTGAACATATAGGCATGCTAAACTGGGGGCAAAGGTTCTGCCCATCGATGTACCCGTGATTTGATGGTAAATCACGTCTTCAAATTCGGAAAAATTCTCGGTATGGGCAATCTCTGCACATTCCATAATAAAATGTCGGGGGTGAGGAAATCCCATTCCAGGTTCAGCAAGATTTCTTCAACAACTGCCAGTGTTCGTCTTTGGGGGGTACTCGTGTACAGTGATTCTATGTCCATGGTAATGAAGATATCCTCTGTGGTGATTTGTAGGTCTCGTAGGAGGCACAATACATCTTTAGTGTCCCTTAGGTAGGACTGAGATTTCTGTACAATTGGTTTTAAAAACCAGTCGCAAAACTGCGAAAGGGGCTCCAGAATGGATCCGATGCCGGAGACTATCGGCCTGCCCGGCGGTGGCACTCTCCCTTTATGAATTTTGGGGAGAGTATAGAACGTCGGTGTTCTTGGGTTCTCACTGATGAGAAAGTCAGCTTTGTGCTTTGTGATCCAGTTATGCCAAAGTGCTTCGTCCACTATGCTTTTTATTTTCCTGATCAGACGAGGTGTTGGGTCTTCTGTGTATATTTCGTAGCTGGTGTCATCGGAAAGTAACCAATTGCACTCATCCCTGTACATGGTTTTATTCATCAGGACTATCGCGCCACCCTTATCAGCTGGTTTGATTGTTAGGTCTGTGTTGTTCTTCAGGTCTTCTAGTGCTTTTCGTTCTTGTTTAGTGAGATTTTGAAAGCCTTTCTCCTTTGTGAAGTTGATCTTCTCAACCTCTTTGAGAACTTTTTGTTCAAAGGCCAAAATATGGCAAGGAATGGTCTGGGATGGGGGTACAAATGTGGATTATTTCTTCTTTAAGCCTGTGCTGTTCACCTCAGTCTGCTCTTCCCTTCTGTCCCCAAAGTGGTGACGGAGTTTGATCTTTCTGAAGAACTGTGCTAGTTCAGTATTGAGTGTAAAAGGATCGTTCAGTGGTGTGGGGACGAAGCCTAGGCCTTTGGAGAGGACGGTTTCTTCGTCTTTGGAAAGGGTGTGGTCACTGAGGTTGACGATATTTGTTACTCTAGGCTCGTCGACGGGCCGTTGCCTCTCCCTCTGCTCCTCGTTCCCATCGCGACCGACGATTGGTCTTCCCATTGCACTCTTGTGTTCTGTTTTTTTCTTCCTTTTCCCCTGCCACGGCCTCTGTATAAAAAAGGCTGTGGGCCCTGTGGGAAGCCAAATCCTGGAGGGTAATAAGGATGCTGCCAAAACCCAAACTGTGGCATGGGTGGCTGCATCATTGGGTTATGGTAATTCTGTTGTCGTCTTCCCTGGTGGCCATCGGTACTCTTGTCACTACTGCTTCCACTTGTACTTCTCTCGTCTCCTGAGTTGAAAGTCCAGTTCTGTGGGGTTGGCCTAAAGCGTTGTTGTTTCCTGTATGGTAGTTGTTGAGGAGCTTTCTCGTAGTACTCATCTGTAGTGTAAGGATATATGGTCTCGCGGCTGAACTTTTGGACGTCTTTCTTAAGTTTCGTCAGTTTTGACTGGGTGAGATATTCTTTGTATTCAGCGTGTCTTTATTTATCTCATCCAGTTTCTTCTTGAATACGGTTATATGCACCATGGTTTTAAATCTACTTTCGCTTTGTTGAATTTCTATCAGGAGGGCATCCGCCAATTCCCTGGCAGTGTTGATGATAAGGACTAGCCAATCCTTGGTGCATTTCCATGCAATTCTGGACCAATTGGTCCGGAATTCTTTGTTGTTAAGGAAAAGTCTTGGCTCATTTGTAACCACTAAGCCCCTAGGAGCGCTGTTCTTCCACAGATACTCCGTCATGAATGCTCCATGTAAGGCAGTTCGGATCTGCTCTTTTTTCTTTGAGGTAAGTGATTCCCATTCGTCCGAATTCTGGACTACTTGTGATACCACCGTTTCTGCTAATAAAGACGGGGTCCTTAGAATTTCTGCATAGTTCTCCTCATTAAACGCGAACTCGGTATCCATAATTGTGCTGAACCAGGTCTGGTTAAATTGTTCCAGACTCAGGATATAACCCACACTTGGGTCAGTGATTAACCCCTACAGGTGTTCCCACAGCTATCCGCTGTACAAAAATGTTTAACCACAAAGACCCCAGATAAGACCTAGGGAAGGGAACTAGAGGCACGGGGCACTAGGAGCAGGCAGCCTCCAATCAATAATGTTTAACACAAAAAGAGCCGCTCCCTGTATGGTGACCTGAGTGCTACAGTGTTATTTTGTGAGTGCAGGCATCTCACAAAAAGTAAAAGACTGGTCTCACACACCACCTGGTGTCATGCTTCATCATTGACCAGTCCTCGCCCTCTAAAAACTTGGTTTGGTAGAGGGCGGGCATACACCTGATGACAGGGATGCACTTCTAAAGCTAAGTGGGGGCCCTTTACAAAAAAAGTGAGGTTTAAAAAGCCATTGCAGATGTCAAACTTTTTAATGTAATTGGCATCTGAATGGTGGTTAAAATGAATGATCGGTGTGTTGGGGATTCTATTGTCCCCCCACCGTGATGTAAGTGGTCGACATGTTTCTGCCAATTGGCCCAGAAGGGTCCGTGGAATTCATCAGGACCTATGTTACTCAGTCAGGCTCCACCCTTACCGTGCTATGTTGGCAGGGTTCCACTGGGTGGGGTGATCACTATCACACTCCACCGATGAGCGGCTAATTAATTCAAGCCTGTATGGAAAGAAAACAGAGTGAAATCCAAAAAGTAGCAACATGTTCACAGGTATTGTGAAGGTCATCCAATCTGCCACATATCCATGCAAAACATAGTGAGTGGCTATAAGTGCAACGGACTGTGTCATTCATCTGTGCACTTAATACTTAGTGGGGAATGAAATCCTCCATGCTTACCCTATCAAATGGGACCTACTAGCCCCATAGGAGGGTGAGGGAGAGAGACCCCTTTGGTCAAGCGCTGTATATGAGGAGAAAAAAGGGGAAAAAATCCAGGAGAATCAATAGATGTCGCAAAGTATCCTGGGTGAAGTTGTGAGCTTTAAACAAAATGGGGTAGTACATGGAAAATTCCAAGAATACACGACCATTATGGACATACACACTCATCCACTGCAAAACACTCATGCTCTTACTGTTTGAGGGAAATCTCCTGCCTCTGCACCTACGTACGTGTTCCTCACCTCCTTGCTGGTAAAGAAGGGGAGTGAATCTGTGCTCTTTATAGTGTTCGCGCCCTGTCTCTAGTGCTAATTAGCCAGTTAATTGAAGCTGATTAGCGGTGATCCGGTGTCCCGGTCAAGCGCTGGTTAATGATTGCCTGTCCTGCCTGATTGTTGTAAGAAGCGTGACCAGGCCTTAAAAGGAGTTTCCCATGTCGCGCGCGATGCCTGCCTGACATCCACTGTAATGCTCAGAGCGGCCGCCGCCACTAGTGCCCCAGGCGGTCTAACCCATCGTGGATCGATATGGCGCATGCGCACATATTGTGCGTTGTCGTCTCAAGGAGAGGGAGTGCCTAGCCGGTGCCTAGTATGACGCGCTATCGAAGAAGTGCTCATACTGTGCCTTGCTCGCGTAACTAAGGCCATCTATATGCGAGGTGATTATAAAATAGAACAAAACGTCTGTTGTTAGGCAACCGCTTCACTTCAATAATTTTATTTAGAAATGTGCCACATCCATTAAAAAAAGGGCCATAACGGCCCTGGCCACTGTTATGACAATGTGGCTATTTTGTGTTTTCAATAACTGTATTTGGCGCTATGATAAGCGCCTTGTGTGTGATCTAGTAGGTCATGCAGAGGCCATATCGACAACGACAACTCTGGTGCGACTGTGGCTATGCTATATATATTCTAGTGCTGCGCTTAGTATGCATTGTAATGGACCGTCTAATTACAATAGCTTATGTAGGCGCTAAGATATACTGATGCTGCGCCTTATGTGTGATGTAGTAGGTCATGCGATGACCATAACAGCCCTGGCCACTCTGGTGCCACTGTGGCTGAAATATATACTTTTTGGTGCTGCGCCTTGTATGCAATGAAAAAGGACCGTCTATGCACGGAGTCATGAGCTATAAAGTTCCTGCTCTTAATCTCATGAGTGCCACCCTCAACCCATGCGCGAGCACTCGCGCTGTAGTAGAGGAATGCCCTGAGTAAAGTAATTACTATACGAGGCTATGAGTTCTGTTCTTATTGATGACGGGACTCTCGCCTAAGAGGTTGAAGGTTTTTAGAGGAGAGGTGGCCAGGACCAAGATTATTTTCAAGGCAGGAAGGTATTTTCAGGGACACAGTAGTGACCTTATCTAGGAAGGGTTCGCTGTGTATGAGCAGGACTGAAGAGTTCTATGTTATTATATAAAAAAAGGAGTTCTGCCGGACATTTAGTGTTCTGTTCCCAAGAGTGTCAGGGCGGGCGCTCGTGGGTTACTGTGCCATTTGTAGCCAAGGGATTTCGTCATTGAGTCCATTGTCCCATGTGCTGAGCCGATACACCCATCTCTGCTCTCTGATATGGAGTGGTCTGGTAAGGTCCGTCTTACGTTTTTTCATGACTTCCAATACCACCCATCTCAGGTCGCTATCCTTGTGGTTGAGTTCCAAAAAGTGCTTAGTAAGTTTGGTGTTTGTCTTTTTGCATCGTATCGTGCTACGATGCTCATTGATACGAACTTTAATTTTTCTGGTGGTCATGCCCACATACATGAGACTGCAGGGGCAGGTAAGGAGATAGACCACATTTTCAGTGTTACAGTTGCTAAAATTGTTAAGTTTCCAAGGATTCCCAGTGCCTATGTCCACTTCTTTTGTGGTTATGGTGAGTGGGCATACGACGCAACCTCCACAAGCAAAGTTTCCAGTGGGTCTCTGTGTATTCCATAGGGTGACCTGGTTTTCTTTCAGTGTTGGAGGGTCTTTGGCATGCACTAATTAATCACGGATGTTTTTACTCCTTTTAAACGCGAACAAAGGGGGTTCCCAGTGTTGATCATCTCCGTCAAGAATATGCCAGTTTTTCTTTATAATCTTCTGTACAGCGTTTGAAACAGGTGTGTATGTGGTTACACATACAACACGGTCTGGTTTTTCTCTATTGGTATCCTCTAGGAGTGCCTCGCGGTTATTATTTCTGGCTCTCTTCTTGGCTTTCTTTATCATTTTCTTAGGGTAGTGTCTATCCAGTAGTTTCCTTTCTAGTTCTTCCGCCTGTATTGTGAAATTCTCTGTTTCTGAGCAATTCCTGCGAACACGTAAGAATTGACCGACTGGCAAGTTGTCACGCAGTGCTTTGGTAGCTCTCGTACAACAAGAGGCTATTCCTGTCCGTAGGTTTATTATGAACTTTAGTACTGATTCCATCTTCTGTCATGTTGATATCCAGATCCAAAAACACGGCGTGATTCTTGCTGATGGAGTGGGTGAACCTAAGGTGATGGTCTTTTGTATTCACCCAGTCTACAAAGGTTTTTGCTGTGTTTTCATCCCCTCGCCATACAATGAACACGTCGTCGATGTAGCGTTTCCAAGTCTTCATTTGTTCAGTAAAAGGGTTGTCTTCATTGAAAATGTAGTCCTCCTCGAATTGGTGAACATATAGGCATGCTAAACTGGGGGCAAAGGTACTGCCCATCGATGTACCCGTGATTTGATGGTAAATCACGTCTTCAAATTCGAAAAAATTCTCGGTAAGGGCAATCTCTGCACATTCCATAATAAAATGTCGGGGGGTGAGGAAATCCCATTCCAGGTTCAGCAAGATTTCTTCAACAACTGCCAGTGTTCGTCTTTGGGGGATACTCGTGTACAGTGCTTCTATGTCCATGGTAATGAAGATATCCTCTGTGGTGATTTGTAGGTCTCGTAGGAGGCACAATACATCTTTAGTGTCCCTTAGGTAGGACTGAGATTTCTGTACAATTGGTTTTAAAAACCAGTCGCAAAACTGCGAAAGGGGCTCCAGAATGGATCCGATGCCGGAGACTATCGGCCTACCCGGCGGTGGCACTCTCCCTTTATGAATTTTGGGGAGAGTATAGAACCTCGGTGTTCTTGGGTTCTCACTGATGAGAAAGTCAGCTTCGTGCTTTGTGATCCAGTTATGGCAAAGTGCTTCGTCCACTATGCTTTTGATTTTCCTGATCAGACGAGGTGTTGGGTCTTCTGTGTATATTTCGTAGCTGGTGTCATCGGAAAGTAACCGATTGCACTCGTCCCTGTACATGGTTTTATTCATCAGGACTATCACGCCACCCTTATCAGCTGGTTTGATTGTTAGGTCTGTGTTGTTCTTCAGGTCTTCTAGTGCTTTTCGTTCTTGTTTAGTGAGATTTTGAAAGCCTTTCTCCTTTGTGAAGTTGATCTTCTCAACCTCTTTGAGAACTTTTTGTTCAAAGGACAAATTATGGCAGGGAATGGTCTGGGTTGGGGGAACAAATGTGGATTTTTCTTCTTTAAGCCTGTGCTGTTCACCTCAGTCTGCTCTTCCCTTCTGTCCCCAAAGTGGTGACGGAGTTTGATCTTTCTGAAGAACTGTGCTAGTTCAGTATTGAGTGTAAAAGGATCGTTCAGTGGTGTGGGGACGAAGCCTAGGCCTTTGGAGAGGACGGTTTCTTCGTCTTTGGAAAGGGTGTGGTCACTGAGGTTGACGATATTTGTTACTCTAGGCTCGTCGCAGTTGCCTCTCCCTCTGCTCCTCATTCCCATAGCGACCGATGATTGGTCTTCCCATTGCAATCTTGTGTTCTGTTTTTTTCTTCCTTTTCCCCTGCCACGGCCTCTGTCTAAAAAATGCTGTGGGCCCTGTGGGAAGCCAAACCCTGGAGGGTAATAAGGTTGCTGCCAAAACCCAAACTGTGGCATGGGTGGCTGCATCATTGGGTTATGGTAATTCTGTTGTCGTCTTCCCTGGTGGCCATCGGTACTCTCGTCACTACTGCTTCCACTTGTACTTCTCTCGTCTCCTGAGCTGAAAGTCCAGTTCTGTGGGGTTGGCCTAAAGCGTTGTTGTTTCCTGTATGGTTGTTGTTGAGGAGCTTTCTAGTAGTACTCATCTGTAGTGTAAGGATATATGGTCTCGCGGCTGAACTTTTGGACGTCTTTCTTAAGTTTCGTAAGTTTTGACTGGGTGAGATATTCTTTGTAGTCAGCGTGGTCTTTATTTATCTCATCCAGTTTCTTCTTGAATACGGTTATATGCACCATGGTTTTTAATCTACTTTCGCTTTGTTGAATTTCTATCAGGAGGGCATCCGCCAATTCCCTGGCAGTGTTGATGATAAGGACTAGCCAATCCTTGGTGCATTTCCATGCAATTCTGGACCAATTAGCACTAGAGACACGGCGCGAACACTATAAAGAGCACAGATTCACTCCCCTCCTTTACCAGCGAGGAGGTGAGGAACACGGACGTAGGTGCAGAGGCAGGAGATTTCCCTCAAACAGTAAGAGCTGAGTGTTTTGCAGTGGATGAGTGTGTATGTCCATAATGGTCGTGTATTCTTGGAATTTTCCATGTACTACCCCATTTTGTTTAAATCTCACAACTTCACCCAGGATACTTTGCGACATCTATTGATTCTCCTGGAATTTTTTCCCTTTTTTCTCCTCATATACAGCGCTTGACCAAAGGGGTCTCTCTCCCTCACCCTCCTATGGGGCTAGTAGGTCCCATTTGATAGGGTAAGCATGGAGTATTTCATTCCCCACTAAGTATTAAGTGCACAGATGAATGACACAGTCCGTTGCACTTATAGCCACTCACTATGTTTTGCATGGATATGTGGCAGATTGGATGACCTTCACAATACCTGTGAACATGTTGCTACTTTTTGGATTTCACTCTGTTTTCTTTCCATACAGGCTTGAATTAATTAGCCGCTCATCGGTGGAGTGTGATAGTTATCACCCCACCCAGTGGAACCCTGCCAACATAGAATGGTAAGGGTGGAGTCTGACTGAGTAACATAGGTCCTGATGAATGCCACGGACCCTTCTGGGGCAATTGGCAGAAACATGTCGACCACTTACATCACGGTGGGGGGACAATAGAATCCCCAACACACCGATCATTCATTTTAACCACCATACAGATTCCAATTACATTAAAAAGTTTGACATCTGCAATGGCTTTTTAAACCTCACTTTTTTTGTAAAGGGCCCCCACTTAGCGTTAGAAGTGCATCCCTGTCATCAGGTGTATGCCCGCCCTCTACCAAACCAAGGTTTTAGAGGGCGAGGACTGGTCAATGATGAAGCATGACACCAGGTGGTGTGTGAGACCAGTCTTTTACTTTTTGTGAGATGCCTGCACTCACAAAATAACACTGTAGCACTCAGGTCACCATACAGGGAGCGGCTCTTTTTGTGTTAAACGCAACAATATTGGTGCCTAGTTTATGAAGGGGTTTGTTGGGAAGTTTATGAAGGGGTTTGTTGGGAAACTGCCTAAGCTAGATAAGAACTCGCTTTGAACGGAATGATTGCCAAAGCTAAACATATCTGCAACCGAGACATGGTTGACTGGAACAGACTGAGAAAGATGTAGCTGCAACAAAACAAAGGGCTCAGAGATCTGGGGATCCTTCCTTAAGGTGCTACCTCAGACTCGTTTTGGTATTTTAAGTGAAATAATATGCTAATAACGTTGTATACAGTTCATTAAAACATCATAAATTTTGCAGTCAGAGGTAAAAAAAACAACTTGCAATCAATCTTAAAACAAACCAATTCCGTAGGAAATCAATGTAAATGGAAAATATACACATTTAGAGGTTTTATAATTGTCCAGAAATTGAATGTCTTTCATTTAAAAAAAAAAAAAAATCTAACTTGATGATTGCTTCAAAAATCAATACAAATAATGGTAAAACAATTAAGGGGCCGATTCCGATTCGGGCCGGAAATCTCTCCGACCGAGACGGACTCGGAGAGATTTCCGACCGAATCGGACCCTAGCAGTCCGACCGAACGAGTACGATGCGCACGTATGCCATCGGACTCGATTCGGTCGGACTCCCATTGAAGTCAATGGGAGCCAGTTGTACGACGCGTACACGGGATCCCATTGACTCAATGGGCACGACGCGAAGAAGGGCGCCCCCTACAGCGTGTTCGCGTCGATGCGGGTTGCACCGTACATGCACGTGTAGGGGGGACCCATGGCTCCCCCCTGTGTGCGACTCGCGTGCCTACGCTTCCAGGGGGGTCCGACACGGACCCCCAAAGTGCGGCTCCGACAGCTCCTTGGAGCCGGACTGCGCGAGTCGGTCGGAGCGGTCGCGATGCGCATCGTACTTACTCGGCCGGGGAACGTCTCCATTGCGCGGTGCGAGTCGTCCCCGTGCGAGTCGGTCGGAGCGGTCGGGTCCTGCGAACGAGTCGGTCGGAGATTTCGCGAGCGCACGTATCGTACTCGCTCGCCCGGACGCACGTACGATTCGGTCGGGAAATAGGGCTCCGAATCGGATCCGGTAATGCCGAATCCGATTCGGAGCCCTACCGGCCGAGATCGGAATCAGCCCCTAAGTGTCTATCCTTGCCTCAGGCAGTTCAAGATTAGCAACATGGTATTTACATACATGCTACTTGGACTGGAGTTTCTGAATGGACCATTAGACATTTATGACAATTTGAACCAATGTCAGAACTTTATCAGATTTCATGGGGAAGCGCTTACTTATGACCTACCTCCAGCCTAATCGTTGGTTGTGCTAATTCATTGCATGACCAAAAGATCCAGTGAAAACACTTGTAGATATGCATGTAAAAACACATAATGTCCTGCAAAAGTCATTCATTTTCTCTATATTGATGGAGGAGAAAGATGTACTACCACTACGTGAAAGAGAGAAAGTCCCTGATTCTGAGTCAGGCAGAGCAAAATTACTGCGTGGAACTTCTCTCTGTCTGATTCCAAGTGGGTTGGTTTTTCCACACCCTTTTTTTTCCACATGTGGGAGAACCAGACCTGATTTTACTGATCAGTAAATTTGGCACTGTAAAATCACATGAGGCTGTGGCTTCAAGAGCATCCAAGATGTATTTCCTGTTTTTTTCTGATGGCTGAGGGGGCACAGATAATGCTCCACTGCCAGAAAATCACTTACCTTTCCATTCTCCACTTCCGCACTGCCTTCCTCACCACCTCACCACTCCCCAGAGATCCCCACTAACATTTGCCACCTGTTCAGAGCAGTTAGTAAATATTTGTGTTAAATCACGGGGCATTGGGAACTCCTTATGTTTTTATGAACTGACAGATCAGTCCCTCACAGTACTTTCTTATTCCATGGGGGTTAGCTTATAATTGCACGGTACTAGGTTGGATTTTCCACAAAGTAATGAAGATGCAATGCAACTTTACTGAGTCCCCAAAACATTGCAACTCAGAATGAGGGGCTAGGCAGTACATACTACTAATTAAAACTATATAGGATGCAATGTATACTCTTCAAATTATATTTATCTGCAAAGATAGGTTGTTGGAGATTTCTAGAAAACAAATTGTGATAATGGCTGTGTTCAGTTAAAAGACCAGACTCCAGCAGTATTGGAAACCAATTCTGTTCAAAATGAAGAAAATACTAGATAGGGAAATGTAGGGAACTGGATTGTTAAGCCAAGGGGAGAGAGGCTGCAGTCTTTATATGAGCTTTGCCTGAGCTTCTACAAAACCAAAACAATATCACTCCTTAAATGTTAATTGCTTACTTTGAGGATAGTCTAGCTCACCTTGGTACCTGAATCAAGTAGTAAGGATGTTTTTAACAAATGCAAGGAGTATTCGAGTATTTGTGTTATACCATAAAATGAACAACATACATAAAAAAAAAAAAATTAACACTTTATAAACCAAGAAAAATACTGTTACAGATCAAGAGATGCTGAAGAAGCAGAAAAAGGGCCATGGCAAACAGTAGGGAAGTCAAATTCAATGTTATTCCATTGATTGGGTAAATCAAGATCGATGGATTAGCCTTGGCTGACCAGCGATGCAACACATTTTGGTAAAAATTGATGATTTGGCCTAGTCTAAAGGTCTATATTGGAATGGTCTCCATGTTGCCTTAAAGTCTTTGTCAAAGCCCTGAGTGGGAAAATAGCTGGAGGCAGTTTCTCCCTCTTTCCTAAATCATTCCTATTTGCTTGCCTTTCTAGCTAGCAGCTGGCTACTTTAGCTCCATAGGATATTAGGCATAGTCAAAATATTGTGTAGACAGAAGGGGGTATGCCAAAAATGCAAATGGCCTCTTTACTAAATAAGGTTGCATGTAGGTTTCAGGCAGGCTGCATTAAATAATTTAAACTCTGGATTGCTGGAAATGGCCATCTTTTGCATGGTGTGCTCACAGAGTTTGCCTTGACTTATTTTGCTGGCTCTACAGCTCTGTTCACGTTACCCTGCTAACCAGTGGTAATATGCTGGTGCACCCCCTTTCAACATGAGGAAATTGGTATATACCTGATTGAGATATTTAACTTAGCTACACCGTACATATAATCATATACACATATTAAGACTATTCAGGCGTCCTTAAAGCAATTATACTTCCCCTTCCCTCTGGAGATGTATCCCAGAGCTTAACACGTCTCTATACGTCTATAGTTGTAAAGTCAAACTTTCAACTTTTCAAAAAAAGTTCAAAGTTCGTTTCCTTCCATCTCTACTTGATTTCAAAGATATTGATAAGAATTCCTAACTGTCCTCCAGTAATTATCACAGATAATGAGTTATTTAAATGCAAACACAAATTCCAGTTCAAAGTCCCGTTATCACAATTGCCTAGCAAGGTTACCATGAAACATGAAAGTTACAATCAATAATTCAAGATGGCCGCCTCCTTTTCCAAACAATGTGATAGTTCAAGGATTCAACTGGAAAGTAATTCTCTCGTTGACCACCATTGTGTAGTGTGTTCTCCACAGACGCAAAGCTTTTCACTAGGCGGTGTGGACATTCAGTGATAAACTTCAGCCTTTCGTTCCTTCGAATGAACTGATGAAAGTGGGTTTGGAGTATTGCACGCTGTGCCCACTGAAACCCAACTGGTAAGCCAAACATTCTGACAGCATCAGACTGCACAAAACATTTCCTTTTATGTGCACTTTACCTTTTTAGAGGCTCTTTGGGTAAATATCCTGCTTAGTACACCATCACAAAAGAACATTGTGCAAATCCACAAACCTTTGCACACGAATAAACCTGACTTAGCAAAAAGTCAGTAATAATAAATGTAAAGCAAAAATATATTTTTTAGGACAGACCAGATATAGTTGGGACCAGGCCAGAATTATTTTTTTTTGCTCTCTGCATAGCTCGAAAAGTCTCCTAGTTAACCTCAGGTTAGCCGGTTAATTTTTTTTCTTTGCTTTCACTGAATTGCGAGAACATTTTCTATTTCATTGAAGCCAGCCAAGCTAGAAAAGTATGTAGATCTTCCCCTGCCAGTTTATCTATGAACAGTCTTACTGTGCAGTAGAAGAACACTGACGAACAGAACAGCTTTGTTAGTGTTAAATAGGGATATACTTAAAAAAAGCTGTTGCAAAGGCACAATTTAGTCATCATGTACAAGAAAAAACGTCAACATGTAAAAAGATGCAAACAACCACAAAGTTGCAGAGATTTCCAGAAGCCTATGGAAGAGTTGTAAACAAAAACAAAATTAAATGCTCGCTTGACCCTTGTCAGCAGACATCAGAAGTCAAGTGGCAGATATTAGATGCAAAATAATGGGAAAACGATTGCTTTTTCTCAGAGAAGTAAGTGCATGCATGATTTCTTGCCCCTGAAATCAGTGGATTGACCAGAAAAAAGACCAATCGCAGCATATTTCTTTAAAGATACGGCCAAATCATATTCTGCCTTTTCAATCAAGGTATGAGAAGATGTCTAACCCTGCAACATTTGAGGCTCTCGTGTAAAGGTCACAGACACAACAAAAAGAGTAGCTGAAAACATTTGAAGTCCTATGCGAAGAATTTAGAGTGACAGAACCAGAAATAGAAGAATGAGAAAGAGGCCTAAATGACATTGGCAGAGATGAGATGACACACCAATAAGAGCTTGAAGGAATATCTGTACGGCACAAGAAAACTACGCACTACAGGATATAGCCCTATTCAGGAAGCAGTGGAAAACCTTGCACAAATGTATACTTGGGAAACACGATGCGGTACCAGAATATTGTTGTCAGAGTATTGTCTGTCACGATTATTGTTTTCTAAATATCTTTTGGAGTTTATTAGAAAATCTACACCCAATGCGATGATATTTCTGTAAAGGATTTTTAGGACATGATATTTATGTCAGACAATATTTTTATATATGATATTCTAACATGACCACTTACACACAGCATATCTCACATACATAAATTCAACGAATTAATTAACAGTGAGAGGGTCAATGGCCCGCCCACAAGTGACAAAACAAGGAGCGGCCAAACCAGGCCAGTAAACATAACTCTTAAGGCCCACAAATAAGGAAGGCAACCATAAAGAGCGCTAATTCACATAATGAACACACACGTACTTAAATGTCAGACAGAAGAAATCTGGTATTGTAGTAAGTCAGGGTCCACACGTGAGCCAATACAGTGCAACTGCAAATGATGCAGTGCAAAACCCCAAATTAGCAGTAATTGTTTTTCACAATGAAGGAAATATCTAGACAGACTTCACACGTCCTGGAAAATCACATTCAAATTCGTTATAGCGACACTCATTACTGTCAGAATGATATAATTTGTGTAACGAAGATGCATCATTTGTCATAACACATTAACAATGAAGTTAAAGTATGGAAAAACAGATTTAGATGAAAATGTAACAGCATAACTAGCCTGAAAAACCACAAATGCTAGTATCACAAACGATACCATAGATTAAGTGATCTGAATTGTGCACGACTGATGTTTTCCCAAAATTTAACACAACATCTAACCCAAATCTAACCATCATACATGAGCAGCTGGTATCACCATAGTTATTTGATTAGATAAATCTGAGCAAAACCGTCAAGACAGCTGATGTCCATATCCTTAATAACCAAGTAAAGTGAAACATTATTATTTCCACAATCAAACTATTGCATTCAGTTAATGTCTAACCTTTTTGCATTACTGGGATGCATTAATACCTTGAACTCTGCACAGTTTTTGCCACAACAGTCACAGACAGGCTATGTTGCTATGACACTGACTAACAGGAAAATGAAGGGGGGGAAATGGTATCCAAATGAAGAGGTCACACACTTTGATTGACATAGGGGTGTCGGAGAAGTATCACTTGTCACCACATGTAATACTGAATATAATGGGGAATGTGAGGTGGAAATGACATCCCCAGTTGCCGGCTCCCATGTCAGCCCTGCTCTTTTTTAAAAATACTTGCTGTCCTGTACTTTCTCAGTGTTAAGCTCCAGCCAAGCCAATGGTTGCTTTGGAAAAAGATAAGTGCCAAGGCCCTAGTCATAAGTGAGGCCACCACAGTTTGTGACACCCATTACCCCTGCCAGCTCTGCCAGTAACAGAACCAACACAACCACTAACAACAACTAGCCATCACACCCTATAAGTGTGATATTCGGACTATTCCAGGCCCCCAAATCTATACGAATGGTTTAGGCAGCAGGTATTAGTCATTTGAATGTATATTGGATTCATAAACAACTGTTATGTTCATCTCTAATTTAGACAAAAAACACCACCATGTGGTGCTGGTGTTGACAGTTAAGTGCTGGTGCTGGCCACCAGAAGCCACTGGCTCTAATTAAGTACTGAAAAGCTAATTTACATGTGAGCAAAAGGTAATGCACTGTATTTACAAGTGTGCCCATCCTGCTTCACCATGTTGCAGTCCCTGCTGGTCAGATAACATGTGCCACAGCCCTTTTAAGCAGTCAAATTTTTCCTTTGATTACTTGGTGAAGTGGACTGCATGCAAGTATCACTATAGACATCAAACTAGACTCAACATCTCCATCATAAGCTACACTGCTGGCACTCCATTAAACTGTAACCGGTCTGCAGTTTTAAAGATAACTTTACTTATGTTAATGCCAATTTCCTTGGAGCAAAAAGCAGTAGTTCCATATTCAAGAGATGACTGTGGCCCAGCTAGCTCAGTGACTATAGAGATAGGGCTGAACAGTGAGTATCACCATGAACTCTATGCTTATTGGCAATGCACATGTACACACACACATCACTTGTTGGCACAAATGATGTGAATGAAACACGCAGTCATGTGCATGTGCATTGAAAGTCTCACATATACCCAATTTTTATAAGTATGCATTCATGAGTCTCATTTATACACATATCAGCTAGTCAATAAACTGTAGGAGAGGTACAAATAAGCACAGTTGCATCCATGTGGCATTATTGAACAGACATTTTGGGCCTCCACACTCATGGTGGGAACACCACATATAAAAATATATACCTATCCTATCTTTTAATGTGCGGAGTTCTCTGCCCCAACAGAGTCTCTATAGTCGTAAAATTACTATTAGTAAAATTAAACTTGTAGTTTGTGATTACCAACACAATACTAAACTTACACAGAAAATGAAAGTTTGCCTTTGTGAATCAGGCCCCTAGTCTCCTAATGCCCCACTACAATCGCACTGTGGAGGTGGTCCTTTAGTCCCTAAAATTAGTTCACACAAAAACCTCAGTGCATCACCCCATCAAATTTCGGCCACATCCAAAAACAAATCCCCAAGCTATCCCAAAGGGTTAATTTGGGTGATGTGAGAAACTGTCTGTTATCCACAAAAAGAGAGAGTTACCCCAGTTAGACCAAAAGGGACCAGGTAGTTATCACTTATGAAAAACAGGATTCCCTTATGTGCCGTGTTGCTGACCTCAAGTAGTATACCCTGAACCAAATCCCACAATCCAATACTAAATGTCTGAAAAGTCTATTTAATTAAAATAAATTTTATTTCATACAGTACAAAAAAGATCTTTTTTTTATTGCGATATTTACAATTTGTTAAAAACCATCATAGCAATTCATCTAATTATCCACAATGCGTATTAATCAAAACTTTTCATAAAACAATACAGTTGTCTAATTACCACATCAATTTTGTAAACATAGAAAAATTGTATCAAAAACAATGTGTCAAGGAACAATGTGCCAATAAATTGTATCAAATAACAATATTGTCAAAGAACAATGTGTCGACGCAGCGTTTCGGTGTGTCTTTTTATTTTCTTGCCACCTTCTTCAGGACTTATTCAAATTTCACAACTCTTTCATAGAATTCATAAAAATCAGACAATACATCTAAAAGTAAAGAATAAAATGCAATTAAAAATGTATAAACATAGACTCTTTTGGTTCAGTGCACACCCTCTGTCAGGATATACTCGTTATAGCTAATGAGTCTGATGTTCATTGAGACCAGGTTGGTAGTCAATTAAAAACCTTAGTCACTGTATTTGCTTTTAGTTAAATTTAAAAAGTAAACATGTGGAATCTCACCTAAATTTGTTTTAACAGGGAAATTCCAAGTGTGCAGACATATTTAAATTGCGTTGCACCTTTTCAAGGATATGTTTTCTTCAAATATTATCCTTTATGGTATCCTAAAAATAATGAACCTGTTATTAATATTAATATCACCTTACTCATGGTCCATTAACATTATCTAATAACCCTTCACATAACTTACTTGGGAAAAGGGGGATTTTTTCCAGACTAAGTTTAACCGCTTGGGATGCAATGTCCAATAGGTAAAAGTGTGTTCACCTATTGAAGATATTTTTATGTTTTTATTAGCTAGGCATTATTGTATACCAACTTAATTATACACAAGTGTAGTTATATACTTCAATTATAAACTTACCCTCAGTTTTATCTGTTTACTCTCCTGTTCCAATTACGGAGGTAGTTTAATTAGTCACATGTAAACCTTTCTTATTCCAATTTTGTGCTTGGGAGCCAATCTTTATCAATTGATCAGACCCAAACATACTGTATTGGAAGCAAAGTATAATATTCCATTTTAATTCTCTGAGAGATATATTCCAACCATTTACGATACATCTACTCTTCATTTTATCTTCTATACTTCTTATTCCGGTTTTCTTGATTGAAAGGACCAGTCAGTTATTTCTTAAAAGTGTTTTCAATCCTACCTTTCAAATATAAACATAGGGCTCAAATATTTAAAAGGATTTTTCTTTCATTGGTATCTATGTTACCTGCTACCTATCGTATAACTGCCCCTTTCTTTTGCACAGCCTCAGTTATAATAGTCTAACATTTCGTATACTAATTTGGTTGGGTGATTTGTAGATAGACCAAACGGGGCACAAATTTAGGTGAGATTCCACATGTTTACTTTTTACATTTAACTAAAAGCAAATACAGTGACTAAGGCTTTTAATTGACTACCAACCTGGTCTCAATGAACATCAAACTCATTAGCTATAACTAGTATATCCTGACAGAGGGTGTGCACTGAGCCAAAAGAGTCTATGTTTATACATTTTTAATTGCATTTTATTCTTTACTTTTAGATGTATTGTCTGATTTTTATGAATTCTATGAAAGAGTTGTGAAATTTGAATAAGTCCTGAAGAAGGTGGCAAGAAAATAAAAAGACACACTGAAACGCTGCGTCGACACATTGTTTTTTGACAACATTGTTATTTGAAACAATTTATTGACACATTGTTCCTTGACATATTGTTTTTTGTTACAATTTTTTCTATGTTTACAAAATTGATGTGGTAATTAGATAACTGTATTGTTTTATGAAAAGTTTTGATTAATACGCATTGAGGATAATTAGATGAATTTCTATGATGGTTTTTAACAAATTTTAAATATCGCAATTAAAAAATGATCTTTTTTGTACTGCATGAAATAAAATGTATTTTAATTAAATAGACTTGTCAGACATTTAGTATTGGATTGTGGGATTTGGTTCAGTGTATACTACTTGAGGTCAGTAACACAGCACATAAGGGAATCTTGTTTTTCATAAGAAACTGTCTGTTAGCCTCTATTTCACTTTCTCATTGCTTGAGATCTGCCAACAACATCTATCAATTGTGTGTTCATGAGGTGAAATGGCTGCTTACCCATAAGTAGCAATACCATCCTACGATAACCTTAGCCACAAGAAATGGTAGAGCAGAGTAGGGATAGTCACGCTTTGGTTCAATTCTTATCATGCATAAGGAGCTGGAGAGACATGTAAGTCAACATAATGAGTTTCACTGCCAATAATGTATTACTGTTACATATGCAATATTATCATGTCTTCACACATTCCCTCTTTCATGTTGGCTTCCTGCATACTGAATAATTATTCCTCAGGCCAATAACCATACAAAACAGTGATGGATGGAATGCTTGATTTAATCTCAGCCACTGGTAATCACTTGGGCCAAATCCCAATCCATCGTTATTCTGCACACCATACCACCTCATTGTCAGGCCAATAAGCATTCCTTGGTTGAAAAATGTGCCTTAATATCCATAGTAGAAACTCCATTACCTGTGCAACATTTGTCTTTTTCAGTGGATGGTTATGAACGTGGGAGAAGGTCAGATACAATGCAATCCATAAGGCAGTATTTTGTAAGCATTTTTTGCTAAGAGTTTTCAAAACGTGACTGTAAGAAATTGGGGTGATTTGTTAAGAGGGGTGGTAAACCACCTTAAGCAATAACCACAATCCTTGTCTGGGTGAAACATTGAAGTCACTAAATTAGCCTGAGTTCAATTCACTGGTAGTTATTGCACAAACCAGACAGCCTTACCTTAAAGGCACCGTGTAAAGTATTTATGCAGTACCCAAACAGTAATAAAGTCAAAACACAACATAATAGAAATCTCAAGCCTATTTAAAAAATAGAGACTATATGAATGAATAAAAAGACACTAAAAAGACAAAAATCCAAAGGTGGAAATGGAAGTTATGAACTTCTAAAGTTTAAAATTCACGTAAAGTGCCAAAAAGCATTGAGCATCAACTGCAGTCACCTGCTGCGCAAGAAAATTATTAAGTATCAATCTTGGTCATCTGGTTGTGCTTGATCAATACCTACGTGCAAGTTAAAGCCAACCGTGATGGAATGCAGATCTGATACAGAAACCAGGTTTGACCCAGTGAGAAGTTTTACTTTCAGACTTAAGGGCCAATTATGACGTTGGCGGTCAAGAAGACCACTGAGCCGTCGGTCTTCTGCCCGCCGTATTATGATGCATGCAGCCTGAACCGCCGACCACTGTCGACGGAGTGGTTCCCGCCTGGGCTTCTGCAGACTGCAATGTTGGTGATGTGCACTCCAACCGCGTCAGGGCCATAGTTTCCTGATGAGCTGATTAGGAAAACACAGTTGTACTGGCGGTCCCCTAGCGGCGGTTCTCCAATGGCGGTAGACTGCTGTGGTACGCTCTCAGCAAAGCAGCAGAACAGTACCCATTGGATGGATACAAAAACAACACAGCTGATGTCCATTGGCCAAGTGGACACACATGCAAATCACACTATAAAACACACTGCATCCCAAACCATGACCCTTTGCCTCTCCACTGCAGCACAGCAAGACAGAGCAGCAATGTTGGTCACATAAGGCTTCCCTTTTTTCCCTATCCCATTTAACACTCTTCGTACACTTTTTTTTGCATTTTTTACTAATATCCCTTGGTGTTTTTTGTTAGTCATTGTCACTCACTTTAATTTACATTTATGTCACGTCAAAAAAATCCACGTTTTTCACAGGCTGTGTTGTCAGTCATGGTGCAAGAATTCATAAGAGTAGAGCCACAATTGTTTGGAGCCCAAGTCCAACATACTACTCTCAGTAGAAAAATGGGTAGGTGGTCCAGGATAGTTGACAAAGTGAATACTGTAGGTGCCACCCTGCGCACAAAGGAGGAAATAAGGAAGAGGTGGCACAACCTGTGGGTGAAGGTGTGTTCCCTGGCCTCCAAGCACCTCCTGAAGGCCCAGAAAACTGGTGGTGGTACTGCCAGTGTCTTATTACAACTCTTTCCCTGGGAAGAGTAGATCTTGGCCATCCTGCATTCTGAGCACTTGACAGGAATAGCTGGGGGAGTGGAGTCTGGTAAGTTACACTTCACTAACTGTCACAACACTTCAATGTCCTGTTTGCTCTCATCTCAGCTTTTGTTATTGTGTTTACTATCTACTTTCCTAACATGCAGTACTCAAAGTATCAGAGATGTTCTAATGTCAGTTTCAATGTGTATTGTTGCATATAAGATCACATGGATTAATCTCCAGTGCCTGCAACATGTTGCGATGGTGTCTGTAAGTGTATTACTAGGGAATTATCATCCCAGGACCCATTATATGTGTCAATATGTAAATGTATGGTCCAGACCAACTGCATTTTGACAACAGGTATGTAACACTAACCATCTGTCAAGTGTTGGCAAGCAGAGATTGAAATTACTACAACTGCCATGAGGCCCAGTTTCTGTAACGCAAAACAAGATGCATTTGTGAGGTTGTCCATTTTCACTTGTCTCACATGTTACAACTGATTTCCACTTCTTATGGACTTAACCAGTTGTTAAGTGTTGGCAAGTAGAGTTTGAAATGACTACAACTACCATGAGGCCCTGTTTATGTAACTCAAAATAACATGCAATAGTGAGTTTGCCCATTTTCACTTGTCTCACATGTACAACTGATTTCCACTTCTCATGGACTTAACCATTTGTCAATTGTAGGCAAGTAGAGAATAAAATGACTACAACTACCATAAGGTCCAGTATCTGAAACTCAAAACAAGATGCAGTTGTGAGTTTGCTCATTTTCACTTGTCTCACATGTTTCAACTGATTTTCACTTCTTATGGACTTCCCATCCATCAAGTGTTGGCAAGTAGATATTGAAATGACTCCAACTACTATGAGACACTGTTTCTATGACTCAAAACAAGATGCAATTGTGAGTTTGCTCATTCTCATTAGTCTGACATGTTACAACTGATGTGCATTTCTCATGGACTGAGCAATCTATAAACAATGCTCAACTCAGAGACATTTCTGCCTACTTAGCTTGATGTTGTCCTGGTCTCCTCAACCGAAACTATTGATGCCATGAGTAACACCATACCAAGTGCGTACCACAAATATCTGTAAAGCATTAAGGTAGCTCAGCTGATTAGAAGTGGCAGGTGACCCATTGACTCTGCACTGCTCACATGATGACTAATTCTAAATATACAACCAAGTTGTGTGTTCGTCTGTATTGTACACAACTAGGACTTAGAATGGTCAAATACACATGTTACTTCTCCACTGTGTTGCCTTAAATGTTTGGTAGATGTCATGTTCATTCCTTAGTCCAAAATGCAACATATCAGCACATCTAATGAGCGGCTCAATTTTAGTACATGTATTGAATGTCTCCAAATGTCTTCTTTACAAGTTCTGTACCACATAAATATTACACTAGTAATCTCTACCAATTTTGTTTTTCCTAGGTCTCTACTTACTGTGACACAAAATATTTAGATGTAGATACCACACTTCCACCAATAACAATGTTCTCTATTTCACAACAGGTCGATCTGGCAAAGCGCCTGCGCAGAACTTGGCCACTGAACAGACTCCCACTCCACCCCTGGATGAAGCCCTCAGTGACGACAACACTCCTGTACATGTGGACATGGATGACGTCCTGGCACATCTGGTCAGACTGGGCAGACAGCAACAATGAGTCTCATTGTGCCCACAACAAGCCATCCCACCCCAGCTGCAACACCTCAGCCAATCCCTGTGCCCCCATCCTGTGTACCTAACACAGTCAAGACCATCATGTGCCCCCCAGTCCTGGATCCTGAGGTGACAATCACCAACCCAGTCACAGAGAAACCAGGAACCAGTGGGTGAGTGCACCCTCAGCCATGGGGACAGGCCCATGGGGGTAGGGTTAATGGGAGGGTAACTGTGGGACAGCTGAGTGAGGCCACTGGGGCCACTCACCCCCAGGCCACCATCGACCAAGCCTTGGGAGCCTATCAGCAGTCCCAAGATGTGATGGGCCAGGTATTGATGGAAAACCAGGAGATGAAGCAGCTGCAGTGGGACATATACCAGTAGCTGGCCACCTACAACACCACCATGGGCTAGCTCTTTGGGGTGCTGCAGGGCATCAACACAGCACTCTGCAGGGCGTTTCCACCACCATCTGTGGTCCAGCTACACTTGGCCCATCTACGTCTGCTGCAGGCACAGGAAGGGAGGCCCTGTAAGAGGGAGACTCATCTGCAGACTCCCCTGTCTCAGCAGCAGCGGGTCCCCCCTTGTCCTGCATTAGGGGATGTTTATGAAATAATTCAGGAGGTGCGGATGACAAGACACCCACCTCTGCCAGTAAGAAACCTCAACCTTAATTTCCTCCAGTGTGTGCAACACATTCACTTTGTGGACTATTTCTGGACACTTTTCCCTTATCGATGGAAGTAGTATTTTGGACTTTGGAATTCCAACTATTTGGCATCTACAACTATGGTTTCATTCACTATGACTGACTTCTTCACATTTGGTTTTCCCTGTTTGGTTTAGCACAATGTTTATTTTCTCCTTGTTTGCTGCAACAAATACACTAGTCACAAACCCATTGCCTGTTGTAAGATATCTCACATCTAGCAATGAATATTTGTACTCCCATTCAAACTTTACAATGCCAAAACAAGCTACTTCTGTAAGCATGGATATGTTGCATGTGTCTTGTCTTATAACATCTTTATTCCACTGTTCCAATCATAGGCTTCCATGATGTCAGAAACATAGCAAATCATACACTCGAAAATTCTGTGTCAGTGATCACATTTTCAGGTGCAGACCTTAACAACATAGAAGGAGGGGATACATCAGACAATATTCCTATTGAATAGGCAAAATACCATTGGTCTAGGTCATCAGCCGGAGCCATATCGCCTACCTCACAAAATTAATCCCACATCATTTAAAACAATAAACAGACACGTGGCAGTACAACAGTTTCTGATCACAGGGTCATTCCAATCCAGTGTAGCTGCAACTAGTGGAATTTCACAAACAAATGTCAGTGATGTGCCACAAGCACTTTGGCTTACAATGAGGAGATATATCAACAGCTACATACAGTTTATAAACAATTGACGATTGACCCATGTAAAGGGAGACTAGCATGATTTGGGCCCACAACAACATTTTGTTGGAGCGCATGATGGCACACATATTGCCACAGGATCACCACATAACGGGGAACAATTCCAATGGATTCCTCTTAACTTCCTTCCTATCGCTGTGCAAGCTGTCTTGGTACAGGATTTGTACACCCAAAGTCTGTGACAGTCATTCCCAGGAACAATCCATGTCTACTTCATACGTCCAAACAGCATCATATACCTGCTAATGTCACAGCTCTGAAATGTCAAAATGAAGATGACATGGTGAAGGTACCTAAAACAGACCAAAACAAAGACATTAGCTATAGTTATTTATGATTGGTATACAGTTCATGTGTTACCACAGACAGGAGTGTGTGGACATTGGTGGGTGGGTCACACATACCCTAAGCCATTACTCATTGTCATTAGTTAGGTCCAATTTATGAAGCAATGAAGGACATGACTGCAAGGCATACAGGGATTTGTCACAATGTGGATTTTCAATCCATTGATGTGGGAGTATTCAGTTATGTTGTGTTGTCAAGGCTCATTCACTGACTGGTGACATGCATCACGGAATGACATGCAGAAATGTAGGGATCATATGTGAGTGCCTACACTCAGTAATACAATGTAGTATGTGTTTGTGAGACAAAAAGGTACTGTGATGTGCCTTCCTATTAGGACACAGGTTAAACCACCTCTTCATGTAATGGAGATTCCCTGAGCCTCAACACCATTCAATGGTCTATTGGCTTTTAGGTATGCAATGAAAGAATGGTGTTCTCACCAGTACCAATCTGGACTGGGGATGTCCCTAAGCCTACCTGATTCATTATGTTGTGGATATTTGTAGACAAATGTCCCAGATGTTTGGGCCAGATTGTCTCCAGTCTACCTTTCTGTGCTACATGCAATACATAGCAAAGCTACTTGAGTACAGTTTTTATGAGACTATTCTGACAGTGGACATATAAGGACATTTTAATTAGGAAGTATCAACAGTGTGAAATGAGCATTTCCATGTCACCTTCTTCCTGCTACTGGACATATAGCAGCAACATGTCTGTATTAGTTGACCATCATTTCATCATGATGTGGTATTAGTTATATGACCTACTGCTGGTTGCAGGTCCTTGTGTGGAATCTGTAGGAATTAATTTGTCATTGCCATCCTATTTGATGGCATCAGGTATCTAAGGTATTTTACAAGAGCCAACCTATACAAGTTTATCCAGTATCCTACTAGATATATGAGGATGGATTTGAGACAACTTCACTCATGCAATTGGAGGTGTCTGTGGTTATGAATTCACTGTGAGCAACTGTTTTCAGGTTATGTAGCATGCATGCATGTGCTCATGCTAATGTCGAAACCTATATAGTGAACCTTGAAGCTGGTGTGATATGTGCACTTAATAAATGTTTTCTGTTGATATGTGATAGTTAGGTGTGGAAACGCAATTGCAATAAACCAATTTTACATGTCATTTCTGATTCATCCAGGGAAAGCGAAGGAGAAGTGGCCAACGTTGTTGGGGAAGCAGCTGGTCACAGTGGTTCCAGTAGCGAGAATACAGACACGAGGGACCCAGTGTCCGAGAGGGTGTGGGGAGGTCCACAGAGGATGGAAGCTTGACTTCTTTGTCTTCAGAGTCATCCTCCAGTGGACACTCCTAACTGGTGGCAGACCCCACAAGATTTGTTCCACCTTCATCCTTGTACACCACCCCCAGTTCCATCTCCACCCTCCCTGTTGTTTCCCACCCAGTTGGCCGGGCCCGCTCCCCTAAGAGGGGAGCAATCTCCTTAGCTCCAGGCACCCCAGCCCCTGTTACCCCCGCTGCCCCGAGTGAGGATGTTATTGACCTCCTGAGAAACCTCTCTGTGAGTCAGATGGCACTACTGAATACCATCCAGGTGCAAGGAAGCCAACTGCAACAGATGGTGGCCTACCTGGAAGGCATCCACAGTGCTATGTCTACCCTACAGAGACCTTTTCAGGCTCTGCCCTCCTCCTTCATGGCAGCCTTCCATCCATCCCACACTGCCACCCCACCTCCTACCTCTTCCCCATCTAAATTCCCTATTCTCATGCCTGTCCTAAGCACACTCACACTTATACATGCACACACTTCAACATCCCCACGCAGCACATGCAAACATAAACACCCAAAAACACAGAACCACGCATCCACTCACATGACACTCAACCCCCCACCACCACCCCTCACCAACATAACCCCAGACACCAAACCCACAACCACAGACTCATCCACAAAACCTAGCATTACAACAGATACCACACCTGCACCCACAGACCCATCCAATATCCCCAGCATTACAACAGACACCACACCCCTACCCACAGACTCATCTGCAACACCCAGCATTACAACAAACACCACACCCGCACCCACAGACCCATCCACCACCCCCAGCATTACAACAGACACCACACCCACACCCACAGACCCATTCATAACTCCCAGCATACCCAGCACATCCACATCACACACACCCAAAAAATGCAAACACACACACTCACCCAGACAACAGACACCTACAAAACAAGGACAAGAAACATCAGACACAAAGACACATGCACAAACAACAGACCCATCCACACCTGACACTTCCACTACCTCTACCTCCTAAACCCTACTCCCTCCCGAACATCCTGCCCATTTTCCCCATGAAAGTGTGTTATTTGACCTTGCCCTTAGACCTGTCAAACCAGACCCCCCCCTCCCAGAGCCAAAAGGACCTCATCCACACCCCAACCCATCCCTTCCACATCCCAATCCACCCCTGGGAAACCTGATCCTCCCACCACTAAACCCAGCCGTACTCCTAAGAAACCAAAACCCTCCCAAAACCAAACCCATCCCACCCTAAGTCAGGACCACCTCTCCCAAAACCAAACCCACCCCTCCCAAGCCCAACCCCACCTCTCCCAAGTAAGATCTTTGAGGTGCCTGCCATGCCCAATGGATGCCCCTTTCTGAGGAGGTTCCCTGGCAGTGTCATTAAGGGCAACCTTAGTGGCACAGCAGTGTGCTGGATCATGTTATATGAAAATGGACTGGCCATTGGCCTTTGGTTTAGAACATGTTAATATCTTTTTAAAATTACACATTTGCTTTGCTTAGAACACATTAGTCCTGCCATTACTTTTCTACCTATTTGATGTTATTGGATCAATCAATCAATCAGGGGTTTGTTAAAGCGCGACTACTCACCCGTAAGGGTCTCAAGGTGCTAGGGGTGGGGGGGTGGGGTTGCAGGTTCCATTCCATCAAGGAGGGGGTCTGTTGAAGAGCCAGGTTTTGAGGTTTCTTGCAAAGATGGGGAGCGATGTTGTCTGTCTGAGGTGGAGCGGAAGGACGTTCCATGCTTTGGCCGCGAAGAAGGAGAAGGAGCAGCCTCCCGATCTGGTCTTTCTGGTGCGGGGGACCACGGCGTAGGAGAGCTGGGCTGATCGTAGGGTCCTTTGGGGTGCATGGAATTTGAGTCCGCTGTTCAGGTATGCTGGTCCGGTGCCGTGGAGGGCCTTGTGTGCGTGGGTGAGCATCTTGAAGGTGATTCTCGCCTCGACAGGGAGCCAGTGGAGTGTGCGCAGGTGCTGGGAGATGTGGCAGTGTTTTGGCAGGTTGAGGACCAGTCTTGCGGCGGCATTCTGGATGTTCTGTAGCTTGCGGGTGAGGTTTTTGTTTATTCCGGCGTAGAGTGCGTTGCCGTAGTCGAGTCTGCTGGTGACCAGGGTGTGAGTGACGGTCTTTCGGTGTTCGAGGGGGATCCATTTGAAGGTCTTACGAAGGAGGCGGAGGGTGTGGAAGCAGGAAGACGAGACGGAGTTGATCTGGCGGTCCATTTTGAGCTCGGAACTTTGGGATGTGTGACTCCAGTTGTGTTTGTTCACCCTGATTGCTGATCCAGTGGTTAGTATGCTCTGACCTTGGAAATAGGGATGGAGTGTTAGAAATGGGGGTCTCTAGTTGACAGTGGTATACACCCTGTCCAAGTAGGGACCCTTTCTTCTACTCAGGATGAGTAAAGTACACACCTAAGTTTGCCTGTGGTCACCCTCTGGTAGCTTGGCACAGAGCAGTCAGGCTAAACTACAGAAGAAATGTGTAAATCATTTGCATATAACCCACATTAACACAGTGAAAACACCGTAAATGGACACCACACCAGTTTAGAAAAATAAAGTATCTAAACCAAACAAGACCAAAACGACAATAATCCAACATATAAATATCAAAATTTGACTTCTAAAAGGTAAAAACAGTTCAGCCCATAGAAAGCTATGGATGCGTCAGTTTTAGCACAAAGTACCTGGGATGTGTCTCTCTATGTGTAAACTTGGTATGATTGGTCTATACCTGTTTTGCAGTCCCTTCTACAGTGGTATCTCATATACCCAGGGCCAGTAAATTGATTGCTACTGGTGGGCTTGCAGCGCTGCTTGTACCACCCACCAAAGTAGCCTTTCAAACCTGTCTCAGGCCGCTGCCACTGCAGGGCCTGGGCACGCAGTTTACTGCCTCTGTGACGTGGCACATAAAGTGGTTGCCACGTCTATGACTCCCCTTTTACTACATATCAGTCACCCCTAAGGCAGGCCCTAGCTAGCCCTATGGGCAGGGTGCGGTGTAGGTAAAAGGTAGGACTTGTGCCTTAACTGTGTGGCATGTCCTGGTAGTGACAAACAGCCTATTTGGTTTCTCACTGCTGTGAGGCTACCCTCTCATAGGGATGCATTGGGGATTCCCTGATATGTGCTTCAGTGGTAATTCCTGACATGAGAGGGGTAGCATGATCAAGTTTGGTATGTTTGGAATAGTGGGGATAAATGCTGCGTATTGGTGTTAGAGGATTTATTATTACTATTTTAAAAATTCCACTTTTAGAAGAAGGTATTTCTGTGTGCTATGTGTCTTTGGTCCTCTGCTAGGATGTGTATTGACTGTCTGGCTTTGGAGTGACAGGGGCTGGGGATGTGCAGTGGCTCCAGAGAGTCTGGATGAGTCAGCACTAGGCTGAATAGGCCTGGTCTGCATTTGGAGTGGTGGTAGGAGTAGCACCTGCACCTGAATAGGGCTGTGCCTGCCTTCCACAATGATGGCTCCACCCCCCTGTGGTGTGTCTGGGTCCAGGGCTTACACTTACAATGGGGAGTGTTGTGCACTTGCAAAGTGCCTCCCAGAACTGGTTTGGACTGGGCTCAGAGCCCTGGGCCAGGGGAGGACAAAGACACTTACTAGTATAAGTACTGGGGCTGTGACCCCATGTCTGTGTGCTTGCTTGGAACTGAAAGGAAAGAAGAACACACTGCCAGGAGCAACCACCACTTGGGACTGACCTGCTGCCCACTGGGTAGCTGAAAGGACTTCCACTCTGCTGAGTGACCCTGTGTGCTGGCCTGCCTGTGCCCAGCTCTGCCCTGTGTGACTTTGGGGACTTAGCGCTGGGCTGAGTGCTCTATCTTTATGGCCCTCTAATTCAGCACTGATGAGCGCCCCGCTTTTCCTGCTTTCTGTGGTCAAGAGCAGGCTGGGGCGCTGTGCTTCTCATGGTACCAAGGCACCTTTTGGTGCGTGGGGGGTGCTGCCAACTTTGTTGTTCCTGAGCCCCAGGTGTGGGCTCGTGCCTTCGGACAGCGTGTGGGGCGCTTCTGATTTAATTCCCAGGAGCCTGAGAAGTGGGCCCCAACCTCGAGTGCAGTGGGCACCGTCGTGCTGTGGCAGAGAAGCTGAAGCACCCGGAAGCCAGGCAGAGGCCGAGCCTGGTTGTGGGCGGGGCTCCCACGAGAAAGAGGAGAGCCCTGTGTGTAGCCTTTTGAAAGAGAGAGGAAGTGGTGAGGAAATCCCGGTTCAGGAAGTCCACAATCATGCATCGCTACGCCCCCATCACATAGGGGTGGGCCTGCCATTGTGTGAAGCTGGGCGGACGACTACGGAGCCGACGGAGGTTCCGCTCCTTGCCCAGTCGTCAGCATTCTCCATCTCCAGGCTGGTAGCAGCGGTTTGAGAAATCCTAAGAAGAAGGTCCCTGGCTGCAGTCACCAGGTCAGTGGGACCTGGGAGGACCTCCCACGAAGGGGGGGTTGCCCGACGTTGGGCCGGACTGCTCTGGGCCACTGTTTTCTTTTGGTTGCTCCGCATTGGGGGAGAGTGAGTGCGGTGTACGCAGCTGCGCCGTCAGATCACGGGCAGCTGCTCTGTTGAGGGACACATGCTTTTGGGGGAGCCCTTAATCAAGAAGGGGGCACTGCAAGGAAAGCCCAGGATGGGGCCCCCGAGGACGACGCCAGACATCCTGATGTTTGCCCCTATTCCTAAGGTGGGCATAATATGATTATGTGTGCACTCTGCCAGCAATTGATAGTGCACTGCTGAATATGCCCTGATGTGGATACCTGTGGCAATAGGCCCACTGTTGACATGAGATGCTCATGATATATGTATTGTGGCAAGTGTGTACTAAGGTGCACTGAGGATTATATGTATGCATAATGTGCTATGCTGAGTACCGCTATGAGGTTTATGCCGAATGTGTTGTGCTAAGTGCACTCTTACCAGTAGTTACTGGTTGCCCTACCCAACTGTGATGTTTATGACAGTGGCCCTATTGGCCAAGTGATTTATGTAATCCATGCAAAGTCATGACAAGTGCCTAGTGGCACAGTAAAATATGTGATGGTGATCTAATGTTTTTAATGGATAATACAAAGGCTATTTTTATATAACCTTGTGCGGAGTTTCTTTTGTGGTGTGCCTAGTGTGTCGCTGCTGTGTGAGTGTGTTGCACAAACGCTTTACACATTGCTTCTGGGATAAGCCTGACTGCTCTGCCAAGCTACCAAGGGGGTGAGCAGGGGTTACCTTCAGTGTGTAAATCCCTTGCCCTGACTAGAGTGGTGGGTTCTGCCTGGCTTAGGTGCATACCCTAGCCAACCAGAAACCCTGCTTCTAACAATGAGGCTGAAAGAATTTTCCAAAATACCTCACTGAAAAGATGCTGCTCTCTGCTGGTAAACATTATCTGAGGAGTTCTAGCACCCTTCTCCAGAGATGCAGAAATAAATTACACTAAGGCAAAAATTCTGAAGAAGTGCCCCATAATTATGTTTTGTCATTCCTCAGCACATCAGCAAAATTCCCTCTTACAAAAGAATTAAAAGTGACCTGAAAACGTGGTATTCCAGCACCACACCCTCATATAATGATGTCAAATGTTTTATGACCAGGCTCTTTAGAAGCACACTCATTGCCATAACAGGTTATGTACCATATGTTACCATTCTTGTTTGATATTCGAATATGCAAATATATTTGACCTAATCTTCAAGCTATCTTCATAGGATGTGTTTGAATGTGATTGCAGTAACCCCGATTGATTACTAATAACATGACGAGGACATATGAAGGATAAACGGAGAGGTACTGAAAAAACCCGAGTTTATGGTTTTGTAAACTCCCATTCCTCATGCACGCGTTAGAATGAAAATGCATCTCAGTGTTAATAACGCCCTATAATCTCGGTTGCATGCACCCAATTGCTTATTTCTTGGCTAAGGAGTGGATTACTCGGTTTGTATCTGTGTAGGTGAGATGCTTGCTCCACAGCAGTGAATCCAATACCAGTTGGCCTGCATTGTGAAACAGCTAAGAAAATCCATTTCCTAACACTTTTATTGCAGGCTGTATTCCAAGACGTGTAGCAGCTCACAATGTCTTGCCTATTTTCAAGGAGAGCAACGAAAAAAAGATCCAGAAACATCTACAATTATGTATTTAACACAAAAGCAGATTCTCATCTGGGTAGCTAGATAGATCAGTTTTTCTATGAAGATAGCCATTAAATAGAAAACACTGTAAAGACAATTTCAGAACCTGTTCAGGAGGAAAATAACCCTAAATTGGATTTTACTTGTCATGCTGTTTTTTATTAAGGTGAATAAAACATCTGACTTGAGCAAGTACACTGGAGAAAATGTGACCGTGCTTAAATGCAGTATTCTTGATATATATCAAAACCAGCCGTGGTCCGTGCAGGTAACAGCTGTAGGGCGGTGGGGCCCGGTAAGGGGGATTTCGAGGGACGATGCCTAGGGAAAATTATTTATTTATTTAATTTTCCCTCTGCATTGTCCCTCGAAATCCCCCCTTACCTGGCCCCACCCCCCCTCCGCTGTTACCTGCACGGACCGCGGCTGATTAGAACACTGATAATTGGGCGTACACGTTGGGCCATGTTTATGTAGACTTTGCGCCAGTGCGAAGTCACCAAAGGTGACGCAAACTAGTGCAAAGCGTTGATTTGTTATTTACTTTCTAGTAATGTTGCCTAAAATTTACTCAAAGTCTCCCTTTGCTGTGCTTTACTTTATATCAAGGGGCATCCCATGAGTGGTACATGGCCTTCTCACTCTACCACACAAAGGGGGATATTCTCAAGAACGTGCGATAAACATCGCCAAAATAGGTTAACGCAAGTTTTCATATCGCCGTCTATCGCGGGAAAATAACTCTGAGTTAACGTCGTATTTTCAAAACGGCGGTAACATGCGATAGTCTCCCGATAACGCGTCAAATGTCCGCGATAACATTACCGGGACGGCGATGAAAATCCAAACACGAACGCGAAAAAAGTTGCATGGGCCCAACTGCGATAAGACAATCAGCGAAAAACAGCGCCAGGCCTGCAAATCACACACGTCAGGCGGGAAAAATCACTACAAAAGCAGAAGAAAAAAAAACACAAACAAAAACCAAACTACAGCGAAGCACAATGGAGGCAGCCGGAGCAGGTACAGAGGACGGCCAGAACCCCACAAGCCCCCCGGAGGAGCAGCCTGGGACATCGGGGACAGGGAAGGGCAAGGACAAGAAGAAGAGGAAGACGCGGTTCAGTCCACAGGAAAACAGGATCCTGATCACGGAGGTGATAGAACACCATCAACAACTGTTCGTCACCTCCACTGTGTCATTGGCAACAAAAAATGCAACATGGCAGTCCATCGTGGACAAGGTGAATGCAGTCGGAGGGCTGAGGAGGACAATGGAAGAGCTCAAGAGGCGCTGAAATGATGTGAAGCGCAAGACCAAGCAGAAACTCGCCAACAACCAGAAGGCAGCAATGCAGACTGGAGGTGGGAGTCCAGCGCCACAGGAGGAGCTGGATGAGATGGAGGAAATGGTGTCCACAGTCATCAGTGGGGAGACGGTGGCAGGAGTTGGGGGACCGGACACTGCTCAGCATGACCTGAAACAACAGCAACAGGGTGAGTAACCACCAGGGACTGGGGGGAAGGGGGGAGATGGGCACAATGGCACACATGCACAATCAAGCGGAGCACAGTGCACACCCACAATGACTCTGGATCATGTCCCTGATCCCCTTGGCACACTGCAGCACACATAGAAACAGCACATAGGCCCCCGTCGACTATGTGCCCAGAGGAGGCCCGCCCACACATCACTTATCTCACAACCAACCCATGCACATGTGCTGAACCCAGCAAAGCTGCGGGTCCGTGAGCCACACTGACAATGCAAGTGGCACTGCATGACGATTAGCATGGCTGCAGTCCGATCATCATGACATGGTGCACGCCACCACACTGAGGTGGCTGAGTGTGGACCACATCCGTAAAGGAGCAGGTCACACTCTGACACATCCACCTGCACAAACAACCCCTGACGTCAACAACACATCTGCGGACAAACCATGCCCCAGAGTCCCAACTCCCACCAAGACCCAAATTCACCCAAGTCTGCAACATCTCAGCACTGTATGGGCACAGACCTCAAAGGCACACCGCCTGAAAGGGACAAGGGGCAGCAAAATCAGAGCTGCAGGGGCGACTATCACAAAATGCAGCACACACACATGACATTCAGAGCACATCAGCATTGACAACAATGTGGTACAAACTGCAACACGTTTACAACAGGACAGAGGACACAACAGGTGCCGCTTGTGTGTAGAAACTGGCCAATCACATTTGGCATAGCAGGGAAATGTGAGATGTCAATGTACAAGTACAAACACATATCCGTGATGTTGTCGAAATGTCCACTGTCCCGCATTAAATAGGCAGCTCCTCCTAAACAGTCACAATGTACATTGTCATTCTGTCTGTATGTGAACTTGTACAATGCGTCCACATACATGTGAACACAATGTAATACTGCATCTCCCCTTCACATTGCAGGGGGCGCATCAACACCTCCTGCAGAGCAGCCCCAACAACTCTTCACTGATGACGATGAGGACATCCCCAACATCGACACCGAAGCCCTCCAAATCCTCATTGACAGCTTCGGCACCCCACCTCCAGGAGCAGGGCAGCCCAGCTGCATCGAGGAGACCCCACACCCTGCACAGACCACACAGCAGGAAGCACCTACCACCCCGGCTGCCTCCCAGGACCCCCACAAACAACACATGGCCTTCCAACGCCGTGTGTTAGAGGTCCAGGAGAAGATGGCTGAACAGGTGTGGGTGGGGATCGACCTCATGGCAGCCAAACTTGATGCCATACATGGGTGTCTGATTCCCATCAGGGACTACTTACAGTCCCTAACGGACACCCACAGTCCGCTCCATGCTCTCGAACGATCCATGGCTGACACCGCTGGAGTCATGATACTGAGACAAGAACCACTGTCCAGTCAGAGTGGCTCCAGCGATGTCAGCCGGGAGTTGGGACAGATGCGGGGGCTCATGGAGAATATGGAGTGGATGACGGCGGAAAGAATGGCTGCCCCGGCTGCACACCAGCGAGATGTGGCTGGGACCTTCCATGCCCTGCAGCACATCGTCATGGCATTGCTGCCTCAAGGCCTTGCGCAGATGAATGCTGCTGCTGCTTATACATCCACATCTCCGCCCCGTGATGTGTCAGTGCCTCACAGTGGGACAGGCAATCCACCTCCGGCCCCTGTGGTGTCAGTGGCACACAGTGCGGCAGGCAATCCACCTCCGGCCCCTGTGGTGTCAGTGGCACACAGTGCGGCAGGCAATCCACCTCCAGCCCCTGTGGTGTCCGTGGCACACAGTGCGGCCGACATTCCACCACCACCCACGTGTGAGGCACATGTGACATCAGAGGACGAAGTTGCGGGTGAATCAACCTTACTGGTAAGGAGGAGGCAGTAGTATTCATCTCCGCTATATGGCCTGTTTCTGCTTGGTTCTGCCCTTTGCATCATCACCTTCCACTGTTCCCAAATACACTCTACAACACTCACCTTGGATTTTGACATGGACTGCCATTTTCTGTTTGGTTACCAATGACACAGCGATCAGACTGCAGACTGAACTCTTCCTCTTCCGATGTACATGTCATTCCCTGAAGGACCCTGGCTGGCCCCTTATGGGCCAATAATGTGAAGTGGGGTTTGCATGGCCCTGTACTGCTACAGCTGCAACACTCCACTGGATGTGAATTAAACATTCAGAATCGCACAGATGTTTCATGTCTTTGATCATTCAAGTATGAAAGTATGGATGAATGTAGGGTCAGTGATTCCCCCTTACGTTCATGTTGCTCATGTCGTGGGACTTGAGTCACAGGGTGCAACATTTCCGATTGCGGTCCGGGTGGCGTTGACACTACAGCAGAGACACAAGCATCAGTTACTTCCTTGTCCAGCCCAGAACTGAAGCACGCCCAGAGCCCCGGGGTCATTGTTCCCACACCTATGCTGGCCTGCCATATGCCAGGCCAGTCCACTCCGCTTATTCTCAGAGGGGGGACAACAAAGCTACATGTCCCAGGTCTTCCCTGTAGTGATCTGCTGATCACTGATCTAGTTGCCAGCATGCCACAGCCACTCCCTGAGGGCTGGTTAACACCCACACCACACCCATCCAGCACAGGCGTCACAGGACATGTGACCCTGCCAATAAAAGGGGCCTAGCACATCACATTCCCCACTGCCGGAGATGACATGATGGAGTCCGCAACACGAGACTCAATCATGAAGGGTCCATGACTTGTGGCGCACTGGGTTAGTGGCACCCAATGCACTGCGGCCGGCACGGGCCTACCGCCACAGGACGATGACTTGCGTTGCACAGGGTTAGTGCCACCCGCTGCACTGCGGCTGGCAGGGGCCTACCGCCACGTGACGATGACTTGCGTTGTACAGGGTTTGTGGCACCTGAAGAGCTGAGCGGGTGTGCAGCCTGTGATGATGCGTAGGCCTCGATGAGCTGTCCTGCTAATCGTGGTTCGATTTGAATTGTGAGCCCTGCTGGACCGTAGTGCATGCCGAAGGCAGCAGTCAGCACACACATGACTCCGCGGTGCGGTGCCGCCGGGTGCTCTGGGGGCCTGTGGCGCAGAATCCAGCGATCGGCTGAGGAGGATGCACCGGCACATGGTGGGCCCTCTTGAAGACATGCCGGTGGCGGCAGGTGAGCATTAAGGCCTGGGTGTGCAGGGGGGGCCAGTCATCGCTGGGCAGAGGACCGGTCTGGGGACCAGGGCTGGGGTGCAGCAGGCGCACAGGATCGCGCAGGCACCACCGGTCACAGCGGCGGATTCGTGGCTGGGTGGGGGGCGCCGCCCTGGCTGACACGACCCTGCATGCGATGACGTGATGTGCGCGGGTTGGTTTGGGACGTAGCCACCTCGTCTCCAGTGTGAATGTGCCCATTGAAGGTGGTCGGTCACGTGTGTGTAGGCCTATGGACAGGTTGTGGCGGAGACTGAGACACACGCAGTAGTCACTTTGGTGGTGGATTTGTGACGTGTGCATTCCCACAGTTGTGAGTTGGGGGATTGTGGAGTTGAGGTGTGTGGTGTGTTCAGTTGGTACTTGCCGATGGGCAGTGCATTTCCATGGGGGCCATCCTCAAAGCGCTGGTTGGTGGCGGACTTGCGGACATGTGGGAATCATGCACACTGCCTGGGGAGTTTGCGACGACATTGGTGGACAGGCCACGGTGGTCCACTTTTGTCTGCACATTGATGGCATGTATGTGGTTGCTGTTGCGGGGATTGTGTGCAGTGTCGGCAGGGGACACAAGTCGTACACGTGTGCTGAGAATTGCCCCCAACACGTGCGTGACGCCAGCTATGGCGTAGTTCCCTTGCGTGGTCTCAAGATGTTCCTACGCAGTGTGGGGGGAGTGAGGGGCAGGGGTATCGAGCTGACACACACGTGATGCTTTCAGGTATGATGAGTCCTGCATGATGTGACCGTAACAGCAGTTTGTGTGGTCGTTACCTTCCTCTTCATTCCTACGACGATTACGGCGCCACAAACTTCTGTTACGGTCTTCTCATGCATGATTTATCATGCCTGTGAGCATTCCAGTTTGTCCAAGTGCAGTACACTGTAACAGATTAGGCATGTGACTATACAGGAGTATGACCATTGCCACCATTTCTCCCACAGGTTTCTGAAGACACGTTGCCCTGTTGAAGTTCCCCGTTGGGAATGGAACACGTTGGCTGAGCTTTTCGTTTTGTTTGTTTGTGTATTTGTAATAAAGTTCTGTTTTTACACTACTGTTGACTACTGGACTTCATGACCTGGCGCACCCACATTTCGGTTACTACGATCTTGGGTCTGGGGCACGGAGGCGTCTAGCACGGCTGGCGTTGGGGTTGGATACGCAGGTACGCTACGAATTGGAACTATCATGTGGTGCGGATACAGGGGCCCGCCGTTGCTTTTGTGGACATGCATCCATGACATGTGTGAGGGAGTTTGATGGGGCTGGCTGTGAGACTCCTCCGACTCCGGCAGTTGTTGGTTGGGAGGTACCAGGGGCCCAACAAAAGGGGGAGAAACGGACTAATCTTTATCCAGGTCCAGCATACATGTCCGTGAATGAACCTCTACACAAATGGTATGCAGTTCCTAATGTTAAAAGCAGGAGAAAGTGTTTTTCAAGAGCTCCACATGGAGGTGTGGAGTTGTAAAAAGTGGGGAGAAGAATCCTCTCCTCTTGGAAAAAGACCCTCACACACCCAGCCAGCTAGGTGTCATGCTTCATCATCGGGTCTGCTCCTTATCGGGTCGGCGCTGCAATCCCCGATTGGCACCCGTGATGAGGCCTTCTTGGCGGAGATCTTTATTCCATATGCCGGTGGGTGAAGTGCGTGTGAGGGCCCTAAAACAGTGTAGGTGATGTTGATGTGTAGGAAAGTGAAAATAAAAAAGGGGAGGTGGTCCACTCAAGATAATTTTATTGAACGTGGCCCCTGCCCTGGTTAAAAAGAAAACAAGACTCGTATCTCCACTCTAAGGATGTCGAGATTATGCGCTTGTAAAAAAGGTCAACATGTTTCTTGCCCAACAATATATTAAATGGCAATTCATCAGGACCAAAGAGGATCTACCTACACTTTTTGGTAGTGGTCAACAATAAAGTGACCGGCTGCGTGAGGGTAGGACGTCCGCCGCCTTTGTTCCAGATAAACCGACACTACACATTAGTGTCTACACCAGCCGGTACTGATGCCGCGCATCCTTGACCCTAATGGGGTTGTGTTTTTTTGATCTACAGGTACCACTTTTTAGGGTGCTGTAACGGTGGTCACTTTTTTATTTCACTTTATTGTTGACCACTACCAAAAAGTGTAGGTAGGGGCCACGTTCAATAAAATTATCTTGAGTGGACCACCTCCCCTTTTTTATTTTCACTTTCCTACACATCAACATCACCTACACTGTTTTAGGGTCCTCACACGCACTTCACCCACCGGCATATGGAATAAAGATCTCCGCCAAGAAGGCCCCATCACGGGTGCCGATCGGGGATTGCAGCGCCGACCTGATAAGGAGCAGACCCGATGATGAAGTATGACACCTAGCTGGCTGGGTGTGTGAGGGTCTTTTTCCAAGAGGAGAGGATTCTTCTCCCCACTTTTTACAACTCCAAACCTCCATGTGGAGCTCTTGAAAAAACACTTTCTCCTGCTTTTAACATTAGGAACTGCATACCATTTGTGTAGAGGTACCAGGGGCCAACAGGTGCAGCACAGCCAGCAGCTTTGTCTGCATGGGGATGTAGGTTGTCTGCTGTGTTGGTACCGTCAGCCTGTGGGCGATGTGGGTCAGGATGCGGAGGATGGTTGTCCTTTTGAGCCTGTGTTGGCCAATGGCTTCCTCTGGCGTTGAGTCTCAGGGGCTGGTGTGTTTTAGGGTCGTCTGCTGTCCTGCACTGCCTAGGTGGTAATCCGGGAGGGGGGGTAGTCCGGGGGGGGGGCCTGGGAGTGGTGGCGGTGGGTGTTGTGGCCCTCTTGGTTCTCCGAGCTGCATGATCAGTAGTTCCATGGCATCTGTTGGTCTTCAGATGTGGCTCTGGGCTGGGCTCCTTTTCATACTGCAGGTAGTCGTCCTGCTTAACACCAGCAAAAGGCAGGTGTTAAATCCCTGCTGCTAACGCGCCTTATCGCCTGTTCTAGGTTCGCATCGCAGATCTGACTGGTCGTTGAGAATCTCGCAAAGTGGTGTTTACGTGTGTTTTTGCACGGGAACGCCTACTCTGCATATCATTAGCGTTAGTTGTCGCACTCATCCGTGGCGATGTTTTTTGCGGTTGCTATCGCAGGAAAACTGGCATTGTCGGCAGTTTGCACCAGCTTGTGGATGGGGCGATAAATCTATTGCCACTTTTGCGGCGCTAAAGTGCCGATAAATCGGCGATAACTCCTTGAGAATATGCCCCAAAGTTTTTGAAACAAAGCTCTATCTATTAACAATGATAAACAGGAGTTTGTACAAAGTGGGAAAAATATTATTTATTTCTCCAAACTTTTCATGCATGTTGCACTGTACAGCACACTAGATAACCTGATTGTGCACCAGCAGTTGGGAAGAGATCAGCCGTGGGTGGATTTGGGCAAACGTCAACTTTACAAACTCCAAACGAATACTCTCTATCACTCATATGACTCTGGCAGAAGTGGTGCGTTCTGTGGGTGTGAAGATTATATGATAGCCACAAAAACCAAACCAACGTAATAGCACAGAATACACACGTCCGTGGAGTTGTGGTGCTCAATGGTTTTTTTGTCTGCGTACCCAAACACATCCATTAGCAGTATCTTATGTGTTTCCACCTTCATGGCTGTGCTACTTTATTTTAACAGAAGAAAACCCCAGCCGGTTATAGTTCACTTGTAACCTCTGGACACATCAACAGCTTCACTCCAACTGCCTTCCACATTGTCACCACATTCTCAGTCGGACTCTGAGAATGTGGTGATGATTACAATGCAAGTGACACCACATATCTCCCTCCTTTAACAACTCTAATGATCTATGCAAACTATGTACATATAACATGTCAACAGATCGTAAAGCACTAAGGGGCTTATTTATGAGCCCTTGCGTCACCTTTGCGCCGCCGGTACGTCACTTTTTGTGACACACCAGCGGCGTAAAAAATGCACCATGTTGCGTCATATTTACAAACTGATGCATCTAGGTAGATGCGTCACTTTGTAAACCCCTGCGCCACATTATACCTGCACCAGGTATAATGTATGCAGGGTGGGCATTCCGACGCAAGTAAGCCTCGTAGAAGTGACGCAGTGAAATCTATGAGATTTCACTGCGCCACTTCTAGGACGCAAATGCGTCAATATCTTACGCCTGCCTCACAGCAGGCGTAAGACTGACACAGGCACATTTGAAATGGGACTTGCCCATGTGAAATGATCCATTGCTGAAGTTGCGTCACTTTTGTGACACACTCCAGCAATGCGTCATTTTTGCGCCTACAGATACGTCAGAAATACTGACGTATCTGTAACTCCTTGCGACATGATGCGTCATACTGTAAATATGACGCATCCAGCATGTCGCAAGGAGGGCGCAATGAAAAGTGACGCATCGCTGTTTTCACGCAGCGATGCGTCACTTTTCATAAATGAGGCCCTAAGCATTTTTTCCACAACACTAAATGCATTATTAATCACTAAAATATTTCTTTAATTAAATAAAATAAAACTTATTACACACAACAAAACAAAATACAATGGCTTATAATACGATTTAGTACAGTAAGCTTTTAATACTATAGGGTACAGTAATAAGCTTGTTTGTGTATCGTTAAATTAGAAATCATCCTACCACAAAAAATTTCCATTTGTGAGGTGCACGTACTATCTTACCTCCTCTGATAGAGCGGAAAACGTTACTCCCCTTTAAAACTAACTCCAGAACTGGAGGCTAATGTTCCAGGGGTTTCTTGTAACAAACAGGCATTCAGATTTTCACAGTCTACATCCATCAACCACTCACTGTGTACTTTATTTTTTCCTGCTTCCTTCTCAGAATTCTCACCTTTAATGCCTTTTCGATACCTAGCAAGTTTACTAAAATTCCACACTTTCCCATCACTCAGTTTGGTGAAATTGTTGAACAACTTCACTACTTCAAATGGACCTATGAGCTTGCTGCTACCTTTACTCTTCCTCCTTGGATCCATTACTTTTACATTTTCACCCACTTGTAAACTCATTTCCTTCACCCCATGTTCCCAACCGTAATGCAGACTTTACGATGTCTTTCTTGTTTTATTCATGCCTGATTGTCCTTGGTAAATGGATCTCTTCCCTTCAAAACCTTAATGAGCGAGAATCCAGTCACTGTATTAGTAGGCCAAAACCAGTTTTTTTATTTTAAATTTCCAACTCCTAGAACTCTTCACTGCCATTTGTTTATTGCTCATTAACACTATGTTGAAGCGCTCAACTGCGCCATTGCCAGCAGGATGATAATTAGATGTATTTTACTCAATAAGTAGTCTTGGAACACACTTAATATGAACTGGGGACCACTGTAACTGCGTACAGATTTGGGGATTCCTTCACGCAGAAACACTTCATCCAAGAACTCTAAAATAGCTATATCATGTAAAACAACAATATTTTGCTGATGATCTTGTATGAGACAAGGATGTCTCCTGTAAGCATCTCCCATGGTCCATCCGGACAGGCTACAGTAGACAAGGGCGGTCTAAACGTGACTAAACTCTTACCTGTGTTCAAATATTACACATATTCTCACACAACCTTCTCCATTTCCATATCAATTCCAGGCCACCAATAATGCAATTGCACTCTCTTTTTGCACTTAATTATTCCCAAGTGTCCTTCATGGCATAGCTCTAGAACTTCTATCCTAAGGTTCGAAGGCGGAATTACTCTTATACTTCTTAACAGAAATCCCATCATCACCCCCACAACAGCTCATCTTTGATCTTCCAGAATGGTCTTATAGTAACATTCAACTTTTCCTTCTCAGATCATCCCTTTTCCATGTACTCCTTGACTTCATGCAACACACCATCAAAGTCATAACCCTCCATCCATACTTCTAGAGTGATGCCATGCCGACTAACATCCTCCATGACAGCAACACGTATGTCATTCCATTCATTATTCATATTACATACGTCTTGCGAGGGTGATTTTCTTAGAAAATCTGCTACCTTGTTTTTTACTCCTGGTAAATTTTGTACCTTGTAGTGACAGTCCAACAATTTCAAGGATGATCTAGAGAGATGAGGTATTGCTTTCTCCATACCATTAGTTGTTAAAATGTTGGTGAGTGGTTTGTGATTAGTTTGAATCCAAAAGTTAGACCACCCACAAGTATTGTCTACATTTTTCAATTGCCCACACACACGCCAGCATCTTTCTCTCAATAGTTGAAAATTTCTCTTCAGGCAGAGATAACGATCGGGAGGCACAGGAAATGGTGACCTGATGTGCATTTCCCTCTATTTGTGACAACGCAACACCGAACCCTTTCCCACTAGCATCCGTGGTAATAATAGTACTAGCAGATGAATCAAACCCATGCAAGGGAATGGCATTGGAAATTTCTTCCTTGACATGTTGAAACCACTTATCATGTTCACTATTCCACTCAAATTTACAAAAGTTCTTTAACAATTGTTTTATCTCAAAGGGTTTCATTGCAAAATCTTTGACAAATTTAGCATAAAACTCTGCTAGTCCTAAAAAAGATCTAACCTCATCTTTAGATTTAGAGGCTGTTGCATTTCTAATGGCTTCCACTAGTTCTTTCTTTGGTGAAATTCCCTGCTCCGAAATCTCATGTCCCAAATAAGTGACAGAGCTAACTGCAAAGCTGCACTTCTTCAATTCTGTGGTGAGTCCATTATCACTCAGAGCCCTCAACACAGTCCTTACTCTAAGGTAATGTTCATCTCAATCTTTCCCTAAGATGAGGATATCAACCTGAAAAAAATAACCCCATCTGGATTTCTGAACAACTGACACATTATGTGTGAAGTAGTCGGAGAGTCGTTGAAATAGACACTCAAGGAAACTTCGGGTTGATCCACAAGAAGATTTATTGTAATCAGCTTCAGTCACGGCCAGGAGCAGCGTACTCTCAAGATCCGTTCGGCAACTGACAACCGCCGATCGAATCCCAGAACGCGCTCACCCCGACCTCGTATTAGAATCACTACACATAGAAACATTCTACATCTCAACATTAGTCTCCCACTACATCACCTTCCCCCTTAATAAAACAACAAAAACAAAAAAAAAAAAAAAAAAAAAAATAACAAGCAAAATGTTCATTAGTAAATAACGAAATCCTTGAATCTTGAAGGAATTCTCCTGACACGACAATCCCGTGTCAATATTGAATTATTAGAGCTGCACTCCTCACCCCTATTATTAATAACTGTCTTTGAAGGCCCCTCACGTTCGCCTATACTACAATTCTGATCACGAACATGCGTCCAATCCAGATTATGACCAACACATGATATTTTCCTCCTCTTAATCAACTCTGCCTGTTCCTTCGACACTTTTACTAATTGTCTTTTGTTCCACCATCCTTTGTCGTGCAGAAACGCGGCACCTTTACTCACTTTATTAACCACTACTGGACTTGAATAAATTGATTCACCTTTTTTAACCTTAAATGGTTTCTTAAACATCACCCAATCACCTACCGCGATTTCACCATCACCTGAAAAATCCTTACCACCAAATTTCTCTTTCATCTTACTCTGCTTTTCTCTCACTGCATCAACAACCATCCTATTGTCCAAAACCTCATTGACAGTTTTTCTATTATCCAACCAAAAAGGCAATAGTGTATTGTTGACTTTTCTTCCCCGAAGAAGTTCAAAGGGAGTGACACCAGTAGTACAGTGAGCCGCCGTGTTATAATTCCAGACCTTTTTTCCAAAAAATTCACCTACATCCCGACCAGAGGCAAACGCCGTTTGAATACCTTCCTTGAGGACTTTATTACCTCTTTCCACCAAACCATTCGATGTCGGTGAATACAAAGCCACCTTTAAATGTTTAACATCATACTCTTTTAAAAATGAACACATCTTGTCTGACACAAAATGAGTTCCATTGTCCGTAACCAAAAACCTAGGAGCCCCCTCTAATAAGAACACTTTTTAAAAAAAACATACAGTATTGTCTGTATTGGGAGCGTCCACAAACTTATAGTACATCTACTTAGAATGGTAATCCACTGCCAAAATTATATATCTCAATTCACCTAATAAAATATTATACGTACCTGAGAAATCCAGCCCAACTTTTTCCCAAGGTTTTACTGGAAAAACAGTCGGGTGCAAGGGAAGCTTTTGAATTTTCCAGTGTTTATCTGAGAGCAGGCAATCTTCACAACTATCTAATAAACTTCTCACCTGACTATCTAAAGCCGGCCACCAATAATGTTGTTTAATTCGCATACAAGTCTTAGACACTCCAAGATATCCCTCATGAGCAATCTCTATTATGGATTTCCTTAAAGTACTTGGAGGAACAAACTTGTCCCCCCGAAGGATCAAACCATCTTTAACTGAAAGTTCATCCGCCACCAATGAAAAATTCCTCAATTCTCCAGACAGATTCCTAGGCTCAGGCCATTTACTAGAAACATAATCAGCCACTTTCGACAGCATAGCATCCTTAGAACCGGACAACTTCCAATCAGACTCAGAGATAACCGTACCGCAATTCTCAATTGCGTCCACCATTGCAACACATTCAATTTCATCCTCATCATCCTTTTCCATTAACATTCTTGATAAACAATCTGCCTGAAAATTCTTTCCCCCTTTTATGTGCTTGATATCAAAATTGTACTCTTGCAACTTTGAAATTAAGCGGGTTAACCTTGCTGACATGGTATTGTTGGGCACTTTAGTGAAGACAAATGTCAGTGGTTTATGATCCGTCAAAATTTCGAATTTCCTACCCCAGATGTACATTTTGAATTTTTGCACCGCCCAGACACAAGCTAAAGCTTCCCGTTTGATGGTACTGTAGTTCTTTTCAAAATTCTTGAGAGACCTAGATGCAAAAGCCACTGTTAACTCCTTGCCATTTACTTTTTGACTAAAAACTGCTCCCAGACCATTCATACTGGCATCCACTGTGACTACAGAAGGACAATCGTCCCGGAAGGAATGCAGAGCTTGCGCAGAAATGATTAGTTCTTTCACTCTACCAAATACTACATCCAATTCATGTGACCAAACAAATTTCTGGCCTTTCTTTAGAAGCATTCTAAGAGGTTCCACAATTTGTGCATAATTGTTTACAAATCTTGCATAGTACTCGGCAAGACCAAGAAACGAACGTAGAGTGTCTTTATCACAGGGTGGCTTCGCTTCCTTAAGAGCCCTAACAACTGAAAATTTTGGTCTGATACCTTCCCAAGAGACTGTATGCCCCAGGTAATCCAGTTCATTCACTCCAAATATACATTTATCAGCCCTAACAGTCATTCCACTCTCCTCGAGGGCTGCAAGAACTTTCTTTAATATATTAGAATGTTCCACTGCGTTCTTTGCAAAAACTAGAATGTCATCTAAATACGTCTGTACTCCTTTTATATTTTTAAAAATTGAATCCATCAGACATTGAAAAACACTAGCCGCCGAAGCTAGTCCGATCGGCAACCTTAAAAACTTATAAGCCCCAAAAGGTGTGATAAAGGTAGTCAATTCTTGAGAATCTGCGGCTAAAGGGATCTGGTAATATGCAGATTTTAAGTCTATTAAGGAAAACCACTTGGCCCCCCCTAAATTTGCCAGCAACTCATGAATCTTCGGCAGGGGATGGCAGTCTATTATGATATTTCTATTAAGACCCCTCAAATCTGCGCACAACCTGATCTCTCCTGTCTTCTTACGTGCGACAACGATGGGGGCCACCCACTGCGATGACTCTGTTGGTTGTATTATCCCCTGAGTACATAACCCATCCAACATAGATTTCAGTTCTTCCCTGACACTCAAAGGCACAGGTCTTACTTTGTGAGTTACGGGTTGAGCGTGTGAAAGTAGTCTGATTTTGTACTCAAAATTCTTCACACAACCAATCTGATCTTTAAATACTGATTTGAAATCAGATAGTAAGCTATTAACATCCTCACCATACTCATCCACACTGCACACAGGGTTTTCCATCACTCTCACAGGTCTGTTATCGCCTGGAATTAGATACAAACCCAATTTAGCTAGATCCTTCCAGCCTACTATATTTTTTCCCTTGATAGCCACATAAACTTTGGTCCGAATTTTCCTACCCAATATTTCTACGTCAGACAAAAAGAACCCCAGCATATCAATATCCTTTTCTCCGAACGCTTTCGGATTTACATCAGACTTGCATAAAGAGATATTTTCACCCCAATTATCTAAAAAATAAGTGTCCCTTAAAATTGTAATTGGCGATCCTGAGTCTGCCATGACACTTGTTTCTACACCATCTATAACTGCTTCACATAAAGGACCCTTAATTTCTAACGGCTCCTCACTGTAGTCTACAGATAACATCAGGTTGTCCAGGGACTCTGTACATTTGTTTGTTTCAATATCGACACTTCCCACTTGTACCGCACTTTTTTGACTTCTACAGAATTTCTGAAAGTGACCAAGTTTTTTGCAACCAGAACAGCGTCTACCCAATGCTGGACACCCCCTGAAATTGCCAACATGAAATTTTGAACCGCATCTAAAACAAAAAATTTGCCCTTTGTTTTGTACAAACTTAGGCTGTTTGTTCTTCACCCCCACAGTAAATAATCCCTCCTCTTGTTGATCTTCCAGCTCCATAATCTGATTAACTTTCGTGACAGAACTAGCTTGCATGACCCTTGTAGAAATGACTGATCTTTTGATACTTAACGCCAGATCTATCACTTCAGAGAGAGAAGGATTCTTACAACTGAGGATTCGTTCTTTTATCTTTTGAGAGCAGCAATTGAAAACAAATTGGTCTCTAATTATATCGTCCACTAAAGGTCCAAACCCACAAGTAGTGGCTAGAACCCTCAGAGCCGAAATATATTCTTCCACTTTTTCTTCTTCACCCTGCTTTCTTTTGTAAAATTTGTGTCTTTCTAACATAATGTTAGGTGGCTCCGAGAATTGTTTTTTTAGTCTCTCAACAGCTTCTGAATAGACGTTCCAATCTCTGTCACCAGCTTGGCCAGAAGGAGGAGGTATAGGAGGTAAACTCTTGAATATGCGTTGAGCCGCTTGACCTAAACTTCCAAAGAGTAAAGCGAATTTGCGAGTACTGGAGTACTCCGTAGCATCGATCGCCACCAAATGGTTCTCAAACAGTTCAAACCATTCTTGCCATGGTATACTGGGTTTACCTGGCTTTCCCAGGAAGTGAGGAGGTTGTGTAAATTGAAGATTTGAAGTAGAAGTCATTGCAGAGTGGATTTAATAATCTAAAATTATGTAGATGATCACAGGTATGGCTTTATCCGTGTTTAATAAATTGAGTTAGTCTTTCTGGGAAAAAGAAGAGAAAAAAAAATGGATAAGTAATGCCAAAACTGTTTTTAAGGTGTGCGCATCACCGCGATGCGCGAGCAGCTGATCGTGAAAAATTCACAAAGTTATTCCAATTAAAGGGTGTGTGCATCACCGTGGTGCGCGAACAGCTGATCGCAATTTGACCTTACAGCTACTTGCGGTGTGCACATCACCGAGATGTGCCAACAGTTCCCTACTGAATGAACTGAAAATCGGCCCAATCCAAGATGGCCGCCGACGTCCTTACGTAACGTGAGTACGTAGAACTTTAAAAAAAAATCCTGTGCGCATCAGAATATGCGCGCGCCTCCCCGTATCAAGTGAGGTCTGCGCGCGCCAAAGCGGCTGTCCCAGCTCATATTCTATGACCTTAAAACCGAAGAAAATAAGAGGTCCTACCGGTTTCTCCAAGTCATCGGATGCAGCAGGGTACCACGACGAAGAAGCAGGTAAGTTTTCGTCGTCCAACACGCGTGGTATTTCTATTTGATGACGAGATGTGTGACTGGAGCAAAATCCCGGTCGTCGCCAATATGAAGTAGTCGGAGAGTCGTTGAAATAGACACTCAAGGAAACTTCGGGTTGATGCACAAGAAGATTTATTGTAATCAGCTTCAGTCTCGGCCAGGAGCAGCGCACTCTCAAGATCCGTTCGGCAACTGACAACCGCCGATCGAATCCCAGAACGCGCTCACCCCGACCACGTATTAGAATCACTACACATAGAAACATTCTACATCTCAACATTAGTCTCCCACTACAATGTGTTGAAATACTGCGGCAGTAATGGCTAATTCAAACAACATATGTTTGTACTGAAAACATTCAAACGGCTTAATGAATGCCGTAAAGTGTCTGTCCTTAGGATGTAAAACCACCTGATAATATTCCTGAAGTGAGGTCAAGTGATGCTCATCATTTGACACCTTTAGTAAGGGTCAGTATCCCATTAATCTTTGAAAGCAGAAATGTATATACAATGATATTCACAAGCTGTTCGTGACTCACAAGACAGAACGAAAAGGCGCTTGAGCCGTTCAGGCTACACATAGCCCTCATATCTCAGCTTACAGAGATGCAATCTAAAATCAACAGTGACTGACTCATGTCAGCGTGATGGATGGGTTCACTGTGGCAGCAGATAAGAATGCTTCGCCGAGTCCACTCTGGTTGGCTTACATCCTTCCGACTAGATTTCACCAGAAGAGCCGGAATCAGGTAAGTAGTTTAGAGAGAGTTCCTACTTTGTCTCCTCATCGCCATTCTGTAAAGACAGAGACTACAGGATCTCGAAATACTTATTTAGAAGAAACTCCAGCTGGTTACAGTTCACTTATAATTTCCGGACACATCAACAGCTTCACTTAAACTGCCTTCCACATTATCACTACATTCTCAGTCACACTCTAAGAATGTGGCACTGATTAGAACTCAAGTGACACCACAATGGCCTTTATAAGGTACAGAAATATGTTAACATCAATCCTTTAAGTGTGTATTCGTGAACATAGGCAGCAGACTCCAATCATTGACAAAGACGAAGTGATCTGTATAAAAACATGAGATGTGTTGCAGTCGCCATATTGGAGTAAATTAAATGTTATATTCCCACTGAGAGGCGGAGGTCTTGCTCATACGATATTACATATTAAAAGTTTGTGCACCCATATAAGTTTATTTGACCTCTCTGACTGTCCCTTGTTGCTATTAGCATTGTACACTAAAGGGTACAAAAAGTGCAATAAAGAAAGCTATCTAACCCAAGTTGTTAATTAGTAGCAATGGACTTATTCATTTGTGGGTGTGTGTTTATATTAGCATGTCTATATGAGTAGTGCAACTGTACATTCCATAAAATGTAGTTATGAATAGGTCCCTCAATGTGCCCTTGCACTCCTACCTGGACCACTGGCAATCAGCTCAGTTGCACAAAACACACACTCACATGAGAACCTGCATTGACCGCAATGAAGTGTGTATATACTATTTTTACTCCAAGTGCAACTTCATACTGGAGCAGGTTATAAAACAGATCGAAGCAAATATAACTGTTCTTTTACACTCTCTCAAAAATACATAAACACATTATGGGAACCCATTCTCATAAAGCGCTAGTCCTCACAGAGATGGTCTCTCTCTCGCTCTCTCTCTCACTCTCGCTCTCATTTTGTATTTCGCTTCTTTGAAGGAACTAAAAATGGGTTAACACCAGAGAAATGCCTACAGGGTCCTCCCAAGCCCCTACATTTAGGCAAATGCTTCTCTATTCCCAGACTCCTCTCTGAGAAGCGAAAAATTGGCCCAGGCTGATAAGCCAAACCTTTGAATTTGTAAAGATGCACTGGAAACTGAGTGACATCAGCATTACTATACAGTTTTGGAAATATAGGTTTATGCTGCCTTTTAGCACATTGACCATTGTTTGGACTCAATCACTTTAATATCAATTTAAGCATAAGTCCTATACATTTTCCAAACTGAAAACGCATCAGAAGTAGATTATACATTAGAATTTGTGATCTATCTAATCAACCAAATCATTATATTTTATGAAATTCTCTACTTTACTTGATTATGTTTAGTTCTGATTTGTGGATTTAGATGTGAAGCAGTTTGAACTGTATTTGTAAAGTACAAAATAGAACCACTTCAGGCAGTAAAATTCAATTACTATCTTTAGAGCGCGCACCACAGCTTATATAGTATACGACAGAAATAAGAATCGAAAGGATTAGGGCCCAGATTTCATTAACATACAAGCCATTGAAATTATTTTGTGATGGGGAACAGCAACATTTTAAGGCAAGATGGCGTCCGAGTAACGTCTCACTCGAGACGCTCCTCCGGTCTGAACCCCTAATCGTGAATAATCACCTGATGCATCGCTAGAAATGCCATTGATGGCTTACCTTGGAATCGATGTTGCCGTGGTCTCCGATCTGTGTTTGCTGGGGATCACCGTGGCGAAGCAGCTCCGGACATCCGTACTGTCCGATCATTTGCTGTGCTCATCGGCCTGCGGCGGCCTGACACGGTGCAGCTTCTGTCCTGGGCGCTCTCTGTGCTCTCGGTGCTTCCAACCGACCTGCGGCAGGAGTGCACACAAGGTCAAGGGTGGCTGTCAGTCTCAATCGCATCGAGGAGCTGACGCCGCCAACAGAGGAGGAAACTTTCCCCAGCGCTGCTACTAAGCAAGTGGAAACATTGTATCCTGAACAGGGCCATGTCAGGACAGGGCGGAAAACTCGCTAAAACAAGGAGCACCCAATTATCTCTGGCCACAGCAAGTCAGTCCCTTGCGAAGAGAGAGCCGCCGATTGGAAATCGCGGCAAAAAGACTGAGGGGCGCGGCAGCAAAGGAAAGGAAAAAGTGGGGGAAAAAATGGAAAACATGGATAAAACGAATAAAGCTGAAACAATCAAAAAAGCTCCATTTAAAAACTCTCTGGATGTAGCGGATTGTCAACCGCTAATATCCAATCATTTTGGTACTGCTGCTCAAAATGGGACACTCTCACTAGGAACTGTTGAACAGGGCAAGGGGAAAGAAGAGCAAGTTGTCGCTGGCACCACTTCTACCCCCATGGGTAAATTTGCCTCCAACAAACAGACTAATCCAAACATAGATCATTCTCTAGCTGTGGAAGATCTAGCTCACACAAGTCCTAGCTGAGTGCTCAAGAATGGCGATAAAATATCCAAAGCTAATCTGGGAGTGACTGAGAAAAAGAACCCCTCCCGGGGGATGGGCAAGAACGAGACAGTAATCACCCCCCCAATGCGGGCTCGATCCCCTGACATACACAAAACTTTTTACTCGCTAACGGATGAATCTGAGATTTCTGATTTAAGCATATAGGCCTCTAGTGAAGGAGAAGGGGCCAACTGGAATAGCAGCTCAGGATCAAAGTTTCCGTCATCAGCTCAAGGCCAAAAAAAATCCCTAACAAAGAAAAAAAGGAGAAAAAACTTACGCGAGACATCTGACTGTGGCAGTCTCGGGGACCTGAAATGGGATTACTCAGCCTCACAACTAACCTAGCAACCAGAGAGGGGGCGTGGCCAAGCCGAGCAGCAAGATGGCCGCTTGAATCAGAGGCTCTGCCGGCCGAGCACACAATCCGGCATGAATCCTTCAGAATACTACCAGCAAACCCTCCCATAGACGATCGCCCTGAATTGACAGCCGGTGCTGCATCCGATGAGGCGTTCGCTGAACGGAGAGAGGCGGCGACAGCGGTGAAACCGGATCCGCGCTCTGCGGGCCCGGGACGGAGCGGACGCTCAAGTGAGGGAGGCCCGGCTACAACAAACACCGCCCTGCGGGTCGGAGAGAGAGCGGTGCCCGCACTTCTGGAACTCCTGCAGGCAACGTGCGGGACGCCGAGGCTGACCCTGCACCGCAGCGGGACGACGGGGACCGCGGAGCGGGCTCCCGGTGCAGGCCCCCACCCTTCCCCCACATCACGACACGGATTGAGCGGGTAAGCAGAGCCTGAGATGCGGGAGGAGGCGGCGCGCGGGAGAAGGTGAGAGGACTAAATAAGCGGAGCGAATATCTGGCACGCCGACGAGAGACGCTCTGTACATCGACGAGGAGCAAACACACGGGCCCATACGCGCAGCCTCACTGGGGGGTCAAGAAACTGGCGCGCACCAAGGGCCGGGTGAGGGCGAGACAGAATGCCGTACTGTAATAAGGGATAGAGATCGGGCACACTGAGGGACTTCCCACTGCTCTCCTACCTAAGCGCCAGAATCATACCGTTGTAACACGGGAAATCTCCCCGCATGCTGCCAGACATCTCTAGCAGAACCATATAGAAGCGGAGGGAACGGAGAGAGCCATATTGGGCCATCTGGATACGGCGCGTCACAAGGGCACAACATTGCGGATACTCCCCGCCCCGGCTGGCTGCTGAAGGGGGTGCAAGATTGAGTTGTGGACAATTTCAAACTCGAGTCATACAAAGTCAGAGCGACACTAGGGCTGTGACGCTCTAAGTGGAGGAGAGACGCATGCAGATAAACACTACCGTGCACACATTGATTGCAACTTGACGAGGTGCTGCCCCCATTTGTATTGATCTCAACTTCAACGAACTACCGTAGCAAGAGGAGGCTAACACACGCACTATACGGAACGCGAAGCGCCAGCTTCATTTCCATACCATTCCTCTGACTGTCTTGGCCTGCCTGACCTGGGCGGGGACCTCAGCAGTCGGACACACAATGGGCAAGACGGATGCCAAACAACCCAAAATTACCTTTGATAAGCGCAGTACCTGGCAGATGGACAGCAAAATGGTGGCGCAGACACTAGTGCCAGAAACTCAACTGGAGCAGGATCGAGAGGAGGACATAAAAACTATGCTGCGGGACATGAAAGGATGTTTAAAAGACATAGACTCCAAAATAGACTCTCTTGCTGCACGGATGGATCAAGTCTCGCACAGAGTTGATAAACACGAATCACGCCAGACAGAGTTGGAAACAAGAGTCTCGGACAACGACGATCGCACTACGGAGACACATGAACACCTCTTGCGCATGGATAAGGTGTTAGAAGTTATAAAGGCGCGAAATGAAGACTTGGAAGCAAGATCAAGAAGAAACAACATCCGAATTACTGGCATACACAGCCATCACCAACATGGAAAAATATGTTGAGGCCCTCTTTCAGGACTTATTTGGAACGGACCTCTCAGCCATGTTCCTGGTAGAGCGAGCCCATCGCACGCTGGGGCCGCGGCCGCCGCTGGGTGCCCCTCCAAGACCCATCCTGGCCCGGCTGCTTAATTACAGGGATAGAGACACGGCCCTCCGCCTGGCACGGGAGAGAGGGACACTACAATACCAAAATAATGCCATCTCGCTATACCCCGACTTCACTCAGGCTGTACAGAATGCGAGGAGAGAGTTTCTTCCGGCCAAACGACTGCTCCAACAGGCCGGGCTAAAATACGCCATGCTCTATCCAGCCAAGCTTAGAGTCCACACAAATGGGAAGCCTTCTTTATTCGTCGATGCAGGGGCAGCACTGAAATTCGCCAAACAGCAACCGCGGCAGCAACGAGCCAGAGAACAAGATAAAGATATTTCGTCACAGAGTCAGCTAAGTGACAATGACTGAACCAGGGAAAAAGGGCTTGAACCCTCTGTTACTCTGTCAATAACGCCTGATTTAGGAGAAAATATCCTTTACTGTTTTTTCAGAACCGTTTAAATACAAGAGTTAAGAGTGATTTAGGGTAGTGTAACAAGCTCGGCCACTCCGTTCCACTAGTGACGGAGGAGTTCGCCGGCAACCTCACGCCCCCTTGGGATAATTCCCTATTGCTAAAATTTTTTGGGTTACCTGGATTTAGAGGGTGGGTCGTACAAAATCTCAACCTGATTGGGGGGTTGGAGTGGGTGGGGGGTGGGCGGGTAATGTTTCTTATTGTTTGTTGTACATTGCAAGATGTCTTATGCCTAACCGCTACCATGCCACGACATGGACGAAACGGGACACAATGGGAAACGGGCACTATTCACGGGACAGGATTGGCGCACACAAGAAAGGGGCTGAGCTTTACGGCCACACCGATCACACTTTGGGATCAAACTATACTACCACTAGCCTGACTGCCCTGATCTGCCTCACGTGGAACGTCCGTGGGCTCAATGATTATAGGAAAATGCGTCTAATACACTCCCATCTCACGAGACACTCGGCCGCGATATGCCTCTTACAGGAAATCCACTTGAGGGGACAGGCGTGCGATCGGCTGAAATCAGGCAGATGGAGTGAAGTTTTCACCTCTTGTTACTCCAACTATGCACGCGGTGTGGCCACACTCATTAAGAAAGGTATCCCCTGGCGTACAATAAAAGTAATCAGTGACACGGAGGGACGCTACGTGCTGGCTCATGGGGTACTGTTCAATCGAGAGGTCACAATCGTGAATGTTTATGCCCCTAACGTAGACGACCCCTCTTTCTTTCAGAAAGTATGGTACGCTATTCAATCACTGGGGGACGGGCCTGTCCTATGGGGGGGATTTCAACACAGTACTGTCGCTAAGCCTGATAGAGAGGGTACATCACGCACACATCACCCGCAGGCTGCAGCGACATTAAAACAGATTATGGAAGATAACAGCCTAATAGATACATGGCGACACCTGCATCCGGACACTAAGGAGGGCACATGCATCACACAACAACACAGCGCTTGGTCTCGATTGGATTTCTGGCTCACAACCCCTGACTTGCATGCATGGGCAATTGCTGCGTCACATCATGCCCGCACGTTATCCGATCACTCCCCAGTTACGCTGTCACTGCAGATACCCGAGCCTTATAGACAACCCTTCGCATGGCGCCTGCCCAATGGGGCGCTATTGGACTCCATATTCAGGGAGGAACTACACTCGCATATAACGGAATATTTCGAGAAAAACACGGGGTCTGTAGACTCGGAGGGGAGTCTGTGGGAGGCATTTAAGGTGGTGGTTCGTGGACACTGCATAGCGGGACAAAGCAGAGTACTCAGGGACATAAGAGGGACACTAGGCCACCTAGAAGCAGAAATACATACACTTGAATAACAATACTACGCCGCACCGTCGGCGGACACATTGGGGAAAATTAGAAGTAAACTGACCTCTTACCAGGAAGACGCTGACAGGGAGCTACGGTTTCTACACAAACACGCGATTGCAAGATCATACGGAGAGGGGGACCGACCGGGGAGGACACTTGCAAATCTATTGAAGCCGCCCAGGGGGGCCACATACATCACGTCGATATATGACGTAGACGATAACCTGGTGCACTCCCCGCCCGAGATACTACACACTATGCGGGAATTTTACACCCACTTGTACACGTCCCAAACGACCCCTTCGGATGCGATGCTAGAGGACTACTTTGATTCTATAGCACTAGTGTGGTTCAGCAATCACCACAGGGAATATATGGACGCCCCATTCACGGTAGATGAAGTGAAACGGGTTATTGGCGGCATGCGGGCAGACAAAGCACCTGGGGCGGACTGCCTTACAGCACGTTTTTGTAAAGAATACTCTGAGGAACTTGCCCCCCGCCTACTGGCGGTGTTTCAGGAGGCGCTGCAGGTGGGAATTCTCCCCCAATCCATGAGAGAGGCGATCATAATCGCACTACTTAAACCGGACAAAAATCCCCAACGTTGTGAATCATACCGTCCACTCTCTATGATAAATCTAGACGCTAAGATTTTCGCCAAGCTATTGGCAAACAGGCTCCAGCCCCTTCTCCCCTTGATAGTACTACCGGATCAGTCTGGATTTGTTCCGGGAAGGGCGACCTCACACAATCTTAGAACCTTATTCGGCCTACTGCATTACATGGCGCCACACGTGCCTGCTGCGGCCGCACTATTGGACGCATCAAAGGCCTTCGATTCGTTGGAGTGGGGGTTCCTTTTTCCCCTGCTCAAGAGGACAGGCCTGAGTCCACTTTTCATTAATTACATCCGATTGCTGTACACGACCCACGGCACGCCTGCGAGTTAACGGACTGGTATCTGAGCCGCTAAATATCACAAGAGGGACTAGACAGGGGTGCCCCCTGTCACCGTTGCTGTTTGCGATTGCGACAGAGCCGTTGGCAGCGAGACTACGTCAGCACCACGCACAAAGGGGAATTGGACTCAAAACCCGGGCAATTACTGTGTCCATGTACGCAGACGATATCACACTTTATATGACGCATCCCAAAGAGAACTTGTCACCCCTGACGAGAGAAGTAGTGAGATTTGGAGGACTATCAGGTGTAAATATAAACTGGGGCAAGTCAGTGATTCTCCCGCTTACGCCTAGTACTCAGACATTTGACATGGATTACCCTCTAGTCTGGGCCTCGGGCCCAATTCGATATTTAGGAGTATGGATTAGTACTGATATGCAAGATATATGGACTGAAAATTATGGACGGGTGGTGACTTGGATAGAAGACAGGATACGACGGTGGAGGGCTCTCCCCCTATCCCTGGCGGGCCGGATCGCCATAGCTAAAATGGTTATACTACCAAAACTTTTATATCTCTTCGTTAATATACCATTACCACTCTCGGTGCAATTTCTTAAGCGACTCAGATCTCTCATGGTGGACCTAGCGTGGGCGGGGGGACAGCCACGGATAGCGTGGGAAGTTTTGATTTTGCCGCAGGAACAGGGAGGACTGGCAGCCCCGGATATCGCGCTATACGCATTTAGCGCCCAGGCACAATTTTTACATTATTGGACACACCCCACACCCTACCAACCCCATGTGGCCATAGAAACAGACAGAGCAGCCCCATTGCCGGTGTCAACAGCACTATATCACCCGTACAAGTGCACCCGCGGAGAGATAGACACGGGGCAGGTGACGAGATGGGCATGGGAAGGTCTACGTAAGAGAGCGCACCTTGAAGTGCTATATGCCCCATCAATGCCTATCCTAAACAACCCAATGTTCCCCCCACTTATGGGGAGTAAGGCGAGCGAACGCGCGAGTGCGCACGGCCTGAGACTTAGTGGAGACCTCTACCTCAACGACACGTTCCTTACCATGCACCAGATGTGTGCCCCCGCAGCACCCACGGTGCTAGATATGTTATTATATTACCAGCTGAGAGCATCCTGCAAACGTAGATTTCCCACCTTTCCGGCGCCGCCGCCGCCGCCCTTGGCGGCGCTCGAGAACCTACTGGCGGTGGAATCGGGGCGTAAGCTCATTACACGCATCTACAGATACACACAACAAACATCGCCGGTGGCGACTCCCGCGTCACGGGTGGCTTGGGAGGAGGAATTGGGAACACCCCTCACAGACGAGCAATGGAAGCTAAGCTGTAGGCAGCTAGAACGGTTGTCGCCCAACTACCGTCTCACATTAATTCACTTCAAATATCTCCACTGCTTGTACAAGACTCCCATACACTTACACAGAATAGGATTGCGATCGGATGACTGCTGCTGGAGATGTGGCACACTGCGGGCAACCTTCCTACATTTAGCCTGGCAATGCAGGCCGATAGCTAATTTTTGGCTGGAAGTCTTTCAGCACATAAAGCAGATCACAGGATTGGACATCCCATGCACACCGCTGACATCCCTACTTGGGGTACTCAAGGCGGTAGCCCCAAAATCCCGCAAGCTACCTGAAATTCTTCTTCTGATGGCAAAGCGTCAAATAGCGTTACATTGGGGGGTGGAAAGACCTCCGCTGTCCAAAGACTGGATTAAAAACGTCACGTATTGCAAGATACAGCTGTCGGCTTACTGGGAACTTCAGCCGTCCAAGTCTAGACCAAAAGACATTTGGGAACGATTTACATTGTGGCTGAGTGCTCGGGCGGGGAGAGGACTAATGTACTGTCTGCATAATCAATGTCAGGGAGATGGGAGCTGATTGGGGGACGGGAGGGTGGCCCTGCCGTAAACTGAAAACACATGTTATCAAATTACGTGCACTAATGAAAATGGGGGCCTGCACCCCACGGGATATACTGGGCCCTTATTATTTGAACGGAATGTACATGGAACGGCTATGTCACACCTAACTGTACGGAATACGACACTGCAATGTATATTTGTTTTTGTTGTTGTATTGAAAATGCAAATAAAAACCAATTTAAAAAAAAGAATTAAAAAAACCTAGCAACCAGATCAAACGATCAGATTAGAAGGGAATCCCACGGGGACAAACTACGGGGAGTTGTCAGGCGCTGGAAAGCTGAATGACCCTGCTTTATCATTGGTACTGCAATCAATTAAGAGCTTCCACTAGGAGGTGAAGATGGATAATCGGAGGGCATGTCTGGTGGCAAAAAAACTGCAGGGGGCAGTCAGGAGAGTCAGCAGAACTTGTGCTGACATTGCGGACAGAATGGCCTCTTTAGAAGCATGTGCTGAAACCCTGGAAAAGGATGTTGTCGCCCTAAAGACCCACAATGACGAGCATGAGGGGATAGTAAAAGACCTGATGTGGAAAATGGAAGACCAAGAAAACAGGCAACGCCGCAACAATCTCTGTTTTTTAGGAATCCTAGAGGGGGCAGAAGGAAATGATCCCAGGATAAACATTGTTTCCCTATTAAGAGAGGCCTTTCCCGAACTGAACACCTGGGATTGGGACAAGGAGATTCAGAGAGCCCACAGATTCCCCTTAATGCTTCCAAAATGTCCTACAAATACCCCGGAACGACCATGGGCTATGCTGATATATTTCGGAAATTTCTTATTACGACAGACTCTTTATGATTTAGCTCGCCCAACAGCTAAAAAGGAATTTGAAGGAGTGAGCTTCTTCACCAGGCCTGATTTCGCTCATGCCACCGTGAAACGGAGATGGAGACTGAGGCAGCTTTTTTCCCCATTCCAACAGATCGGTGCAGAGGTTTATCTGCAGAACCCCGCCAGACTAACGATTGTTTTTAAGGGGGCGACCCGCAGTTTCGTGGCAGAGATTCAAGCTAAAGCTTATTTAAAGGAGTCTTCCGGCAGTTCTGAGATTAGGGACTAAAGGAGAGCATAATCATTTATGCAAGGGTCTACGTCTCAGTCTATGGCTATGTTGGTTTTCAATATGTAGAAAGTTAATATTGTGGCTTACTTAAATAGACTGTGATTTGCTAAGGGTGTAAATATGTGATTACTGTTTGAGGCAGATAGGGGGAAAGGCCCGAGGACTGACGAGGTCACGATTGCTTAAATGTCATCATCCTGGCTCGGCTCGAGCCAGGTCACCTCAGCTATAGGTTGTGGGAGGGGGGATGGGGAGCAGTGGGGGGGTTTAGGGGGAGGGGGGCCAGCAAGAGGGCAAGTTGTCTTCTAAGTCCTTTAACTACATTTTTTTGTGTACCTTTGATGGATAAAATACGTATAGCCACCATCAACATTGGTAGCTTGAATGACCCTAAGAAAAGACGTCACACTGCCATAGGGCTTCGATTACTGAAGGCAGATGTAGTGTGTATACAGGAGACTCACATAGAAGGGGCTCAAATGTATCTCTTGGAATCATTAGGATATAGATTGGTTGGCGGGACAACACAAAACACACGGACAAGAGGAGTGGTGATTTTGTCCTCTAATGCTGCTTTACAATTCCCTAGAACACTGGCTGACCAAGCAGGAAGATGGGTAATAACAGAATGTTGTATAATCACTGGGGAACTGTTAACTATTTGTTCGGTCTATGGTAGTATCCTGGACAATCCAGGGGTATTTGAACAGGTAAATAGCGAACTTGCAGCCTGGCCGCTTCCTGTTATTTTTTGTGGGGACTTTAACATAAACATACCGGCTAGTATGAAATTGAACTCAGGAACTAATGGGACCTACAGTGGTAGGAAACCCAAAGTGTTTCGGGCATTAAGGGCACTATGTATAGACCAGGGCTGAACGATGTCTGGAATTGGCAAATTGCTTCGGATCCTGGCTTTACTTTTTTTTCTAATCCACACAAAGTTCATGCCCGACTTGATTTTATGCTGGTATCCTATTCCCTGCTCCATGATTGTAAGATAGAAAAAGCCCCACGTATACTTTCTGATCACAACCCTTTAGTGATTGAGATCAAGGGAAAGGAATCTAGACCCAAGGTTAGACTTTGGAGCTTTGAACAAGCCTTTCTGGTGAACGAAGATTACTGCAAACATATGAGGAACTGGATTCCGATGTTTTTGAGGGAAAAGTTAGGCAGTGCAGGAATTGAAATTGTCTGGGACGCGTTGAAAGCGGGTATACGTGGGGAAACCCTTAGATTCTCCCTGAACCTTAATAGAACAAAACTACAACAAACTTATGATTTACAAGTTGCGTTAGCGGAAGCGGAAGAGGATCTGGGTAAACGCTACAAAAGGGAGGGGAGATGGAGGAGGCACAGGCCAAGGTTTCAGTGGGAAAATCGCGTTTTATGGAAACAATTGCTAAAGACGCCGCAGATAGGCTTATAGTGTGGAAAGAGAAAGCATATGAGTGCAGTGAGCAGGTTGGGCATCACTTGGCCATAGGAGCTAGACAAAAGACTTCACAAAACGTAATACAGGAGATTAGGGATCCTATACGAGGACTAGTTTCGGATCCAGATAGTATTCAAAACACTTTTTTACCTATATTATTAAAAGCTATATCAGGATGACTTGTCAAGAGACCCTAGAGAAATTAAGGAACATCTGAATTCAATTCCGGGATAACAATTCTCGGCAGAGGATCAACAACAGCTAGAAGATCCCCCAGAATGGATCAAGATATTATTATGGATTAATAGTCTGCCTAATGGTAAAGCCACTGGGCTGGATAGCATCCCCGCTGAATTCTACAAAACATTTTCACAGCAACTTAAAGATTGCATGACCTTGTTGTTTATCCGTGTATTCAAGTGGGGTAGACCACCAGGCTCCTCGTCTTCCGCAAAAATAGTAATCTTTCTAAAAAAGAACAAACCTGCGTGCGAGCCCAGCTCATATCGACCAATAACACTGATAAACAGTGACAGCAAGATATATTCCAAAGTCTTGGCTTCTCGTATAGCGCCAATTATATATAAGGTAATCTCAAAACGCCTGCATGGATTCATTCCGGGGAGGGGGACGATTGACCACATAAGGAGGGTTATTACATTCCTAGATGCCACAACTACAGCTAATGATCCAATGGCTCTAATTTTACTTGATGCCGAAAAGGCTTTTGACAGGGTCTCTTGGCATTTTTTTATGGGGGGCCCTGTCAAAGGTCGGTATCAAGGAAGGGTTATTGCAGGCCAATAAAATGCTCTATTACCATCCGGTGGCCAGGGTCTTCGTTAATGGCGCACTTTCAGAGCCGTTTGACATAACTAGAGGGACCTGACATGGCTGTCCAAGTTCACCCCTGCTATTTGCGGTATATATCGACCCCTTTTTACGACAGCTAGAAAATAATAGGGCTATCAGACCTATTGTGACTCATGGCTGGGAAACAAAAGTGTTGGCAGATGCTGACGATATCGCCCTTGTAACCCCTGATCCAATTAATACTCTTCAGGAAGTAGAAGAGGAAGCAGATAGATTTTGGAGACTTTCAGGATATGCATTTAATCGTTCCAAAACGCAGCTAGTGGTCAAAAAGAATACAACAATCACTGATCCCAGAGTGATGTAAAAGGCAACCTATCTAGGGATAGATATATCTGCAAAAATAGATGATATCGGCAAAGATAACGTAGAACCTCTACTAGCCAGAACTAAGCAGGACTTGTATAGATTAAATAATCTATATTTATCTATTATTGGGAGATGTAATGTTATAAAAATGCTATTCTTCCCCAAGATTTTATATTTTTTGCGGGAAATCCCATTAGAATTTTCAAATGAATCCCGATTTATATGGGCATACGCCAAGCCAAGAAGGGCCTTTAAATTTCTCACACTCCCGAGGGAAAGAGGGGGATGGGCTTTACCCAACCTTAGACTGTACTATTGGGCTACTACACTTTTATATAACCGGGTACTGGTGCAAGAGAAACTGACTGGAAGGCACACTGGAGAAGTTCCGACTCCCCTTGAGCTCATATTAGGGGAAGAATCTTGGGCGTGGCTATGGCGCTTCTTAAATTATAACCATTATAAAAAAGTTAAATTTAAGACAGTACTAGGGGGATTTAAAGTCTGGAAAACAGTTCGCAGAACAATTGGTATCGGAAGTAAGTAATCCAAAGTCTGCCTGAAATATTTAAAGATCAAACGGTTAAAAGATGGGGGGAGGTAGGCCTGCTGAAACTTGGGTCCTTTTTCTCTGTCGAAGGTCTTGTCTCTTTTGAAAATCTTAGAGAAATGTTTGAGATAGAGCAGAGAGACTTCTTCAAATACCTTCAAGTAAGGTATTTCTTATTTAAGAAGTGAGGCGGACCAACTGGATTCTCCAGAAATAGTATAATTGACACATTAGTAGGAGACAGGGACCTTTCAATACGTGTTATCTATAACCTTTTTTATGCTCTCATGAAAGACGATCTAGAGCGGTGGTCACTAACATGGAAGGAGCAAATTGGTATCTCAGAGACTACATTTCAGCATTCATTTGAGATGGCACAGAATATTTTAATCCCGGCCCGGCTACAGGCACAATATTAGACCTGCTTTTCATTATACTACACTCCTAAAAAGATAGCCAAATGGGGGAGCGGTAAAGGGACATACTGTCCCCGATGTGCGCTATGTCAGGCAGATCTGGTTCACATTTTACTTCCTGTAATACGCTTACAAAAATAAAACAAGATATCACCAAATACTTTAAAGAAGCCCTTGAAATAGACTGTTTCCTATCTCCAAGTATGGTTGTACTAGGGGTGGCGGAAGTTGAACAGGGGAATGTGGGCCAAGATTTGTTGTTTATAGCCATGGCGGTTTTTCGACTATGTATAGCATCTGCTTGGCTGGACTCCAATCCCCCAGTATATCAGCAGTGGCTCTCCCGCTTTCTGGCATTTTATAACTTAGAAAAAGCTGTGTATGCAAGAAAAGAGATCCGCGCACGAACAAAAGGTGCAAAAATATGGGCGCCATTGACAGAATGAGTAGAGATAAATCGGTAAATTACAAAGGGGAAAGTAGTAGAGAAAAGATTGGCTATATTGCGAAGTTTGTATTGGGAATGAATTGTCAAGAGATTAGATAGGACTATTAAGAAGATAAAACTAGAGGCTCTCATCAGCACCCCCCTATAAAGAGGAAAAATGCACTATTATTACTATGCCGGTGAATTCTAATGTTTGTACACATTTATAAGCATTGTGCAAAATAAAAAAAATTATTTTGTGATGAGCTCTTGAGCTTGATTTTACATCCCTAGAGTTACACCAGCCTTTCTGTAACCCCCAAATAATTAAGTTTAAATTTAGAATTTATAAAAGATGCATACTAAAAACCTTCGTGACCGAAAATATCTATATTTTAAAAGTAATAGTTTACAATTCTTTACAATTTAATAATCAAAAGCTGAATTTGATGTCAGTGCAATATTATGCAGCGAGGTGAATAAGAAAAGATCTGCATAAAATCCAGGTATAAGGAAAAAAATCTTCAAACAACATGTGGCCAATGGTCTTCCAAACACTCCTATTGTTATATTTGAAAACCTAGTCATGCAAAGCAACAGACACCTTGGATAGTGGGGGAAAATGAGATTTTGTCCATAAGTGGGGTACTTTTGCATTAAATGTAAGCCTTTTCAAACAATTCAATGTCACAAGAAAAATAAAAACCCATGCTTCCACTCACATTTCCAAAAATCAGTCCTATATGTGAACAATAATCAGTACAATTGCCCCCATGTTTTACTCATTGACTGTAGCCTGTTTTATAACAAAGGCTGATAACTGCACAACGTCTGTTCAAGCAACAAGGAATTTTGATGAACCTCAACTTTTTCATCAATACAGAATATTAGCACTTTAGTTTTTCATTAGAACTCTGTCGTGAAGTTTCAGTGATATGTGAATCAACTGTCAGCTGCTGTGGAAACTAGGGGCCTGATTACGTTTTTGGCGGTCCCACCGCCATACAGCCACAGCGGCGGTCTGAGGAAAACTGTCAGAGCAGCGGTCTCCCGCCTGCCGTATTACGATGTTCCCGCTGACTCCACAGTGGTCTTTTTGATGGCAGCGTATATTTTTTCATAAATGTCGATGCTGGTGTGTATATTTTGACTGCAGTGTACACATACGCATGACACTTGAAGAAATACCTACTACCAGTAGTTTCCATTGCTGGAGTCTGGACCATATGTGCCAAGTCCAGTCAATGGGTACATACTGCAAAACGGACTTGCCTGGATTTCACCGCCAAAAGGGTTGTTTTCTTTGAGGTCAAGATGCTGCTGTGAAGGGGGGATCTGGAGGAAGGGATCCACGTGAGAGACTGAAGGGAAAAGAGGAAATGGGTGAGTATGCACCCCAAGCCCTTCGTTTCCGCTGACTCAAAGCAGACAGACCCACCGCCATGGTCGGTTCATTGGAAAGCCAACTCACAGTGAAACTTCTCTGTACCACCCTATGACAGCTGCTTGTCCCCGACCGCCATCAAGGCACTCTGCGAATGGCTGTCGGTGTCGGTAGTGCTCCAACGGTCTTTCATTCTGAAAACCGACAACATCGTAATATGGCGGGCGGACCACCTAGTTGGCGGCAGTGAATCCGATGCGACGGCGGTGGTGGGACCGACAAACTCGTAATCAGGCCCTGTGTGCTTCCATAAACATGAGAAACAATTCTTATTCGACAGGAGAAAGATACTCTGAAATCTAGCGAATAAGTAAACCCATTTCAGGCTTTTAACCTTTATTCATCATTTTCATAAACCGAGCATAAGAAAAATGTGTTTCTCTCTAAGAGGCAGCACAAAAGCTGAGGATGGCAACAACAATATTGCCATGGTGAAAAAGCATTACCATTCATCACAATTTCAAAAATTATCGTAGCACAGCCAATAATTTAAATTGAAAATGAAAGCCTTCATCATCGTTTTTTCAGATTCTTCTTTGTTATAAATACCATTTACCACTGTACAATGCAATAGATATTCCATGAGGTGTCTTGTTACTAGAGTAATTCAGCACCTACCCTTCACGTAACCTTCCACTAACAATGCTATGGAAGAAACAAAATATTATACAATAGATTGATTTACACTCAAAATATGCCAGTTAAGGACTCCTACTCACCTTTTTCCCAATAACATCAGTCACATTGTGGTAGACTTCATTATTAAATCCAAACTAGAACACTCAAATAGCTTCTAGCTAAGTCTGACGACAACTTTGACTCAAGAACCTTAAGTTGCCCAAAATACTAAATCAACCCCTTAAGGATGACAGGCTATAAGTGAATAATTATAACGTCCAGTGAAAGATGCGCCCACTGTAGGGGCCTCTGTTCGACCTCATGCTCACAGGTTCAAATCCTGGTGGGTCCACTCAGCCTTTCATCCTTCTGAGGTCGATAAAATGAGTACCATTGAGTTGGGTAACAATAAACATCTGTTATACAGCACCAAGATACCCTTCTGGGTGAACATGCGCTTTACAAAAATACACATGTTATAAGGGCATATTTATGAATTCCCAGTGAAGGGGGGGCAGTACTCCTCTACCAGCCCATGCCCCTGAAAGATATGGGGCATAAAGGGGTGCTCAGGCACTCCCAAAGAAGATCAGTCAGGAAGAGCACCCCGAGAACAGCGAGAGTCTCTGAAGGATGGGGGCTTGCAGGAGTTTTTATGGGATCCCAGTTTAGAGAGTAGCAGACATGGACCTGCTCATGCCCCTGAAGGATCGGGCACCACTCCAATAATCTGAGTAATTATGGGGTCTCTCTTTAGCGTGACTGGCATCTCATGGTCTGAGCATACCATGAAAGGTTTAGGGGGCTTTAAGGTACAGCACCCAGGGCACAGGCAGCAGCACCCCTCAGCCAATGGAATCATTTATAAAGAGGGAAGCTAAAAAATGCACGCAGTGTCTCTAAACCAGCATGTCTTTGGCCTTGATGACGGTGGAGTCGAGGAAAGCCTTGAAAGGGTTCACCAAGTAGCAACACCCCATAGCCTGTGGAGGTGTTTATATGGGGACACACTAAAGAATTCAATGCAGTGCCCCTCAAACAGTATGTCTTTGGCCTCCCTAGACAGTAGAGCCGAGGACAGCCTTAAAGGAGTTCCCCAAGTAATAACATTCCCCAGCTAATGGAGAAGTTTAAAAGGGGGAACTCTAAATAACACAAGCCAGTGCCACTAAACTAGCCCATCTTCGGCCTTACAGGACAGCGGTGCTGAAGACAGACTTTAAGGGGTTCCCCAACAACAGAGAACAGAGCCCTTTACAGAAGTGCAGATCTTCAGTGCATCTGTACGGTGGCTGGAGGAGTGCACGATTATGGGGGTCTCAAGAGAGGGAGAACTGTTTAGCCTTGACTGCGATTGTTTTAGTGTCCCAGAAGGATGGGCATGGCATTTATCTGGGTTCCAAAGGAACAGAAAGCATCTCTAATATTCATTAGATTTGCCTTCAATGCTCCTGGACCTGGGAATTTCGATGAAGGGGGTCGCAAAAAATTAGGAGCAGCACTGTCATGTGTTCTTGTAAGATATGTACATATATACACTTATATAGTCCTGAGTCCTAAGATGACTGCCACCACTTGCTGGTTGATGTGGTGGCAGCCAATCAGATGTCAGCAGGAGATCTGTCGGCTCCGCATATCCTCCGTGGCTTGATCTGTACAATTTATTTGAACCTAAAGTTCTCCAAAACTACAGAATGGATTTGCACCAAGATACAAAAAGCACTCTTTCTCTACCAAGATCTAGCTTTCTGCCAAATTTGGCGTAAATCCGTTCAGCGGTTTGGTCTGTAGCTGTGTTTAAAGTTCCTATGGAAAATTGAAGAATGTGGAAAGCACGTTTTGGGATCCCCTTTTTCCTTGGCCCCCACTTGATCACCTCAAACCTTTCCATGCGCAAACTAGTCAAAAAGTAGCACTTTTTGGGAAAGATGCGTGGAGATTCGTCAAACTGCGCCAAAGTTATTAGCAACACAAACAAGGCACGATCCAAATTATACTACCCAGTGCTGACTGCCATTGGGTAATGTGTGTGTGTGTGTGGGTTTGTGAGTGTGTGTGTGTGTGTGTGGGTGGGTGTGTATGTGTGTGTGTGCGTGCTTGCATGCGTGTGTGTGTGTGTGTAATACAAAGACAAGTGTTATTATACATAAACTGTGGAGTCTTTTTGTAGCATATGCAGTGTGTTGCCGGGGGGGTGTTGTGCCAATACTTTGCACTCGAGCCCTGAGGAGCCTGACGGCAAGCTACCAGAGGGTGAGCACAGGTTTTCGGACAAGTTTATCGTACCCATCCTATTTGGAACAGTGAATTCTGACTGGCTTTGATGCATCTTAACCAGCCCTAAATCACTGGGTCTAACACCAGCCATCCACACAAACTCACCAGTAAAGTATATAATTTTTGTTATGAAAACAAAAGCCAGATTTATTTGCTTTGCCAATGCTTGTTTTTTAAACGTATGGATAAATCATGCCCCAATGTTCCTTTCGGTCATCAACTTACTCTGTAGTATTCCAAGTTGGTGAATTAAATTTGAGAATGTTTGAGCTGCTGCAAAATACATTTGATTAGAAAAGATGTAATTTTATAGTCTGTTTTTTGTCATTTAAAATTTGGGCTCCCGGTTTGATGGTATTTATTTTTTAACATTTCGGTCTGTATTTATCCATAATTCTTTTTTGACCATCTTATTGGTAGTTATTCATATTTATTTTGTATTTTGAAAATAAATGGAGCTGTAAAATGGTATATTTCCACGCTTATTTAACTCTTGGATGTGCACTCATACATGGATGCCTTCATGTTTTAGCAAATTAAGCAGCCACGTATAACAAAAGACTACACTCACAGTGTTACACCATAAATATATGTCAGCATATGCCTGTATTTTAGGCAATCTCATCCTGTTTTTAACTCTCCATGCTGCCTATCTGCTCAGCTTTTGCCTGGAATTCATGAAATACAGCATGGAGAGTCTCTCATGAGAAGCACCATTTTCAGTATTTTTCCACTTTTAAAAATAAATACAGACAGGAAACACATTGTTTTCTGTCTGTATTTATCTGTAAAAATCATTAAAAGCGGAAAACCGGAAGCCTTATTTAAAATGTTACTGTCTTTGTCCGTAGGCATATTTCTATTCTAAAGTTAAGAAAATGTAAGCGACTCAAAAAGTGTTAAAAAATGTACTCTATGAAACATATGAACGTGCGTTTTTATTTGGTAGAAATCGTGGAGCAATATCACAACTGTCTCTCTTACTTTTGCTGCAATGAAGCGATTAATTATTTTCGTTATGAATAAACAAGTCGCGAACATAAAAATATATAAATCCTGTTTTTATTATGTACAAGAATAAATGTACAATGGGGATGGGCTGCATTAAAAATCGGTCCGACGATTCTATCACACGAGAGTCGTTTCTCAAGATATATGGTGAACACCAATGATTCATTTTGAAATAATAAAGAGCATATTTCATCATAAATTTAGAATCCAGCTTCAGTATAGCATACGCTTATCCTGCTTCCATCTCTTCTCTAACACTTTTCTGAATAATTCTTCGTTTCTCGAAGCTTTCTCTGTATTTGACAGGAATATATCATTATTTTTTTTATTGGCATAGGCTACTAAATTATAGATACAGATACTCAGATGTCTTCTAAAGGTACTTCCTTTTGATGAATATATAATATGATGACTCTTCTTGTTGCAGCGATAATGTATGGTATATATAAATGTATGTTTCATTAATAATAAATATATGTAAATAGAAAATGAAAATAATGCTCTCAAAGTCACCTTTCTGTTTTGTAGAGTGATGCTTACACAGACAGAGAACATTCATTTTTTTGTATTGTTGACCCTGATTTTTCCTGGAACTATGGAACTAATATCTCATGAATAATAAAGTGCACAGCATAGTCCAGGGCACTTCTTTGTTGTTTTTGGCGTGAGGTCAAAGTAAAATTCACATTTTATGTGCATTTACGGCTCTTTAAACCATAAATCTGAGGGGTCTCACTAACGCCACCTGTGTTAGTGTGTGAAAAAGGCCACTTTCATTGAGAGCAAACTCAGCTCACATCTTCACATCCTTTGACTAAGCCAAACAATCTATCATGCTACATACAACACACCAACATTACTACTAACCCTTCCCTCTACAATCTAAACACCTTTCCACTCTTACATTTCCCACTCCCCTTTAATCATCGTCATCATAAAAAAAAAGTTTATTTCGGCCTGTATGGCCATAAAAGCACAGATAAAAATACAGCACATTACATTCAACTCAATAAAAATAACCATTGCTCTGCGTGAGGCACCAAGTAGCACATTGTTGATATAGACTTACAGTCATATTACATAACGTATTCGTCTATCCCACTAACCAGACTCAACATGCCAGAAAATATCCTATAAATGTGGGAGTCGTAAAGTGCATTAGCAATATATGAGCAACACGAAGGTCTTTGCATTGTTCGTACAATTGGGTTCACTAAAGTGCATGTGCGTGACCAGCAAGGTGGCCATTACAGAGAACCAGCATCACTCAACTATAAATATAGAATTCTCTAAGGTTAATGTGCAATATTTAAACAGCTCAATGGCATTTACATTGTTCGAAGAATCAGGGACAGTTGGGTGCATATGCAATGCCTAAACAGAAAGGAGACATTACAATAATCCTGAATTACTCAACTATCCCCGAAACCTTGCTCTGGGGGCCTGAGACTAACCTCTGGGTATTGGTTTCAATACATAAGCAGCATAGTGATTTTTACATTGTTCTTGGACCGTGTTCTGTAAAGTGCATGTGCAATACATAAGAAGCACAAAGGCCATTACAGTAATCAATACCGGCATTTTTGGTGCAATCATGGTGGCCATCAGCTAGCAACATTTGACAATAGATAAAATGGATGAATATAAAAACAATTTATACATCACATTATAGTTAAGAAAAGGATTGTTAAAAAGTCGTAAAATGATTTCAAACGAATTAAAAAATAGAAAAAAAGGAGAAAAGATCAGGGCCCGGTTTAAAAGATATATAACGCTGGATCGAACCGGCCTATGAGTTCATCTTTAAGGTAGCCCTGCGTGTACACCACATAGAGAATAAAAAACATGATATGGAGAACACAATGGGTATGTGGGTGTCATATTTCAATAACCTAAAATCCTCACTGCAGTGTCTGGACCCCAAGTTTCTATATAACTGAAGAAGCCATCGGATCCTCACCCTCTTGTATCCTTGACAAAAAAATATCACATGATATTCCGCCTCCTCTGCATTATTACAGGCTGGGCAGCCCAAATTAGATGAGCCCGCCCACTTGTTTGTGAAAGCACGCAACGGGAGCACCCCATGTCTGAACTACAAATATAACTTCTTGGCCAGGAGCGGCTGGATGTCGTCCAGGACAGGTTCTTAATCCATATTGATCTTTTACTTCTAGAAACCCGTCCTGAGGCAAGATGGGGGCCGTAGCGTCAGCCGAGTGAGCTGGCCAATCGTCCTTCCCTGCTAACCTCTCCCCTTCCGTTTAAGATTAGAATTATGTAGCGCGGCAGTAAAGTCATCGCTTCTCGGCATCGGTAATGATCTGGCGCTCCTGGCTTTGGCTGTGGGGGCTACCATTGCCTTCAAGACTGGCGTGTGCGCGCGCTGCATCGCCAAATGCGATGCAGCGCGCGCTACGAAATTAGTTTTATTTATTTATTTGCTAACTTACCTGTGTTCGGCCGGATTCCGGTTTTTACTACCCCCCACCCTGCCCCTCCCCCGCCGCACGTCACCGCCCGGCAAAACTCCCTCCATGAGCCGCGACTGCCCGGTAGTGGGAGCAAATCTGGAACGCTTCAGTCTATGCCTGCGGCACCCCTCGCACTTCAGGAAGACACATTTCAAGGTACTGAACTATTCCCTGTTGAGTCTGCAGTGAAAGAAATGAATGTGGAGACATCTGGTCGAGGGGATGAACGCGAGTCTGAGTGCGAAGATAACTCTCCTGGTGGCAGTGGGGAGGTTGTCAATCAAGAAGCCCTGATTTCTACTAGTAGTCTACCGGAGGTTGCAGACTGTATAGCGGCTAAACAACCAGGTAAATGTATTATGGGACCTGGAGTTTTGTCCAGCACTGGGCTGGAAAAAGTGGCAGCCGATCAGAACAATACCGATAAGGGGGTTGGTAGTATGGAAGTTAAACTTCTGATACCTCAAGAAGAGGGTGTTCCCTCAGGATCAAATAAGGAGGCGACTCAGGGGACAAATTCTACTCTATGTCAGACCATTCTAACTCCTCAGGCGATGATAGTTTTGGTAAAGACTGGGCCGGGGAAGAGAGCGATGGTAGCACCCAATGTTGGGTAGAAGATGGGGATAAGACTCCGCATAATCTTGGTACGGTTCGCCCTGAGCAGATTTTAGGTTCGGCTGGTTCAATGATATGGGACTACTCTTTTTCACCTAAACTGGACGGGAAGGAAGCACTGGACGGGGGGGGGCACCCTCAGGGAGTGCCAGTACAAATTTGAGTGGATCTGAAGAAATCACGCTTTCTACAATATACCAGAGTATCATGGCTCATCGTGTGGAGACTAGAGCAGAGAGCTCCCGTACCCAAGGTGCGTGCCGAAAACTGCAAAATTCTATACGCAGGGTTGCAAAGACTTGTTCTGACTTTGCAGTGAGGATTGGCGAAGCGGAAGCTAGAATTTCTCTGTTGGAAGATGAGTTGGCTGTACAAAAAACACTGACTGAGTCCATGAAAACTCTGAAAGATGACACACTGTGGAAACTGACCGACCTCGAAAATCGTTCAAGGAGGAATAATTTGCGAATTTTGGGCATCCCTGAGAGCAAGGAGGGTGCGGATACCCGGCAGTTTGTTATCGAACTTTTCGAGGAAGCATTCCCAGAGCTCAATCATTGGGACTGGAAAACTGAATTGCAAAGGGCCCATCGGTTCCCTTTTAGTCAACGTAAAAAAGGGGGGCAAGTGGACAATCGGCCACAGGCTATTCTCATTTGCCTTAACAATTTTCTGGCCCGAGAGGCCTTATATGATTTGGCTAGACCAGATCGGAAAAGGAGGGGCAAGGGAAGCGATTTCTTTGTGAGACCTGATGTTTGTCAGGCGACTGTCGAGAAAAGATGGCTACTGCGCCAATTAATTCCTCTGTTCCAGGCAAAGGGGGCCCAGGTTTTTTTGCTTAACCCTGCTAAACTGAAGGTGGTGTCTCAGGGGCAAACACATTTTTTTCAGTCTGAAGTTCAAGCCAAAGAATTCATGTCATCATTGTAGGTGATTGGAAGAGATGGAACAACAGGCTTAGACATTCCGTCTTCCTTTGTAGGGTCAATCTGGGATGTTTAAGATATGGGTATCCGGTCCCTGAGGCAACCTTTCTTTTTTTCTCCCCTTTTTTCTTTTTCTTTTTTCTTGTCTATCTTCAATGGCTTCTCTCTGCTTTAGCATTCTGGGGGGGGTTTTAGTATGTTTGATATTGTACCGGTGGGGGGGTTAGCTTCGTGGAGGGGTTGGTGGCCTAGCTCTTCATCACCAGGGACCGTTGGTCCTTATGCCTCATATGGTGGGTGGTAAGGGGGAGGGTGATAGGGGGGCTTCAGGATGGTGGGGTGGTGGTTGGGGGTAGGGGTATAGGGGTTAGGGTTGTGGGTGAGGGTGCACAATTGTCGTTTCACATGTATTGCCATGGCAGTCGTTTCTATGTTAAAATGAAAGCATTCAACAGTGTTTTTTGTAAAGCTGATTTGAATTGTGTGTATTATTTTGGGAATTCTGTTTAGGAATTTGCACCTTATAGGGATGATGGATAGAAAGGGCAAAATTTGTATCTGCTCCTTAAATATTCGTGGTCTTAATGACAGAAAAAAAAGAGGCTTACTGGCTAAGCTCATAAGATATATGCAGATAGATGTTTTGTGTCTGCAAGAAACTCATATACCCTGGAGTAAACGTAGCTGGTTGAAACTTGGGCCTTGATTTATTGGCAAGTACTCGCCAAGGCACTACTACACGGGGGTAGCTATTCTAGCAAAATATGGCATTATAATATGCAAACGAACTAAGGAGGATAAATTGGGACGATGGGCGATTATGGAAGCTGTAATTAATGGTACCCCATTCTCAATTTGTTCTTTGTATGGGTCGAATCTGGATGATCCAGAAGTGGTGAACTACTTAAGTATAGAACTGGCCTTATGGCCTTCTCCACTAGTCCTTTGTGGTGATTTTAACATTCATCTTGATAGCAGTTTTAATCTTCTTAGCAATCAACCGTATCAGGGAAGAAAGGGTAGGACCTTCAAGGCGGTACAGGGGCTGATAAGGGAACACGGTTTGGCTGATGTCTGGTATAGACATAGGCAGGGGGATCCAGGCTGCACTTTTTTTTCGGTTCCCCACAATAAATTTGTCCGATTGGCCTACTTTTTTATGTCAAATCCAATTGCCGAGAAGGTCAGCATTGAGCTCCACCCTAGGATAATATCAGACCACAATCCGTTAGTAGTGGAATTTGTATTAAGTACCCCCCTAGACCCCAGACGACATGGACCTTTGAGAGGAAATTGTTATTAGACCAGGCATATTGTGTACATATGGATAAATGGATTACGGAATTTTTTAATATAAATAGAGGTACCGCTTCTGAAATTATAGTGTGGGATGCTTTTAAAGCGGCTGTGCGGGCGAGACCTTTAGCTTTTCTTTGTATCGACAGAGGGTGGTAAAAGAAAAGATCAGAGGATGGGTTGAACAGCTCAGGTTGGCTGAGGTTGAGCTTATGAGGTTAATAGGGGAGGCTCAAGAACCAGATGAGTGTCTGCAGCTCATTGCGATCATTAAAGCTAGGCTACAACAATATTTCGGGGATGAACTCGCTATTAAATTCGTACAACACCGGGCGGATATATATAAATTTGGGGAAAACACGGGGAGACTTCTGGCCAAACGTATACAACAGAGGGGAGTATCGAATAGAATCTGTAGGATCAAAGATCAATTCGATCAGGTCCAGGATTCTCCGGCAGAAGTTTTGGATGTATTTCAAAAATTTTACCAGCAATTATACACAGCGGAGGGTGATGTGGTAGCGGAATCTTTAGACAAATTTTTTAGTGATCAAGAAACAGTGAAGATCACATTTGAACAAAAATGAGAATCTCGCAGTCCCGATTACATGGGAAGAGATCGAGTATGCAATAACCTCATTAGCCGCCGGTAAGGCTGTGGGCCCAGATGGGATACCTCTAGAATTTTATAGGACATTCCGGCAAGCACTTCGAACAGAGTTTGAGTCTTTTTTACAACTAACCCAAAAGGTTCAGTCGCCCGAGTCCTGGCGGAAGACCACCATAGTAGTTTTTAAGAAGAAAGACAATCCTGAACTTAGTCCATCATCATATAGGCCTATCTCGCTGATTAGTGCTGATAGTAAGATTTACTCAAAAATTATTGCCTTAGGCTGAGTAAGGTCATTTCTCCATTGGTGTCTATTCGCCAACATGGATTTATCCCTGGTCGGGATACAACGGATCATGTTAGGCGCGCTATCGCCCTTTTTGATTGGGCTCAGGCCACAAAGTCACCGCTCGGTATGATCCTGTTGGACGCAGAGAAAGCGTTCGACAGAGTCTCCTGAAGATTTCTCTGGTCTGTCCTACAATGGAAGGGATTGTCTTTAGAATTTGCCCAAGCAATTCAGGCACTTTATGTACTACCTGAAGCTCGAATTCGAATTTCTGGACAAGAATCAAAATCATTTGGTATTAGCAGAGGCACTAGGCAGGGGTTCCCCTGCTCTCCGCTGCTATTCTCGTTATATATTGATCCTTTTCTAAATAAATTGGATGCGAATACGAATATTAAAGCAGTCAAGGTTAACAACACTGAATATAAATCATTGGCGTATGCCGATGGCATTGCGTTATTTACAATTGATATAAGATCAGCTCTCCCTGTAGTGAAGGATTTAGCTGAACAATTTGGTACAGTATCAGGGTATAAATTAAATATCGATAAGACGCAGATTTTGCATGCGGATACCCTGTTCCCGGTAGATATCCCAACCGTCTCAGTAGCTACTTATCTGGGGGTTAAGATCACAGCAGCTGTGGATCGCATACCGGAGTTAAATATTCTGCCAGTGATTGGAAGTGTCAATAAGACACTGGAGAGATTAGATCACCTACATCTATCAATGCATGGACGCAGCAATGTCATCAAAATGTCGATTTTTCCAAAATTTCTATATTTGTTCCGGACTATATCTTTGGAAATTCCGGCATTTTGTATCGCAAAAGCGGAAAGAGCATGGTTTAGATTTTTATGGGGTTATCGCAGATCTAGAAGGGCAATTAAATGGATGATTCTTCCAAGATTGAGGGGTGGATGGGGTGTTCCCTGCCTTCTCTGATATCATTGGGCAGCATTCCTACAACATATAGGGATACTTGTGGTAGGGGCTAAGGCAGAAGTTCCAGTGGCAGCTAGACCCACCATTTATGAAATAGCGCTTGGTGATGATGCTAGACAAAGCTTAGTTAAAATTTTAGAGCCGAGCTATTATAAAAAGACTAAATTCAAGGTAATTCAGTCGGTTTACTCAATTTGGAGGAAGATACGACGTAGGTTTAGGATTTCAGACATTAATGCATATACCCCATTTTCGGCTTGCAGTCTTTTACCGCCAATATTTCAAGACCAAATTACTTTCAGTTGGGGGAATGTAGGAATTAACGCTTTGGGAGATGTCTGTAGTGATGGTCAAATAGCCTCTTTTACGAATTTACAAGAGAAGTATGGCCTTTCCAGCAGAGATTTTTTAAGTTTTTGCAGATCAGGAGCTTCCTGGGCAAAATCATGCAAGGGCTGAATGTAAATATGGAAAAAATTGCTCTGGTTGAAATAATTCGGAATAGATCTCGGATCGGGAAAAAATATATCAAATATTATTGGAAGGTCTCCCTGATGATGAGAGTATTCAGAATGCTAGATGGGAGAGAAAGTTCGGAAAGGAATGGGTGGATTTAGAGGGGTCATTGGAATTAGCTAACCAGATCTTAATGACTGGCAGCTTGAGGACCCAACATTTTATGTCCGCTTTCGATTTATACTACACTCCTGCTAAGGTATCTAAATGGGGAAGCTCGCCGGGTACCTCATGTAGCAGATGTGGGACATGGGCTGCTGATGTCATACATATGTTCTACGCTTGCCCTAGGTTAGCTAAATTCCTACAGGACATCGAATCCTTTCTGAACTTGATTCTTGATATCCCGGTAATATTAACAGCAGACCTAATTATTCTGGGTGTAGAATCGAATGAGGAGGGAAATGCTCGGACAAGGTCTGAGATCGGCTTTGTATTTATAGCCATGGCTATTGTGAGATTATGCTTAACTTCTCAGTGGATCAACCCTGATTCTCCTATGTTTATCAATTGGCGGTCTAGGATATTAGCTATATATAATATGGAATCTGCTGTTTATCGACTGAGAGGAGACAAGAATTGGGGCAAAAAATATGGGCTCCAATTACTAGATGGCTTGAGTAAATAAGATCTGATAACTGGTCAAAGCCTATCCAAGCTCTTTCCTCCTCTCTTTTGCTTTCTACTCTTGTCGCTCCTTTTCATCTCTTTTTTTATCTCTTATGGTCTCGCGATCAGCCTTCTGGAACTGTATGTTGTATTGTTCGGACATATCTTGTGTTTTCTTTATTTGTTTTTTTATAATCATGTATTAGGACAATACAAATTTAAATGTAATACTTGATTTTGGTACTGCCATGTGAAACTGAAATAATCAATAAAATTCTAAAAAAAAAATTAAAAAAAATACTTCTAGAAACCCTAGGGTCAATCGGCCAGCTATGGGGCTACCCTGTATCTGAGCACGTTTATGCTCCCTATAGCTCTCCATCAGGTCCTTCCTAGAAGTTACGGGGCAGGTTTCTTCTGCGTAGCTCCACAAGTTGGCCCTACCTATGGCAACACAGGTGTTCCTAATGTATGCCAACCATGTGTGAGGTTTTGCAAGGATCGAGTTCCACACTTGAGGTGTTTGCGTGTCTTTTATTTCTTTATATACACGGCGTCTAACAAAAGCCAGAGTTCAACACACAGATAATGCCTCTTATCAGTTGTCGGTATTCTTCGTCTCGAGCTTCGAGTTTTCACTCTCTTCCTTCTCCCGGTCTCGGGGATTGGTTTGTCCTCGGAGAAAAAGAAGGAGCAGTATGGTAAGTGAGACTGTCTGGGTCTGTCGTCTTGGGGAAGGGAGTGAAGGATCACCAAGTGCTTTGGACCTGGGTCTAGGGACGTGAGGTAGTGCAGGGAGCGGGGGTCCGACAGGCAGGAGTCGTGAGTGCTTGCCCGCTAATCGCTGCTTTTCTCCCTCCTCCTGGCCCACCCTGAGAGCCGCTCACATACCTGTGTGAGCCACGCTCCTCCAGGAGTGTGGCGGGGCGCAGCGCAGAATTGTTGGCCTCCTGGCTCTCCCAGTTTCTCGGCTCCTACATGATTCGCCGTCAGGAGCGGAGTTCCCTCTTCTGGCGTCTTTGTCTCGTCTTTCGAAAACACTTGGTCGGCGTCTTCCTCTCTCTTGCGTCTTCGGGGTTCCGTCGTTTCAACTCCTGAATCAGGACTGCCTCCTCCAGACATTTGCTCTTCGGTAGTGACGAAGGGTCCGTGGGAGGAGTCCTCTGACGAGAGTTCCCAATTAAAGGAGCCTTGTCAGAAGGAAGGGGGTTGTATTGCAGGTACGGGGCTCCGAGACAAAGTCCAGTCCAATGGTTCATCCGGCTGTGAAAAGAGGAGAGGATCTGTTCCGTGAGGTGCATGCCACCAATCAGCTGTGCTGTTAGTTCCCTCCCGGGGGACATGTGGTCCATGACACCATGATAATTTGCCCGCACCCTGTAGACTCAGAACTTCACTCAGCTCGTCCCAATATGCAGCCAATTCTGGGGTGCTCCACAGATGTCGCCAAAATAAGAGGGGTCTAAGAGCGGCTTCGTCTGCGATTGGTCTGATCCCAAGGTCCATTCGGAGAGATGTTAGTGGGGAGCTAGGGGGAAGACCAATAGTTGCCTAGCATAGGAATTCTCAATGCCTGATAAAGAGCCCGATAGACAATGGCCCCAGATTTCAGCACCATACAGGGCGGCACCCCTGGCTTGTGCTTTGTAGATTTCCACTGCCGGGCCAACAAATTCATGGGTACAACTCCTATATACCTTTGTCAGACCCCCCGTTGTCTGGGCCAAATTTAGACTTGCTTTCTTAATTTGAGCGCCCCAGTCAATTTTTTCAGTGAGCAAAATCCCAAGGTACTCGAAAATGGACACCGTCTCTAACGGTCTCCCATCTAGGCAGGGATTTGGCCGGGTACTATTACTTGCGTTGAATACCATGTACTTAGTTTTTTGTAGGTTGATCTCCAGACCCCGGTTTCTACAAAAAACACTAAAAATGTTAAGGGCCCTCTGGATTCCCATGGGTGATTTGGAAAGCAAGAGGGTGTCGTCCGCGAACATCATAGCAGGTATTTTGCGATTCGCTAGCTTGGTGGCATCAATGTCCTTCCCTGCAATCAACGACTCAACTAAGCCATTGATAAAAAGGCAAAAAAGGGTTGGGCTAGGACACAGCCTTGGCGAACGCCTCTTTCTACAGGTAGAGGGGCTGTGAGTTTGCCATACCTAATCTGGGCAAAATTACCTTCGTGTAATGGTTTCAGTTGGTTGCAGAGGTATGCTGGGACACCCATAGCCAATAGGAGTGCCCATAGTTTTTCCCTCGGTGCCAGGTCAAATGCAGATTTTAGGTCCACAAATATTAAATAGAGGTTGCCACCCTCTGTACACACAGATTTCCAATATAATAATTGTAGCCTAAAAATGTGATCAGTTGTAGAGATCTTTGCTCTAAACCCGGCATGGAGGGGGCTAAGGACGTTATGCTCATCCATCCAGCTCTGGAGTCGCCCCAGGAGTAGCCGGGCGAATATTCTTTGGCTTACATCAATAAGACTAATAGGGCGATAATTGGCAGGGAGGAGCGGAGAACCCTTTTTAAAAATTGGTTTAATTTCGGCCCCCGCCCAGGTGGTAGGAATCGCCAATCCCTGCAGGATGGCATTAAACAAAGACCACAAATAGGGGGCCCAGATAGTAGGTTCAGAATGAAAGAGGTCCCCGGGGATCTTGTCTAGCCCTGGAGCCTTAGATGGTGTTAACCTGCTCGGTGCGTCAGTTATCTCTTTGAGGGAGATCGGGGGGCAGCTAGAGAGGTTGTCTCAGGTGACGTATATATATTGCCCACAGGCCCGTCCTCGTCCTCCACCCTTAGGTACAAGGATTCGAAATGTGCCTTCCATACATTCTCCCCAATATTAGGTTCTATAGCCAATTTGCCATCTTGGGTTCCCGAGCTAACCACATTCCAGAAAGACCTCATGTCATGAGTATTTAAGGCGCTTCTCAGGGTATCCTATTTTTGACACTCCCAACTTCTTTTTGCCTTTGTGATGCCGATTTTGTGGGCTGCCCTTTTTTCTCTAATTAACAACCTGTCTTTATGTTTGATAGCAGCGATAAGATCTGCCTTGGCCACACCACAGCTATTGTTGTACCATGGGTGACGCGGTCTTCAATCCCCCTTGATCTTTTATTGGGATGGAAGATGTTAGCCATGGTAAATAGTAGATCTTGATGATTATTGAAGATTTTAGAAAGGGAATTTGGGATACCGTCGTTCAAAATGAATTGATTCACGGCCATAAGAAATGGAATAATTGTTTGGTATAAGGAGGCCAGATTTTCTTGACATTGGGAAAATTCCCCCCAGTGAACTCTCCTCCTACCATTGATCAATTTTAATCTGGAGTCAAGTAGTGTTGATGTTTCAGATACATTCTTAACACAGGGCGAAATTACCTCTATGATAAGAGCGTTATGGTCACTATCACAGCAGGGCATGATTTTAAAATCTAACACCCTGTGCCAAGATTTTGTATCTACCAGAATATAATCTATAATAGAAGCATGCCCCGGTCTGTTAAAGGTGTTCCCCGGTGTATCGGATATTGTGCGGCCATTGCACGCTCTTAATGAGAGGTTCAGTGTGAGGGTATTCATCTGAAACACCAATGGAGTCCATGCCCGTGTTGGCGAAATGTTGGGCTCTGGAATGGCCCAATAAAGATCCTCATCACTGGGGTTACCTGTATCCAGGCCATTTAATGGTTCGAACTGGCAGTTGAAATCCCCACCTATGATTACCCAAAAGTTATCAGAGATTGTTAGCAGAAGGGCGGTCAGTTGGTCAAGAGTCGTTGACTCGTGGCCATAACAGACCGCCCGTGAATAGACATTTATCAGGGCAATTCTGACCTTTGTGGAAAAGGTCAGAAGGATACAAAGGATGTCACGTGATTATGTCTCTATCTGTTTCACAGCACAACCCAGATGCACACCAACCCAGGTACACAGTCCCACCTGATGGCCTTCCCCTTCCCACACTAGTAGCTGTTATGCTAAATGACGCATAGCCCAATCTATGCATGTCCGCCCTAGCCCAGGTTTCCTGGAACATGCAGATCTCATGTTGTTCAATGAATGACCCCCACTCTGGATTATCTAATTTGGAGGTGAGTCCTGCTATGTTCCAGGAGAGAAACTGCAACCTGGGAGGGCCCGTGCAATTGTATGGAATAAGGGACTGATCACCAGACTTCGCTGTGTGACCCTGGGGGAGTGGATTGATCGCCTCCAACCCCACCGTCCATGGGCCGATGCTGGCATCAGGGTGGCTAGCTAAATTGAATGGGGGTTTTGCAGTCACCCACGGTTGATGTTTGGGTGCCTGTGTACTCTCTAGGGGTAGATCAGGCAGTAGTTGGCTGATAAGGGCCCTCTTCCGTCCTCCACTTTCAACTCCTCTCTCTCCACCCACATACACCTTCACCTCTTCCCCTTTCTGCTTTGCAATCCCACACCACTGTAGGGACTCCCACTGTTGGATTGAGCCCCCCCAAGGTCTCCTTTTGGAAATCAGATCTCTCATATGGGTGCCCAGTGCGTACAAGTCAATCTACGGACTCTAGAGGGTTGAATCTATTAGATAGACAGTAGGTTGTAGAGTAATGAACTGGGTTGGTCCTGTCCCAGAATAGTGTATTGCTTAGTCTGGTTCCACGCCCCCCTCTCATAGCCATCTCGCCTTCTATTGAGTGTGTTAAGCCCTGGGGGAAAAAAATAGCCCAATGAGAAAGACCCTATGCCCCCATCCTCCCTTCGATGATTCCAATCTAGGAGAGCTTCTACAACCATTGGGTCTCTGAAATTAATCACAACGCAATCCCTAGGGTCATCTTTCGGCCTCCAGCCCACCCATTCCACCCTGTGTCATGAGAATTTCATCTGCGTCTTTGTAAGAAAATTGCTGATGCTTAGCCAGCCAAAATATACATTTAATTTTTAATGCAGAGTGACATGCCCTAAAGCCATCATTCAACTCTGGAACTCCAGTTAAAATGGTTATGTAGGGTGTTGAGGCCGGGGGGAGATTGATGCATGGCAAGACTAACCTTACTTCATTGCGTTCTTCTCTTGAGACAGGCCTCACACCAGCACTGTGATAAATCCCCTGTTGAGAATAGTCACTTGCTGGTGGCCTTGCTGTGTGAGGCCCGTGATTGCTTCCTGCCTCTACCCCTTGAGTGCGCCACTGGCACTGTTCTTGGCCTGGCTAGGCTACTCATACGTTTACTTGTGCCCTCCTGGTTAGTGTGGTTTTTAATTATGGAGGGGGTCGTGTTGTTTGTCACTAAGGGTTCCAACCTAGTAATGGGAGGGGCTGACTGTGGTTTCGGATAATTTGCAGACTCACCCAAGACTGCCTCTGTCTTTCCAACCCAAGACTCAACCAAGGTTGAAAGCTTATCTACCCGCTCCATCAAATTGTTGAGTTCGTCCTTTGCAATGGCCCTTACTTGGACCTGTTAGTCCACCACCAGATTGGTCACCCAAACTGGCTGCTCCATGCCTACTTGTAATGAAACCCCCGTCCCAGCCTCCCCAGAGTCACCAATCACCAAAAGTTCTACATTTACAGCTGGTTTGAGTTTCCCTTTTCTAGCATAACCAGGATGAACATCCTCCGGGTGCATCTCAGCACTGAATGTCTCACAATCCATTGCACATGTCCTTGGATGGGGTATAGGAGAATCCGGAGCCAAAGCTGATGGTGAGCTTGGGGCATTATGGTTAATAAGGGGTAGGGCTAAATCCAGGGTTAGTGATAGGCGCCTTTCAGTCAATTCGATTTCCGTACTCACTACGCCTATTGCCCTCTGGAGCATCCTGTTAATTGAAGTTGGCTGGAAGGGCATTGCAGTTTGCGGGGGTTGTGTTTGTTTTTTCCCCACGCAGGTACGCTTTCCCATATATGCAAATGGCACGTTGTAACAAACCAGGGCTCCTTGAGAGCTTTTGGCCATGTTCAATCCTCATCACTAGGCCCCGCTATAGGTGGTTACCCAGAACAATGGGAGAAAAGTGGAAAAGCCAGTGGTGGGTGAGGTTATGGACGACCACGAAAAGACAAGAGCAGCTTGTGAGTACTTTAGCAGCAATGGGGCACAACGAAGTGTTAATTCACTGACCTTAACTCCCGCGTTAAATTAAATCATCAGGTCCAGGGATCTAAAGGGGCAGGCCTCGGAGGGGTGGCCCAGCCCAGCCTTCTCCTGGCTCTGACGGGTGCAGACGGGCCCGCCCTTGGCCTGGGCTTCGCCCGAGCACGCCTGTGCGCGTCCCCGCTGCGGGAGTCTGCCGGCCCTTTTGTGCGCCTCCAGGTGTAGGAAAACATCGTTGGTGGCACTCGGCCGCTTTGGCTGCCGAGATTGGTGGATCCCCGGTCCCCGCTCGTCTGATTGCACTCTCCCCTTTAATCAATAAACTGCTACACAATGTTAACTCCTACATTCCTCATGTGCTTCCCCTACTTCCTCCTTTTTTGAGCCCTCCCACCACTTGCTCCCCAACATCATAATACAGTTATACATGCCTTGCCTAACCTGCCCTCAAAAACTCATTGCTTTGCAAAGTGTAGGAGATGGTCTCTGCTGCTTGGTGGGAGAATACTCCCAACGTGCCTTTTGATACAAATATGAGCATTAATGGTACTCTCTGGGGAAGCTTTAAGCCTAAGCACTCTTGGCATCACAGAAGACATTAAAAATAAAAAATATACATACAGTTATATTTGTGTGTCTGTGTTTTATTTAATTTTACAAAAATATATAGCAGGTAGGTGTTAAACAGAGACAGTGCAGTGCTAATAAATAGTGACACAAGTGATTGATAGTGTGCGTATGTTATTTACAAAGGAGTTTTCTGTTAAAAAATCCTACAATAAATGCCAGGTGACAGTTCAATACATTGACGTTTCGACCCTCTATTGTTACTTCACCAAAGTAACAATAGCCCTGGCTCAGTGTAACGTGCGCAAAGAAAAGCAGCATGGCAGCCAGGCCTAGGCCAACATAACAAGGCAGGCAACAAACCACAAGACACCCTCCCCTGGACAGTCCGGCGGCCAGGACAGAGGTCCATCAGAGTAAAAACACAGTCGTCGGAGCACAGGGAGCGCCCAAACGGCGAAGGGCAGGTTAATCCATGAAAGTGTAAGTGCATGTATGTGTCATAAGGTTTCTGCACATACACAGAGCTATGCACAGGATAATGGGACCCCGGCATATAGAGGTTTGCCTACCATATACCGTAGCACCCAAAAACCCCAACCCAACTAGCTTAGCATCCCATTAGCACCCAAGTACCAATGATTGGACAACCCAGAACACGGTATCTTTATCTCAGGACTCGCAGAAGCAAGAACACTCTTTCGTCACTCACTCGTACTTGTCCACAAGGTGCGTAGGAAGAGACACTGTATAGGTTAAAATGTTTATTCCAACTTACGTGCTCTAATGTACAGGACACGTGTCAGTACTAATAGCATAATGCATATGAATAATATAAGCAGCATGGTTACAATTCCATAGAATACAAACGGGGAAAGCATCTCATAGCTCAGTGGATAAATGTATAAATAACATTACCACCCTCCCCTTGCAGTAAGATAGTTTATTATTAAAATAGAAGACCTCTGGGCTTTGACTAGCGAACCCTCATACCTCGGTCTCTAGATGCAGAATTACATCAGCAGACAATCACAGCTCCTCTCCCTGGAAAGGATTCCTCCAAGTGTATTAAGCGCTAGTAAACTGCAGTATTAAAAGCACACAAAATTCTTCATGGCAATTGCACCTAATGTTATGTCTGGGTGCGCGAGACTGGCCATATCAGGAAGAACCAAAATACATTGTTATGCGACCTTGTACATGTTGTGCAGACTGAGCCCAAATCGAACAAGAGAAAAGGTGAAAGACAGAAAATGCAGACAGCGCAAAAGAACTTGGCAGGAGCAAAGGGCGAGGGAGCCCTGGCTCAGTGTAACGTGCGCAAAGAAAAGCAGCATGGCAGCCAGGCCTAGGCCAACATAACAAGGCAGGCAACAAACCACAAGACACCCTCCCCTGGACAGTCCGGCGGCCAGGACAGAGGTCCATCAGAGTAAAAACACAGTCGTCAGAGCACAGGGAGCGCCCAAACGGCGAAGGGCAGGTCAATCCATGAAAGTGTAAGTGCAGAAAGAAGCCATACCCTCCAAGAGTACATCATTGGAATCGTCAAAAAACATAGATGCCATCCAATCCATGAGATCAAAAGAGCAGGAATGCTCCTCAGCAAAGGGAGCATCCAAAAGCAATGCGGGACAGCTTGCGTGATAATTGAAACAGCTTCGTTGTAGGAGATCCTGGGCAGCCGCCCAGATATCCCATTGCGCCAAAATCCCCAGTGCAGCCGCACGCGCCATACAGCCAGCAACGGAACAGTCCTGCTCATGGGCCTCTAAGGGACCCATCAACTGAACAAAATCCGGAACAGACAATGACGAATTGGAGAGGCAATAATCCAGGGTCCAGGTGAAAGGACAGCGGACACAAGTCATCACAGGTTGCACGCAAGTGAAATACGCAAAGCGAAAAGAAAGAGTATATGACACACTCAGTGTCGCCAATGGCAAGACACCAAAACCAGCCAAAAGGCGCTCACGGAGCAGCTGGAGGCGTTCTGGATCGAGCAGGTCCCATCGGGGAGCAGCCATTGCGCAGAAAACAAATTAACAGTAAGACACCAGCCGCCAAAGCGAGGATCAACGGGAAACCGCCAAAGACGCTGGAAAAAATAGAATGAATGAATGCCGGGATGACACCAAAAATAGTTTGGAAGGAGGACACCAAACCAGACCCTACGACCTTAAAAAAGTGTACCAGGCCCTCAGTGTTAGATGCGTTAAAAATACGATGAATTAACTCCCCAAAATGTTGGGGGAGATTAGTGTTCAAAAGGGCCTGTATTTCACTGTGGGTACTCGCCACCTGGAGAATGAATGTCTCCCGGGCGGACGTGAGCATAACTTCCTCGTTTAATAATAGTGCCTTTATTCTGCTCAGTCTATTGAAATCTGCCTCCATGGTAGGGATGGAAGGCCAAATAGAGATATCAACCTTGCCATGAGGGGGAGGAAAAAGCACATTCTTGCAGCAGACAACCCTGTGCGAAACTGTTACAATGTAAGGAATGCCAGCCTGCAGGCCACAACAGTTTTCGTTATTTAAAAGTAAATAACTACCATTGGAAAGGAGAGTGAAAGTAGGAGAAATAACAGGAGCAGGAATACCTTTCAGCACACAAGCAAGATTAGGAGCGGAAACGCTACATGAGCCATGCAATTTAATATGTTTACAAATAAGCGAATGACCCATAGTCGAGTCACAGGACTCCCCCGTGAGAAAAACTTCCTTGCCGTCCCGAAGGCATTTATACATGAAAGGCAAGGACCAGAGTTCATGCAGGAAAGCACTGCCCAAGGGCTGGTAACGGCCCACAGGATAATGTTTCATGCATGAGTCAAATTCAAATAAGGAAAAAGGTAAAGCGATAACCCCATGAACTAGCCACACAGCAGAATCGAGTTCTGCAACAGAGAACGGCAAAGGATCCATCTTTTCGATATGTAATAAAGTGTAAGTTGCATCTTTCATGGACATGAATTGCTGTTTGTCAGTTAAATTAAAAGGTAGAAACAAGGCAGAGGTGTTCAAAAAATGCCAAGGAACTTTACCTAACTTAAGCGTTTGTAAAGTCCATGCAAACTGCATAACTGAGCGCAATTGATTCTGACCATGATATAACACAGAAACATCATCTTGTACAATATCGACAACAGAGGACACAATATTCTCTAAAGTGTAAATGCGAGAAGACAGGGTATTAATACTATTGTCAACAACAGCAAGCACCTTTTCCATATTTGCTTGATCTATTTCCCGAAGACGGGAAGCAGCTTCAATTTGTGATAGCTTCCAGAGTTCATTATACGTTTCATAAATGAATCTCTTAGGTCGGGGACCACGAGGTCCCAAAACAAAGTCGGACAGATCAATATTGCCTGAAAGGAGGGACAAATGTTGTTTAACAGAATCAAGGGACGAATGTTGCAGCCATTGTTTGCATAATTTACCAACAGAATATGTAGTGACAGTACGGGAATCAGTAAACCTCGGATCAGGCCTATCCTGTGTGTAGCTAGTGCCTGAGTCGTGAAAACGCATTTGACATGCATTAGATGATATAGGCCATACCAACCAGGGTGACTGAACCAGCTCAGAAACATTAAACGAATTATTCTGTAATAGAGCCTGCAGGGACACGAGGGACAGATTGAATCGTGAGCTTTCATTGGGAAAACTCGACAGGGAAGGTATTGATGGCGAATTCAATTGTTTAGTGGTTGCTAAGCCCCAACATGTAGTCTGATAGATGGAAGCATTGAGGAACATGATTTGGGTAGGGATGAGGCAAGCACGATGCAATGCCTCGGTTCCCTGTACCTGCCATGGCTTGGAGCCCCAAATAGATTTCAAATCCACTGTATTTTCCCAGTACTCATAACCACCCACAGCTAGGGCACTTAAAAAGGAACCCGAATAAAGCAATTTGGTGTGTGTTATCATAATTTTCTGAGTTGATGTGTTATTAAGTCTAAAATAATAGGATGCAGGGTTCGACCGATTAAAATCAGTAAAATAAGTAAACTTATTTCGAAGAGTTTGTGAGCTACCTGGCAAGGGGTTTGGACAATGTTCCCATTGGGTGTAGTTAACAGGACTACGCAGGGCACTTGGCTTATGGAGAAAGTGATTTCCCCAATGTTGGTAACAATACAAATCGGCATAATTCGCAGTATTCATATATAAATCTTCAGCATTAAAAGATGCATAATATTTTAAATCGGCAAACAATGCTTCAACGGCATGCACATCCCAATCATCAGAATGAATATTATTTTTTACTACATCACCCATAGAAACACGAAGGACATTAGGTACATTAATAATTTCTGTCGGACCATGGATTTGATAGTTCACTGCATCCCATACGATGCCATCAGCAACTGGAAAAGCTGAAATGTTCACAAATGTGTGGTCACGCTTCATGATGTGAGACGAGGAATGAGGAGCCAAAGTTCCAGAAACATAGTCTACAGCAGAGCGTTCAGGTAAATAATGACCATTGATTAATAGAAAAAACACTGTGACAAAGCCAATGGACATGAACAAAAAAATCAAGAAAAGTACCAACCAGAGGTATGTCCAGGGTGGAATCAAAAAATTGTCTCTAAACCAAGATACAAAAAGACTGAACTTGGATGGGACTTTTGAAGATGTGGAATCCGAATCAAAGGAATAACGGGTCGGGCTCAGTGGCGTTATTGGTTGATGTGCCACCGATTCAGATGCAGGATAAGTATACTCGTCCTCGTCGATATTGGTGGAGAGTTGGGAATCAATTGTAGTTTCAGGCAAAGGAGGGGATTCAGGCAAATCAACCATCTCAATTACAGCATCAGCGACCGTTCGTGTAGATGGGCCACGAACATATGTCCGATAAATAGCAGGACAAGAGACCGCTGGTGTGACACTATTCAGGATCGGCCAGGCGCTGTAGCTTGACATTTTCCACTGAGATGTATCTGTTCTCCTTGCGACCAGGAAGCGGTGGTAAAATGACTGTACGTGTTCCCTTCAAGCCCAGAACTGGAACCGGTGCACGAAAAGAGGGGCCGAATTCTTTTTGTTTTCAACCTTCTCTCGAACCAGTTCTCCAACCTTTGGAAGCCAGCCGGCTACCGGAATCTGCAACGCAGGGTCTGTGGCTGAAGGCAAATGTGTAGTTGCAAGTTTGTCTCGGGCTTCTTGTAAGTCCTGTAACATAGCAGAATGGTTATCTACATCAAACTTGGCGGATTGCGCCGCGATGTCTGGACCCTCAAGGTCAGGCACAAACATTCTTATGCCAAAGAGCATTTCGTATGGGGTCCGCCCACCCAGAGGTCTTCTAGGGAGATTATTAAGTGCACGCTGAACGGTATACAAGTGGGCCAGCCAGTTCCTGCCAGTACCTATAACCCTAGCTGTTAAGGATTGCTTTAAGTCACGGTTCATTCGTTCAACGATAGAGTTGCCCTCAGGCCTATACGGAGACGAAAATTTCACCCGCACCCCAAGCGAAGCCATTGCATCCTTGTAAGCCCTAGAGGCAAACGCTGGACCTTGGTCCGAATGGAAGGTGCCGCATGCGAAAATTCCCACAAAGACACGCAAATCCCTGATTACATTTCGAGCGTCAGCACTACGTTGTGGCCAGACCCAGAGGAACCGTGTGCACGAGTCCACTGCTACTAAGATGTATTTATAGGCAGTGTCTGATGAGAATGGACCGCAGTGATCCAAGTAAACACACCCAAATGGTCTGTTAGCAATGCAGAGCGGGGTCTGTGGTGGGCGTGTTACTGTGGAAGGCTTAATCTGTTGACAAACATCGCAAGAAAGCACAAAAGCACGGGTGTCTTTATACAACCCACGCCACCAATAACGCTGCTGCAAGATTGAAACCGTAGCTGACACACCGGCATGAGCAGAAGCCATGCCTTCGTGTGCAGCAGATATCAAGGCACTCCTGCGGTCCGCGTTGGGGATCAGCCGATCTCCAACGTCAGGTATAGTTACATAAGGAACCTGATCGGGACTTAATTTGTAAGAATACTTGGAAGGGAAACCTGTAGGGTAATTATCACCTTCCTTGGTTGCAGCAATAGCTGCTAAAATAACAGGGTCTATTTTAGACATGGACCTGGTAACCGCTGCTACTGAACACGTGACTACTGCTGAACGGGCAGCCTCATCTGCCAGATCGTTACCTATAGCGTGTGCGCCCACCCGCTGATGGCCTAAGGTGTGAACCACCTGTGTGAGGGGCAGACGTTGTTGCAATTCTGCCACTCGAACCCAAAGCATTTTATGCTTAATTGTGCTCCCTTTTGCGTCCTTGTAGTCATTTTTCGACCAGAAAAACAGATTGTCATTGTAAGATTGTACACAGTAAAAAGAATCACATACAATAAGAGTGGTCTCATCCTGAGAAGCAAACTCAAGTGCAAGTAGCAATGCATGCAGCTCGGCCAATTGTGCGGTACTATCTCCAAGTGTGCGAGTGTGCACTACAGAGGATTTAAACGTTCCATTGACAAAGGAACCCGCTACAATAGCACATGCAGCTGAATAAGCGTGCTTGGACCCAGTGGCCGGTTGCGCCGAACCATCGGTATAGATCACACATTTGTAATCCTCAAGCGGCAATAAAAACAGAGGAGGAGGATGAACAAATTCATACTGTAAGAACTCCTGAGTCTGAAGAGAAGAATCGAAAATAAAGGTGACGTCTGATGACGTCAAAGATGTAGCCCATTGTATCCAACGGGGATGCATTGCTTTTGAGTTCGGTACACTTGCCTTTGTTACTGCCTCTAGGGCAGGACAAGGTGTTACCACCAGAATTCGCTTACCCTGTGCCAGTGCGCGTTCTTTTAGAATCGCCATTTGCACCGCAGTTAGAACTTTTTCGACAGATGTAAAGCGCAATTCAGCGGAAGTGTACAGATGTGACTTGTATGCGATAGGTACTGTATCACCTTCATTAAAGGTTAAGTACGTGAATCCCACCGCCCCGGAATTATTCTAATCACCAGGTTTGTGTGGTTATCACGAGTCAAAAGATATTTAGACTCCAAAAGGTCTGTCTGCAAAGACTGCAGAATTGAGGTATGCTCAGGCAGCCAGCAAGACCTTGAATAAGTAGGTTGTATCAAAGCATACAAAGGCTTGATACGCTGGGCATATTCGGGAATGTAAGTACGCCCGAAATTCAGGAAACCCAGCAATGACTGAAGTTTCTTCAGAGTATTTGGGGGCACAAATGTGCACATTTTTCCAAGAAATGGGGGCTAAGCCCTTACCTTCGTTATTGAGCTCATAGCCCAGGAACAGAACGGTAAATTCAGCAATGTGTGACTTAGCAAAGTTAAATTTGTAACCCTGCTCCGCAAATTCAAGAATAATGCGGTCCACACGAGACAGATGCAGGAATAATTCGTCGTCCGTCAAATAAATGTCATCTACGTACGAACATGCATCTTGATCAATGTCATTTAACAAAGAAACAACACGGGCGGCGAATATACCCGGACTATTTTTGTAGCCCATGGGTAAACGCCGGAACTGGAATAATTTACCACCGGAAGTGAATGCGGTCCATTGGCCACTCTCCGGGGCTAGGTTGTGCGTGTAGAAACCGTTTGAAAGGTCAAGTGTCGTTTTATATTTTTTACGAACAAGACTGTCTACAAGCGCAGAACTATGTGTATTCTGTACCGCAAAGTTCCGACAATGGGAATTTAAATGCCGGTAATCCAAAACTAAGCGGTACGATCCATCGGGTTTAGAAACCACGAAAAGGGGATTGTTCATAGGTGATACGCATGGTTCAATCACTCCCTGATATTCCAACTGTGTCAGAATTTCGGAGACGGGGCCTTTTGCCTGCCGTTTGATGGGATATTGGGGTTGTGGCTGCGGTAGTGATCGCAAAGGTATTACATGGGGAGGTGATTCTTCATCCCAACCCACATGGTTGCGGTATAACGCTGGAGCCAGGTACACAGCCCACTCAGCTGCAAGTGCTTCAGCTTTGTCTTTTGGGACATGTCGTGAAAAGCTTGGAAGGATTACCTCCTCTCCTTTATGTGCAGCAAGAACGAATGGGGGTGGCCAATCCACCTCTGCTAACAAAATGTCATATGAAGAGGTTAGATTTTCCCAAAAATCCCTTTTATTTCACGCGGTATATCACCTTCGATTTGGATGACTATGTTGTAAAGTCTGTCAGGGGGTGCCACTCTGGTGTCAGCTGTCTCTACAGTAATGAATGTTTCAGTTGCTGTCGCCTCCATATGAGGACGTAGCGAATCCCGCACTATGGTAACTTCCGCGGCGCTGTCTAGGAGGGTCACTGCCCACGTCCAATTCAGGAGTCTCGTTCTCACGGTCTGTGGCATATTTCGCTGTTACAGCGGCAACTTTTTCTTCTGAAATTGCGGTCGAGGAAGGTGAAAGTCTTCTGCTTTCCCTCTGACTTGTTGTCGAGGTTGGTCTCGCTCCTGGGGAGCCTCTCGGCCCCTTCCTCTATCTTGCCGTCCTCCTCCACCAGCCTGTGACGACGTCTGGGCCTGTGAAGAACGAGGAGAACGCGTATCAGAGCTCTGAAACCTTTCTGGTGATTTAATTCTTGACCTATCACGTAAATCATAAGTACGTTCAGAAGAAACCGAAACTGGGGAAGCGCCTCTCGATCCCGGCTTCTTTTGTTGCTTACCCTGCTTTTTCTGTCTCCAGCTCTTTTTAGTGAAGACTGGTTTATCATCTTTCTCAGATGTACTTTTTATTTGTGTAACTTGTGTTTGCGATTGAGTTTGCATTTTTACAAAAGGCTTGTTGCCTAGGCTATTTCTTCCAATTGTTTTATAAGCCCGGGCAATAATTTTCGGTAATTCGCGGGGCCTGTCCAACTCTGGGACCAAAGCCAAAGCATTTGCTACTTGAAAGTTCATAGCATCGCCCTTGACATATCCAAGGATCAGTTCAGCTACTACATCAAACACTCCCACTAGTCTCATCCCTAATTCCACAGCCGCTTCAGGGCCATGTTCATCCTGTACTTTTTAATTACAGAGGGTAGAACCGTCATGGAAGGAGTTCCAAAACATTTTGAATAAACTGCTGCGAATACCTTACCCCAGTTTTCACATGATGTCAAATCGGGGATTAGGTCTTTTGGCAAACTTATCGTTAGGATGCGGTGTTTATCTACTGGGGATGTATGTGGAAACACTGCTTCTATCTGATCGAACTTTTCTGCAAGCCAGTAAGGATAATCGTCCTTATTTTGTGGACGCTTGCCCATCACAGAATTTACCATGACAGGACTTATGGTCACTCCAGCTGCAATAGCTGGTTGGCCTGCAACTACAGGAGCAGCTCCATGGAGGCTACCTGTAACGTATGTCACTAAGGCTCGATGCACTCGCACTAATTCGGTATGCATAGTGCGCAGTTCCGCAATCGGTAATGCCAGATAATTTGGATGCGGGGTATACCCGGCCAATACAGGCCAAGTGGCCCCCTCAATGGATAAGGGGCCTAAACGAACTGTGGTAGTTGGTTGTGGGAGGGCACCATTAAACCAAACACGGTGCTGCCAAGCCGTGAGAGGCACTTCAAGATTAGTATAGGGTCGATAGACAGCAGGAATAGCGGTGGGTTTATATTCATGAAACAGTTTATCACCTGCATCCACCGCAGCAAAAGTGATCCAAGTGTAAAACACTTCAAAGTGATAAGCCGCATCGGCTTGAACCACAAAGACCAACTCGACCCCAGTATCGGGCACTCCATACACAGCTAAGTGGTCTCGGAGCGCTCCTCGACTATGTGCAGCTATCGCCACACCAGCCATGACTAAACAATTATAGACAACAACCTAACAGGGAGCACAAAACGGGTCAGTTAACTAACCTTTTTTAATAACATCAAGCTTGAAAGAACCTATAAAACGTTCAATATAGGAGGTATCACCGTCACATACGCCTCCGGAAGCGTACGCGAGGGGTTTGTGGACAAGCACAAGTACTACTCAAGCGTCTCGCAGATAAGTGGCCCCACGGTGGTCGCGCCATGTCATAAGGTTTCTGCACATACACAGAGCTATGCACAGGATAATGGGACCCCGGCATATAGAGGTTTGCCTACCATATACCGTAGCACCCAAAAACCCCAACCCAACTAGCTTAGCATCCCATTAGCACCCAAGTACCAATGATTGGACAACCCAGAACACAGTATCTTTATCTCAGGACTCGCAGAAGCAAGAACACTCTTTCGTCACTCACTCGTACTTGTCCACAAGGTGCGTAGGAAGAGACACTGTATAGGTTAAAATGTTTATTCCAACTTACGTGCTCTAATGTACAGGACACGTGTCAGTACTAATAGCATAATGCATATGAATAATATAAGCAGCATGGTTACAATTCCATAGAATACAAACGGGGAAAGCATCTCATAGCTCAGTGGATAAATGTATAAATAACATTACCACCCTCCCCTTGCAGTAAGATAGTTTATTATTAAAATAGAAGACCTCTGGGCTTTGACTAGCGAACCCTCATACCTCGGTATCTAGATGCAGAATTACATCAGCAGACAATCACAGCTCCTCTCCCTGGAAAGGATTCCTCCAAGTGTATTAAGCGCTAGTAAACTGCAGTATTAAAAGCACACAAAATTCTTCATGGCAATTGCACCTAATGTTATGTCTGGGTGCGCGAGACTGGCCATATCAGGAAGAACCAAAATACATTGTTATGCGACCTGGTACATGTTGTGCAGACTGAGCCCAAATCGAACAAGAGAAAAGGTGAAAGACAGAAAATGCAGACAGCGCAAAAGAACTTGGCAGGAGCAAAGGGCGAGGGAGCCCTGGCTCAGTGTAACGTGCGCAAAGAAAAGCAGCATGGCAGCCAGGCCTAGGCCAACATAACAAGGCAGGCAACAAACCACAAGACAGGACCAAACAGAATGGTAGCAACCTCCGGCACACAAATGCAATCAATCAATCAATTAATTGCCGGTGTACATCAAGGTATATGAACTAAAAAACTTTGTAGAAGTGATAGTAGGGTGTGTTCATTGTCTTAACCTTCTTTCAGTGGGTCCTGCCGTATCAGGACTTCGTAGTAATTCTAACAAAAAAGTACCAAAGTTCAGAAAAACTGCACACAAAGGTGCTTCATAACAGTTCTAATAGAAGCGTTTAGGAGAAAGCAAAGGGCCTCTCTGTCCCTGATCCAAAAGTCTAGAGAGATTCTTACATCGGGTTTAAACACTCCTTTAACCCACAAGTCCAGGAAAAGAAACAAGTCCCATCATAAAAAACAAACACATTACTGGGGAAGAAACAACTAATTACTTGAATGTTTCAACATACTGTACACCTTAAAACTGCCAGAGGAGTAGGATTAGCCCTTACATCAAAAACGAATTCCAAATAAAGGTGTAGTTATTCTTAAACTTAAACCAAATATTGCCTCCAGGTGTGGGCTCCGTTACTCGAGGAGCCCGTTACTCGAGGACGACATAGGCAGGGATGGAACCTAAACGCAGGGACGCAGAGGCACAACTAGAGACAAATTTGGGGGGGGGGGGCTAAGAAATTTTTTCGAGGGGGGGCTGATTCTTCCAGCAATAGGCAGAGTGGAGATGCAGGGGCTCTAAGAAGGGGTGAAAAAACAACAAAGCCTCATTAACAAGCAAATGGTCTTTTAAAAACCTGTGAAGTACTCGGATTTGGCTGTGTGTGTGCCCGGGAAGCTGTCTCAGCCCGGGCTGCAACACACGACGGGGGGGCTGAAGCCCTTTAAGCCCAATGGGCGTTGCGCGCCTGCAGGGATGGGTCTGTTGTTTTCGGCTGTCTGGTGACAACTGGCCATTACTTGTCCACAATGCCTGAGACAGATGTCTCCACAGCTGGATACATGCTCTTCAGTCCGTACCTTCTGCATATCTCCATAACTCCCACTACCCCTGTGGCCACAGCGCTGGCCCCTAGGGGGAGACCTTGTTTCCTGCCGTGTAACGATGCTCACTTTCTCCTACCCCTTTCTCCCTACCTATCCTCCCCCCACCCCTCATCCCCCTTCACAACCCCCTCTCTTCCCCAGTCATGGCCGCGCCCTCTCCCCTCCCCTTTCCCTCGCACCCCCACCTCCGTTTCCCTCGCTTTCCATCCCTTCTTTCCTTTTCGGCTCCCCAGGTGTTAGCCCCTAGAACCTGGAAATGCTGTGCCCTGAGATGGGTTGTGCGCCATACGTTTGCCCTCCTCTCATGCACTGATGTTATATTACACTCCCCCTCAACGGGTTGTATATTTGTATTTTGTAGCCTTTGGAAGAGTCTATCTTGTACTGTATCACATTTCATTGTATTGGGTTGTTTTATTCTCAGTTTTTAACTCCCCAAATGAAAAATAAAGGCTAATAAAAAAAAAAATAACCAAACACTAGCAATAGAAGGACTCAACACTGTGTGCTGGAAGGAGGCTCTTGGTGACAGGACAAACCATTAGGAAAAATAGCTATCTCCCAGCAAGGAGAAATGTCAATTTTCCTTAGCCCAAGTCACTGTCAACAGATCAGTGTCAAGCACGAAATCTGGTAAAAAAAAAAAGCGCACAGAGCAAAACTATATAAGAGCTGCAATGTTCCCATAACTTGTAATACCTTACCATCCTGTGGAAGAAATAAACATTTACTCAGGCAACAGCAGGAGTGGTTGTATGTCTGCCGATTCAGTGTAGCTATGCATGCATGATAATTCTAAGTATGGATCCCTCCTGCCGCTCGCAGTGTGCACACTGCCAGTACCTCAAAACAAATGTTGGGGAAATAAACAATGCCAAATGTGGGTACCACGTCTGCTAAACAGCCCGCTGACTGTGGGGCGACATTCTCAAAAAGTTTGGGAAAATCTGTATACAAAACTGTAGTTCCAAACACAGGACTGGACTACAATAGGCATAGAGAACACACTCATGTAGTGTCCATGTTGCCTAGACAACTCAAAAATGTATTACTTAGAGGAGCGTAAAGTGAATGTGATGAAGGAATGTGAGTGTGCTACTCAAGTGTAAAAAAAGATTAGTAAACAACTGGAGAACAAAATGTAACTTAGGTAGAAGTAATATTGCTGTCACATGGTTACTAAGGACATGCTGGAATAATACAAAACGACAAAACCTAGTCATAATGAACACATTTGGCCACATAAATGTAGGCATGGGTGTGAAAATCTGCTCCGCTCGTGGAGTTTTTCCCAATCCGCGCGCTGCGTAGCACGCAGAGTTCCAAAAAACTCTGCTCCACGTAGCAGAGTAGAGTTTTTTCCTCGCTCGCCAACATTAAGTTGGCAAGCATGACCGAGGAAAAGCTTACTCCAGACTACCTCTCGGCGAGATTTCTCAACGCGAGCGGTCGCAGATGGCCCTTATGGCTCGCATTGAGAAACCTTCTGTTTGTGTTGAGGAAGCTGCCACTCGAGTAGAACATCTACTTGAGCGGTAGAAAGAAGCAGCGCCCTCTTGCACTACACATGGTGCACTTCACACTCATTTTCCAGCGCGGGACCAACACCCAGCGTTAAAAATCAGTGCGAATGGCACAACCTAACGCACTCTGCTGCCTGCGGAACTCCATGTAGCGATGATGGAGATTTTTGGTCACTTCGCAGAGTTCCGTGTATCGGAACACCACAAACTCTGCCCAGCCCTACATAAAAGGATATATGGCCACATGAAATCTCGGGCTGGTGGCTTCAACAGTCAAAAGAAAGAAGACTGCCTCCAATCCTCCATATTGTTCAGTCCATTCACTATTGAGTCTTTTGATCAATCCATTTCAAGTCTTTCTTGGCCAGTCAAATCATTGGATCACCTATTCTCGCATCAGGCAGTTCTTGTTCTATGACCTGCCATCGGATGCCATCAGTTGTATGTTGTTGCAGTTGAATGTATTCCACCAACTGGGTACCAGTGAACCCACATTTTGATTCTCCGTCTGTATTTCAGAATCCAACTCTTGATCTTTTGCATCATTTTGCATTGTTTGCCCAATATATAGCTTATCGCTAGTGCACCATACAGCATAAATTACATCCTTGGATTTACAAATGGTGAATGACTTCAAGTCAATTTTAATATTCAGGTGAGAAAAACCTTTGTGTCAAACTCACACTACAGGCCACGCAGTCACCACACCTATTGTGCCATGCCTCGTGGGGGGGAGCCCTGATATGAACACAAAGTAAGTGCAGTGGGTTTGGGTAAGTTTGCTATAACTAACACATCTTTTTAGATTGGTACCCCTTTAAAAGAAAATAGGGGTTTTTCATTCTTTGACAGTTGTTTTCTAACCAAAATATTGCTGGACATACTGAAGGTGTTTTCACAAATTAAAAGGTCAAGACCATCATCACGTGTGTGGTTCTAACAGCTCTTCTCTCTTGAGTGCCTGCATGACTAATCTCTTTCAACAACCCCTTTCTAAGAGTCTCATTATCAGGATATCTGATTCTCTGATGTAATCAACCCTTTTGCTACAATAATTGCAGATACGTAGGAATGGTTCAAAAGGCAGGTTGTCCGTCAGGCTTCTGGGATGATGAATTTGGTATTGTAAGAGTTCATTCCTTTCAGTTTGGCTTTCTGTATAATGATGTGTATAACTTAGTGTCCTATACTTTTACATATAGGACAAAGAACGGGATGGCCTCCTGATCGAAATAATAGTAAACGGGATGTCTGATAAGTGTGTGTTCAGCCAAGAATGAAATTGAATCATTGAGGTATCCATGCCTTCCTAAATCAAGATGACAGTGTTAGACCTGAAACCCTTGGCATTGTATTCCCCCAAAATGTTTGCCTTTACTCCTCCTGTTTTTGCTGAATTTGTTTTTGTTGCCTTTAGGACTCTTTGCACTTTAGCACTGCTAATCAGTGCTAAAGTGCTTATGCTCCCTCCTTAGGTCAGCCAATGGGGGAATGCAGCAGTCCCAAGCCTCCTGGAACCTCCGAGGCAGAGCTGGCTGCAGGTAAGTGTGTGCTTTTCTTTTAAATTAATGTTTGGTGCGTGCGTGAGTGAATGTATGAATGTTTGGTGAAGAGTGTTGTAATGGATGTGTTTGTGTGTGTGGGTGTGTGAAAGCATTGCTGTGAGTGTTATGTGTATGTGTGCGTGTGAGTGTGTCCCGTCCGCCTCCATCCCTCCAAAACTTACGGGCCGCCACTGGATAACGTTAGATTGGGAGCAGGTAGAAAATGAAATATACTGGTTACACTCAAATGCATTATAATTGAAAATTCTCTTTAACTGTAAATTCGGATTTTAAGTCACAATTCTGAAAATGCCACATTTAGAAAGTTGACATTTTATTGTTCTAACCATTTGTGCCTTCTGCCAGTGTCCTGGGTCACATGACTGTGAATGGCTCTGATGCTGGGGTTTGTGTATTTCTTCCAGACAGTGACACAAAGGGGCCTAGGAGTGGACAGGATGGGCCATCCTTGCAATGTGATTGGGAAGAATTGCACCCAGACCCACTTATATTTCAAAGGGCGTTGCCTCCTGCACACACAAATAAATCTGACACCAGGCCTCCTGACTTACTGAACTGGACCAGCCTGGGCCTGCAACTGGACCTACCTGTGCCCTGATGTCCTCTGCAGGAGTGAGTTCCTGATCCTCAAGAGGTGCCTCCCCAAGTCCTGGACCCTTGGTGTTGGGAACTCTCGTGGTCAGCTCGCGCTGCTCCTATGGTTCCATTCTAGAGTGTTAGGGCTTGGGCGGCAGTTGCTGCCAGGATCTGGAGGTTGTCGGACGTAATAAACTTCACACCAACCTTTCTGCTGCCGCGTCCTCGTCTTCCTTTCAGTGGCGACGAGTGGGAACCGGCACCTCCAGCTCCACGTATGAAGACGCACCGAAGAACTCGTCAGCTGTGTCATGCTGCGGGTAGCTTCGTGACTTTGTCCACAGAGACGTGTGCGTTCTCTTCCTTCCCCCAGCGCCAGAGGTTGTGAAAACCACCCGTTTTTCCTCCCAGGTCGGTGAAGTGAGGAATCGGGGACTGATTTTGGGATTCCTGGCGTTCGAGCTTGCCTTGGTGCGCGCGGTCCTGTTGCTCAGCGACCCGTGCGCGCATCACAACGTGTGATGTGTCACGTCGGTGACGTCACGGCGCCTACGTGCGGCGGCCATTTTCAGGTCAGGCTGTTGTGAAGACATCCCTGAGGATCTTCACGCATCTTCTATTGCACCGGCCATTATGGAATCAGGCTGTCATTCATGAAGCAGCTGCAGCCTATTCTGCGTTAAGATTCCTTTTAATTTCAGTATTTTAAAATCGTGGGCAGCGCATCCGGTGATGCGCACACCATTCTCACGGTACTGTGAATTTATACATTTTGCCAATACTCCTAATTCGTACCGCACAGCGCTATTACACATGCATATTTTGTACATCTCCTGACTTTGCTGAATTTAAATGATTTAGGCAATTTGCAGGTCTACATTGTTGCCTCGCACTTTTGAGTTTGCCATACAGCGCGTCCGGTGATGCGCACACTTTACTTGGGTTCTGTTTCCTTTGTGCATAGTTACAGAACTTTCGTTTTAAATTTGTGTGTACTTTGCAAACTTTGATTGTTTTGTTGGCATTTCAAATTCACAAGTACCTTTTTGCGTGCTCTGGAATTCGTTCAAGGTGTGTACTTTGTGTATTGGATTGATAGTGGCAGCAACTCACCCACATTCGGCCATGGATCACATATCTGCCCCTCCACCATTTTTACAATCGGCTGGTTCACCTCCTGTTCAATGGGAGCAGTGGAAAGACACCTTCGAAGCATACCTTGAAGCTATTGACGGGGAGACTTTCACTTCAAAGAAGAAGAAGTCCCTGTTAGTTTACAATTTAGGTGCTGAGGGCAGGAACGTTTTAAAAACCTTACGTCTAGAGACAGTCAGTACGCTGGTAAGTGGTGACAGTGGAGACTCAATCATCGTTGATGATTACGCTTCTGTAATTAAAACTCTTGACAAGAGATTCAGCCCCAAGAAGAACATAGTTCTTGAACGGCATAGATTTTTACAACGTGCTCAGATGCCAGGAGAGTCAATTGATGATTTTGTGGCTGCTCTTAGAATGTTGGCTGTAAATTGCAACTATAGGGAATTTAGAGATGAGATCATACGCAATCAGTTAATCGAAAAAACATCCAACAAGAAAATCCAGGAAAAACTTCTGTCTTCTGATGATCCAGATTTAGAAACTGCGCTTACTTTAGCCAGGAGTGTTGAGCATTCTTTGTTGTGTATGAAAGAAATGAATAATAGTGCCTCTTCAAATGAGGTGAAGGTTCTCAATACGAAACCTGTCTCCAAATCTAAGAGTTTATCACTTAACCCGTTCACCACTTTCCTTTCCAGAGGCAAACCTGAACAAAGTACCAATGCTCCTGTTTTTAAAAGTAAAGGTAATGAGATCATGTGTTTTCGTTGTGGGAGCAAATCACATCTAGGCAATGCTAAGTTTTGTTTTGCTATCAACCAAACATGTTACAAGTGTGAAAAAAGGGTCATTACTCTAGAATGTGTAAAGCTGTTATTGCAAAAAAGGATCAGACTCGCATGGTTAAGACCATCGAAGAAGATACAGTTGACTCTGGTGAGGAAGTTTATGAGTTGCTGATGTTATCATCTTCTGCATCGACATCTGAAGGGGTGGTAGAATTATCTTCATTGAGAGGATCAGTAAAAGGAAATCTCCTTCTTGTAAGATTCTAGTCAATGGCATCTCTCTTGGGTTTCTTGCTGATTCTGGTTCACCGTTTACCCTCATTAATGCAAATGATTTTGGTACATTGGCCGATGTACAATTGAAACAGTCAAGTATCAAGATTTTTGCGTATGGGGGCAAAAGAGTGGATGTCATGGGGAAATTTGCTGCAAATTTGGGTTTTGACACCAACCAAGCCAGTGCCACTGTATTTGTAGTGAAGGAAGGTGCCAATTTGTTGGGGTGGGATGAGCAAGGTGCCCTTGACATCATCTTGGACCCCAACCATCCTGATATGGTAGTGTCCCGTAGTTCGTTATGCCATCATGAGTTAGGTTCCTCAAGTGTCCTATCTAAGGTCGAAATTTCTCAAGTTTCGTGCAACAAGTGGGCACAGATTTTTCCTGAGGTTTTTAGTACTGAGCTTGGCAAACTCAAAGGATTCCAGCATCGCATTGTATTAAAGGACGGTGCAAAGGCTGTGGCCCACAAAGTACGGAAGGTACCCTTGAGTTTGCGTAACGAGCTTAAATGTGAGTTGGAACGGCTATGTAGTGCTGGGGTCATCGAACCAATCGAAGGTTCAGAGTGGTTGGCCCCCATAGTTTTGGCACGTAAGGCAGACAAAACTCTTCGCATGTGTGTTGACTTGAGGGACCTGAATGCGAATATTTGGATTGATCGCCAACCGTTACGTAACATAAACGAGATGTTGTCCACATTGAAGGGTGCTAAATTTTTCTCCTCACTAGATATCTCCTCAGCATATCATCAGATAGAATTGTGTAATGAGTCCAGACATCTGACATCTTTTGTCACTCCTGATGGTGCTTATCGTTATATTCGCATGCCTTTTGGTCTTGCCTCAGCTTCGGCTATTTTCCAAAGACTGATGACTAAGTTATTTAAGGACATAAAAGGAGTAGCATTTTTCCAGGACGATATCCTCATCTATGGAAAATCCGTGATTGAACATGACGAAAGAGTGAGACAGGTATTGTCCATAATTAGATCTAGTGGGTTAACATTACGGGCAGACAAGTGCAAATTTTTTCAGGAAGGTGTTGATTATCTTGGTCACCATATCTCTTTCAATGGAATTGAACCCAAATTAAAAATAATTGACGCTGTCCAAAATGCGCCTGTACCTATAAGCAGAGATCAACTTCGTTCCTTTTTAGGTTTGGTGGAATATTATTCCAAGTTTGTTAACAACTTTTCCACAAAAACTGCTGCCATGCGCAATTTACTGAAGAAAAAAGTCAAATTTGTATGGGATGCTGATTATGACAAAAATTTTGAGTCTATCAAACATGAAATCGTGCATGCTAGTCCCCTTAAGCTTTTTGACATAAATGACTTATGCATTGTATCCACTGATGCCAGCAATGTGGGATTGGGTGCAGTATTACTTCAAAGAAGGAGTGATGGTCGAGAGGAAACAATAGCGTTTGCTTCTAGGACCTTGAGAGGTGCAGAAGGCACTTACTCAACGATTGAAAAAGAGGCTTTGGGATTGTGGTGGGGTGTTCAGCATTTTAGGAACTTCTTATGGGGAAACAAGTTTATTCTTAGAACTGACCATAAACCTCTAGTTGATTTATTTACTACTAAGGGTGGTGGGAGAGCTACACCGCGCATTTCTAAATGGCAGTATAGGTTGCAGGAATTCCAATATTGCTTGGAGTATGTGGCAGGAGCGAAGAATCTTGTGGCTGATTGTTTGTCTAGATTACCACTCTCTAGTAATGGGCTTGAGGCTGAGGATGATGATGATTTGGAGATGGTGTGTGCAGTGTGCTCACTGGAGGATACTATGAGTGGAGCTTTGTCGGAACGGGAATGGTTGGAGTGTGTGTCTGAAGACACTGATATGGTCAAGGTCATGGATCTTATAACCAGTGTGTGGCCCAGTGATAAGGATTGTCCTTCTGTGCTGACTCCGTATAAAATGGTGAAAGACGAGTTGTCTGTGGTCAATGGTGCATTAAGACGTGGTGGGTTATTGGTTGTTCCCTTGTCTTTACGGAGAAGAATTTTAAATTTGGCTCTCGAGGGTCATCCTGGTATACGGGCAATGAAGCGTAGGATCAGACAAGATTTTTGGTGGCCTGCTCTGGACAAGGATGCTGAACACTTTGTTAGGGATTGTTGTACTTGTGTCACAAGTGATAAATCTCAGGTAACACATCCCTCACCTGTGGAACCTATTGTTGTAAAAGATACTCCGTGGACAAAATTGGCTTTTGATATTGCGGGTCCTTTTGGGCTAATTGGGAGTTCTCCTAAATACGCCATGGTTTTGATCGATTACATGTCAAAGTGGCCCTAAGTAAGGTTTGTGGAGAATGTCTGCTCTCTGTCAGTTATCAAGTTTTTGCAAGACGTTTTCCTCAGAGAAGGCTTCCCTGAGGAATTAGTGTCAGACAATGGGACCCAACTGGTTTCTAGCGAAATGGAAACTTTTCTAAAGGAAATTGGTGTCAAACACACTCTCACGTCCCTCTATCACCCCCGCAGCAATGGCCTTGTCGAGCGTTTCAATCGCGTTGTAAAGGAACACTTACAGTTAGCATTAATAAATGGGTTACAGTGGCGGGAGGCGGTGACTGATATGTTGTGGGCTGTAAGAACTACCCCGCATGTTAGTACTGGTATTGCCCCGTTTACCTTGTTGAGGGGAAGAATAGCTGGTTCCAAGTTAAACAAGGAATGGATGTCCAGAAGAGTGGTTGATTTGGAAAAGCTTTCTAAAGTAACTGATGTCAGGGCGGCTGTCCAAGCAAAGTATAGCACCAAGGATGATGGTAATCGTGCTTTGTGTGTCAAGACAGGGGATTGGGTGAGGATCAGAAAACCGGGCTTTCTTCGCAAGGGAGAGTCACGTTTTTCAGCTCCTAAAAGAGTGTCTGAAGTGAAGGATCGTGTAGTGGTGTTGGAGAATGGGAAAGTGTGGAACAAATGTACTATCTCCAAGGTGCCTGAGTCGATGCTCGGCTATGTCAACCGGAGATTTGGGGTTCACTTCCCTTCTAGTGTTACACCTAGTGCTGTTATGGACAAGGAAGTCATTGCTCAAGATCAGAACGTGTCCAGGCCTGTGTCATCTATGTTGAAATCTGTTCCTGTTAAGTTTCATGACTATGTTATGTCAACAAATGTTCATGGCAGGGAGTCTGCCTAGCACGACCTGTTGTATCAAGAAATTGCGTCTACCTGGTGTAAAGCAGTTCCTAGTTGATTTGCTGATTATGAAATGTATTAATGTAATTCCCTTTATTTATTGTTATGCTTATGTGTTTTTTTGTTTTTCTTTTGTGATATGTGTGAAGGAAGGGGGGTGTGTTGGGAACTCTCGTGGTCAGCTCGCGCTGCTCCTATGGTTCCATTCTAGAGTGTTAGGGCTTGGGCGGCAGTTGCTGCCAGGATCTGGAGGTTGTCGGACGTAATAAACGTCACACCAACCTTTCTGCTGCCGCGTCCTCCTCTTCCTTTCACTTGGCTTGCATCAGCTGATGTCCTCCTGTAAAGAAAGGTGAAATCCTGAAGTTTTGGGCTCTTTGCGATCGCGAACAGGCCAGTTTGCAAAAAGACTCTGCCACCCTCGACGACCGCCATGCAAAGCTCCTTTGAACTCAACAGTTCATTCTACAGTGACCGCCAGCGACAACCAGCAATGCGAGATCTGCATTTCGCGCTACAGCAATGACTGGGCCACTGGAACCAAGCTACACTCGAGTGAAGACCCCCAATCAGGGAAAGACTGGTCTTGAGTAGCTTGTGGTCTGATTCAGGGAGAACCAGGCTTAGCAGTTTGGGCTGGACTGTTCCTATTGGAACAGGTTTGAGACTGATTTGCGTTTGGCTGGGTCTAATCGGAGGTGGCGTAGTGGGCAAAAGAACGATGGGTGGAAGGCTACCCCGAGCGATTGCCAGTAGTTAGTCTTATTACAAGCATCCTCCCATCACCTTATGTGTGTAAAATGATTATTGACATTTTTGATGAAATACATCATAAAGTTCTCAGATGGAGGAGGTGCATGTTAAATCATACTGTGTTCTTTGGTAAAATGATGAAAAGGTTGAATGACCCAGCATTTTTAACACAAAGCGAGGCAATTATTTCATTACTTTCTCTGTAGATATACCACAAAAGCATCCCTCATTACTAAACTAAATATGAACAAAGACTTTTTTCATGTTTCCAAACAGCTACGATTAAAACAGCAGTTAATTATTTGAGCAACTGAAAATATTTTGCTTCAGCATTTTTATGCATACATCTATAGGTGCAAAAAGTCAAACATTTGCAAAATAGCAACAACATAAACGCACCTAATAAGCTAATTGGGCAAAAAGAAACTTTATTTTCTGCTTAGGGCCGAGGTTCTTAGACATCAGAGGGTTTGGGATTCCTTTTTTGTTTTAGAAGTAATTGATTAGACGCTACCAACATAAGGTGTTTTAGCTTGTGGGTCTCATGAGGTAAAACGAGAGCAACATTTAAAAAGTAAAGAAAAAAAGTGAAAGGGTTGAAGTTGGTGCATATACGCAAATACTAGTAAAATTCATAAAACACCGAGTGACACACATACAGACACGCCATAACATCAGATTACAAGACATTTATGTACCCAGGCACACACAGGCATTCACCAGGCCTATAGCACCTATGCACTTAAACCTCCAGACTGACTGCACACATGCGCACACCCTACTAGACATGCAGTGACCTATGCACACAGAACACCAAGCATGTAATCATCTACGCAGACAGCCTAACAGGTATGGTATACAGGTACCGGGCCATGCAGACTAACACAGAGAAGTTCAGACTCTCACAGAGAAGAGAAATACAGGCGCTGATACAGTCACATACCACGCACATGCAGTCAGACATCTAGTATTCCTACAAAGATGGGCGGAGTTAGAGACAAATAGATGGATGGATGCAGCCTTCATTTATTCTTCGGTGCATTAAATGTACAGCAACAATTTATATTACCAAGGGGTGAGCGAATTAGGGAGTGAATCTAGTAACTAAAGTCTTTAACAATGATACTCCTCTGAATGTACTACTAGATATTGATATTTTCAACAGCCTTGAAAAGGTCTGTTCTTGAGGAAACATACTCAGTTGTGAATACCAGTCTGACTCATTGCCTACAGATGGAGAATTGTCGAAAATGACAACGGCTTAAACAATGCAAGAAGCTAAGAAGTGGAACTACGTTTTATTAGTTCAAATGGTTTGGATAGGAGATGTTCTTCTTCAGATTACAGAATGCATTACACCCATTTTGTTTCCACACTTGCCGTGGCAACAGAGTGTAGGAAACACAACTTACGCGGATTAAAACTGATTTCTTTATATTACTTATTTGGGGTAACATCCAATTTTAGAAGAAAAGAGGTGTGTAAAAGTCCATTCTTGATTTGTCTTTCCAAAATATAAAGAATAATACTATTTATTCCTTAATTATCATCAGTCTATTAAAAAAATAATCACTGGGGAGTCTTTTGTTTAATGGATCCAAAAAATGTTATTCAATCAATGCTTTTCATCAAAACAGTCAACGCAGTCCAGCCAACTCGTTTCGTCCCTACGGACATCATCAGGGCTCAATATCGTGATTCAGTCAGAAGACTCCGTTAATTCCTCTGTTGTGTCTATCAAGGTGCAGCACAATTCACATAAATGTTTCATATCCTGTTCTCACTGATCTTGTGCTGCCAGTCCCAACAATGGGGCCGATTCCGATGTCGGACGGACTCAGGTCCGTCCGACATCGGTCAGGAGCCGTAACCGACCGACCTGCTGTCGTCGGTTGCGGCCCTGCAAGTACGATGCGACCGAACCCTGTTCGGTCGCACTCGTATACTACACAATGGGAGCATGCATTCCGAGCGGAATGCATGCTTTCATTGTGGAAAGCAGGGGTGCAGTTCATCCCTGCACCCTGTGGCCGGCACCCCAAGGTGCCTGCCACCGGGTGCAGGGATCAACAGAGGGGCACCATAGGGTGCCCCCAGGCCGCTATTCGGCGGCCTCGCACCCATGGGGGCCCTACTGGGGGCCCCCAAAGACAGTTACCGACTGCCTTTTCGTGCCGGAAAGACCGGCACGAAAAGGCAGTGAACTCTGCCATCGTACTCCTCGGTCGTGAAGAGGCGGCCGGGGAGTACTGAAGGATTTCCGGACGGCGGACGGGCTCTCCGAGCCCGTCGTAAGCCATCCGGAAATCCGAGTCGGATTCCTTTCCGACCGAGCCCATCGGAATGGCTCGGTCGGAAAGGAATCCAGCCGGCACGTTCCGATTCGGTCGGAAGGGCTCCGACCATCGTTCGGTGCCCTTCCGGCCGAAATTGGAATCGGCCCCAATGTGTCCATGGAGACTTCCTGACTTCTGCTCATCCAGTATCCATCTAGTTAAATGCACTTTTGATGAAAAGCATTGATTGAATAAAAAATGTTGGATCCATTAAGAAATATAAGACTCCCAAGTGATTATTTTTTGAATGGACTGATGATAATTAAAGAATGAATAGTATTATCATTTCCATCACTGCACAAGGACTTCTGTTAAACTCTCTGTAGACCGCTTCTGGGTTGAAGTCCTTTGTCTAACCTCCAAGCGCTGACGCTGCTGTCGATGAAGCATGCAAAAAGGGACTAGGGAGGGAAAGAGAGGTAGGAAAAGACTAGGAAAAGACGCTCCAAAGGGGAAGCCTGGAGAGGACAGTGACACAGTATCTTTGCCCCAGAAAGTCTGAGCCTTACTGACTGTTTCTGACGCTGTTGCTCCCAAACCTCTCAACACCGGAAATACAGGAGAAGGCAATCGCCGATACGAAGTTCTCTTGTGACGAGCTTCTTCCTTCTGGAAAGGTGAGTCACCGCTCACCAGCTGAAAATACGGGTACGAGACAGAGCGTTGGCTCGGCTAGGAAGTCCCCACAAGCCTCCACGGACTTCCGCCGGCGCTCCGCAGTTCTAAGACAGGGAAGCGAAATCTAAACAGCCTTCCCTCATGGATTTCAAATTGAAGTGCGCCGAGTATAGCGCGCGCACGCAGCTGATATTCTCTAATTATCGCGAGAGCGTTCCTCATCTAAAGATGGCTGCGAATTGCAAGGGAACACGGCAGCCATCTTACAATGTTCTTCCACACACAGTTTTTACAGTAACTTCCAGTGATTGTTCACTGGAAGCTTCTTCACCAATCTTCTTTTTCTATTGCATCTTCTCCTCAACCTGCTCTGAACCAAGGATATTACATTTATCTGATTCCTGACAGTACCCCCCCTCAAAGGCCGATTCATCGGCCCAGGTTTGAGAGGGTGTTGAATGTGAAATTTACGTACGAGTCGTGGAGCATGAACATCTCCTGCCAACTCCCAAGATCTATCTTCGGGTCCATAACCTTTCCAATCAACAAGATAAAAAGGTTTTCGTTTGGTTCGTTTAGAATCTAAGATCTCTTTCACCTCATACTCAATATGTCCTTCCATTAACAGAGGTGCAGGTGGTTTGGCAATTCTTGTGTTAGGAGAACTTTTCTTGAGCAAGGATACATGAAAGACTGAGATCAGGGGCAATGGATAACGATTTTTGATGGTCACTCTATTCAAGGCACGGTAGTCAATGCAAGTTCTTAAAGATCCATCTAGATCTAGAGGAGAGGACACTGGAGACTGGGATGGTCTGATGAACCCACTGGCCAATTAGCGATCCAAATAGTCTTTTAAATAACGATTCTCGGCTTCAGTCAATGCATACACTCTGGAACAAGGAGGAACTGCTCCAGGTTCTAAATCGATGGTGCAGTTGTGAGGGCGATGAGGAGGTAATTTTTCAGCTTCCTTCTCACAAAACACATCTTTGAAATCTTGATACTCTGCAGGGATTTCAATCGAATCAATGACACAAATAGACTTTCCACCCTCTGACAACAAGATTGCTTGAGATGGCTCAAAATGTGCTCCTTGATCTTGATAGCAATGTTCCAAACAAAATACTGAGGTCATCTCAACCGTACGATTCTCCCAATCAATTGAAGGGTTATGAGTTGTGAGCCATGGTAATCCCAAAATCATCTGGAATTGGGGAGCATCGATGAGGTTGGACTGAATGATTTCTCGATGACCATCAGCCTGAATTAATTCTAAGGGTTCGGTATGTTCTCTGATGGGTCCGGAAGAGAGATTAGTCCCATCCACAGCTCGAACCAGTTCAGACTTTTCCTTGAGCAATGCTCTGATTCCAATCTTTTGTGCGTACTTTATCTTGCAGAAGTTTCCGGTAGGTCCAGAATCAATCATAATAGCGACACCTGTAATTTCTTGCCCCCGAAATCTTATAGTCATATGTAAAAGCAAATGAGGAGCCAGGGTTTGTAAAGTGTTCATAACATGATGAGATTCTGAGGTCGTCTTGTCCTCTTGCACCATCAGAGCGACCCCGCCTACTGATGGTTTTGCTTGTTTCCCTTCAACGAAATCTTTGGCCTCTTGGAGCATTTCTTGATAAAATGCCCAGCCCCTCCACAATACATACACAATTTTTTCTGTCTTCGTAATTCTCTTTCTTCTTTACTTTAAGGACCTCGAATTGCCCCAATCTGCATGGGTTCCGCCTCAGACGAAAGGGAAGTGGTCTTCCCGACTTCTGGTCGAGCTCGATCGAATCTTGGAGTTGAAAAACGGAAATCCTTCTTCTTTTCTCCTCTTCGCTCGGACCAACGAAAGTCTATTTCCAAAACCAAATCCACCAAAGCGGACAATTCGGTAGGCCGATTGGGAATTTGAGCTAATGTGTCCTTCAATTCATCTCGCAATCCGCAATAGAACAGAGCTGCTCTTTTTTCTTCAGGCCAGTTTGTTTCCACGATTAACTTGTTGAATTGAGTCAAGTAGGTCACTAAATCTTTGTTTCCTTGACGTAACTCTAACAACTCATTATCGGTGGCCTGAGAGATTTTCCTTCTGTCAAAAAGTCTTAAAAATTCAGTTTTGAATAGTTCAAAGTCATAAAGAAAAGGATCATCTCTAGACACCAAAGGCATCGCCCAATTAGCTGCATCCCCACTTAAGTAGGAGAGAATGAAGGCTACCCTAGACTGAGCATCTGGGAATAAAGTGGGGCGACACATAAAATGAAGGGAACATTGTGTCAGAAAAAGTTGTGCCTTTTGGGACTCCCCAGAAAAACTCTCAGGAGGAGCCAAAGGGATTAGTGGAGAAACTGAATGGACAACCTATGCTACAGTTCTAGGATTAGTCTCAGGAGAAAAACTGGGGAAACTAGTCTGAGGAATAGGGGTGGTCTCGGCGATCAACCCATTTACCCTCTGAGTAAGTGATATAGTTTCCTGGCGGGAAGCTAAGATGTCTTGTTTAAGATTTTTATTCTCTTCCCTCACAGCTCCTAATTTTCTTTGAATGACCTCTAACATCTCCCCCAGGGACTTTAAACTGAAACCCTCCGCCATTCTGCCTGGGTGGAGAGTATTCGTGGGCACTTCAATCTGTCAGAAGTACCTGGTTCTCCACAGAAGCAGAATTGACGAATAATTCCCAATGCCCACTCGCCGGTACCGTCACCTCTTGAAAATGGGTAACCGCATCAGCAGAGGGGGAAAGGGGAGTTGGACAGAGAAGAGAAAACTTCAGATGGGTGACTGCTCCCTTGCTGCCAGAATCCCTTCAAGGACCTCTTCTGTTCTTCGGTAACCCAAGGTAATTCCAGGCGGAAACAAGCACCTAATGCACACAATTGAAAGACAACAATATAACCACACTTCCTCAATTATCTTCTATTCTATCTATCTTTTGACTAAACTCTTACCCAAATTGTCTGAAGTTATTGCCTCTCTTCTATTAGCTGATATGTTGTCTAAACTGTTTTCGTCACCACCAGTATACCTCACTGATGGGTCTGAATACCTAATGCACACAGGGGAAGGCGGTTAGAATAATTTTACCTCACTGGATTTTACTCATTTAATGATTCTTGCCTATTCTTACCCTGGTTCACTGCGCTCTTTCTTCAAGCTTTAGCTGTTGCACAAACGATTTACATTAATTACAATGTTTTTTGACATGCAAATGAAGTTCATTTCCATCACTGCACAAGGACTTCTGTTAAAGTCTCTGTAGACCGCTTCTGGGTTGAAGTCCTTTGTCTAACCTCCAAGTGCTGATGCTGCTGTCGATGAAGCGCGCAAAAAGGGACTAGGGAGGGAAATAGAGGTAGGAAAAGACTAGGAAAAGACTCTCCAAAGGGGAAGCCTGGAAAGGACAGTGACACAGTATCTTTTCCCCAGAAAGTTTGAGCCTTACTGACTGTTTCTGACGCTGTTGCTCCCAAACCTCTCAACTCCGGAAATAAAAGAGAAGGCACTCGCCGATACGAAGTTCTCTTGTGACGAGCTTCTGCCTTCTGGAAAGGTGAGTCGCCACTCACCAGCTGAAAATACGGGTACGAGACAGAGCGTTGGCTCGGCTAGGAAGTCCCCACAAGCCTCCACGGACTTCCGCCGGCGCTCCAGAGTTCTAAGACAGGGAAGCGAAATCTAAACAGCCTTCCCTCAAGGATTTCAAATTGAAGTGCGCCGCGTATAGCGCGCGCACACAGCTGATACTCTCTAATTATCGCGAGAGCGTTCCTCATCTAAAGATGGCTGCGAATTGCACTGGAACACGGCAGCCATCTTACAATGTTCTTCCACACACAGTTTTTACAGTAACTTCCAGTGATTGTTCACTGGAAGCTTCTTCACTAATCTTCTTTTTCTATTGCATCTTCTCCTCAACCTGCTCTGAACCAAGGATATTACATTTATCTGATTCCTGACACAGTTTCAAACTCCCAATCATCAGAGAATGTACTGGAGGTGATGATATCATTTAAAGAAATGTTAAATACATGTGGTATTTTCAAAAGTTCAGTGGGACCAAATACATCATAGGAAACCCTGTCCCAAATTATTCCTTCAAGAACCGGAACTGCTGTAATGTTCACAAAGGACAGGTCTGTTTTTTCATGATGAGATGACTTATGAGGTTTCAGGACCAAGTTCACATGTTGTACTGTGAAGCGTTCTGGGAGATAATGTCCACTCAGAAGCAGGAAAAAGACAGTCACTACTCCTATCCAGAAGACTATGAACAGTAGACCAATTGCAATCCAGAGCTGTAGCCATGGAGAAACAAAGTAAGTCTTTTTCAGCCAAAGGTAGATGTTGTATACTTTTTCTTTTCAGGAAACAGAAGCTAGCGGTGACTCAGGTTCACTCGTATCCAGAAAGAAGGTATCAAAATCGATAAAGTAGCCAGATGCTGTGCTATCTATCTTTGGTAGCTCAGCATGTTTTGTTGAACTGGTAGTTGATTCGTTTTTAGACATATTCACATAGAGGTCGGTATTAGGCCGAATTGAGATCTGTGTTTCATTTGCATTTTGTTGTTGTTCAATTTTGACTGGTATGAGTTCCATTCGATTGTTGGCAAGTCCGTTACTTCGTAAAGTAGAATCTTCAAACATTATTAGTCTTTCTGTCTGAACTTCCTGTATGGTAGCGAGAGGAGATCAGCGGCTACCCGGGAGCCCACGTGGCCTGCTATTCAGTATCAGCCACATAGTTTGGTTTGATCAGATCAATGGAGACGAATCTCTTTTCTTTTTTGCCGTCAAGAGGCGGAAGAAGTACTGTTCTTGTTCCTTCAACAGCCAGGACAGGTGCAGGCACTCTGTAAGATGGCCCAACTTCTTTTTTGTCCACAATCTTTTCTCTGACCAGGTCCCCAATCTTCGGGATCCAGGCAGGTCTTGCCGGAACTGCTTTAACTTCCCCAGTGGCGGTGCGTTTTACTTTGACATTGCTTTGTAGTACCAGGAATTCATTGAGTTCCTGTAAAACGGTCAAACGATCATTGATGTCAAATGACTTTAAAAGAAAAAAACCCTCAACACTAACCTCTCCACAACATGAGGTGCCTTTAAGGTAGTTATTAGAGGGAAATGTATTTCCTTGATAACCACCCTTACCCAGCAAAGAGCACGAGAACAACAGGAACTTGAGGCTGAACATAAATTGGCTGAGCAAGTTCACAAAGAATCACCCACTCTTATCTCACAAAGGAATGTTACAGCATTACGAGGGAGAGTCAATGCCATCTACACAAAGAGAGCGGAATTAACCCTGCTACATCTTAAAAAACATGCACAGGGGAGCAACATAGGCACACATCTGGCGAGACAACTGCAAGTAAAACAAGAAAAAGAATACATAGCCAACTGCACAGGGATTCAGGGGAAACCATCAATACTGAAGAGGGCAAGGCCTGAGTGTTCCAAGACTTTTACAAACACCTATACAATTAAGATCCCACAGAGGACACAGAGTAGTTGGACTATTTGGCTGGAGTTGACCTCCCCCAAATATCACTAGCTCACAATGAGATCTTGGAGGCACCAATAAGGGATGAGGAAGTACAGAGCGCCATTGACATACTTAAACTACATAAACCACCAGGGCCTGATGGGTTCACCGCCCAATTCTATAAAACGTTTAGCTCAGATTTGGTTCCCCACCTGACGGTTTTATTTTACTATGTGGCCAAATCTCATACAGTGACCCCAACAATGGGGGAGGTGTTGATCTCCATCATCACAAAGCCTGGGAAGTACCCCCAGTCTTATGTGTCTTACCGACCAATTGATTTGCTCAATCTCGATGCCAAACTATATACCAAGATACTAGTCAGTAGGCTAAAAGACATTATGCCGGAATGTATCCACACAGATCGTACCTATACATGAGATAGAAGGGTTAGCAACCTCTACCCGCTTCCAATGGGTTAAGCCAGAAATCACTTAGGGATAAAGATCACTCCAAAAATTGCCAACTTATATAGAGCAAACTATCCCCCTCTCCTGCACCTGCTGAAGGCTGACCTTAAAGGTTGGGCCCCACTATACTTGACCTGGATTGGGTGTATTAATGCTGTGAAAATGTCAGTATTACTGAGACTTTTATACCTGTTCCAGGGTCTCCCCATTGAAATTGACCTGCAGTTCTTCTCCTCCCTACGCGCCATGGTCATTCACTTTATATGGCACGATCACAGAGTGAGACTCCCTTTTAAAGTGTTGATGCTACCAAGGGATGCAGGAGGGCTGGCCACACCTGACTTTTCACTATAGCGCAGCGCAATTACGGGTGATCTCTGAATGATCACTAAGGGAATTGGACAAACATTGGCTCCACATGGATAGAGCTATAGTTGGAAGGTCCATCTGGGATGTACTGTGGAAGCCAAAGTAAGATAGCACTCTCAACGCTTATTTAAGCACTCCAACTAAAACAACTCTTAAGGTCAGGGATGGGGCGAATCGAGCTGCTAGATGGGCGACATTTCCTTCCTGCTGCACCCCTACACACTTCAACGCTGCCTTTAAACCGGCAGTCAAGCCGGGCCTTTTTGATTTATGGCGGGGGTGGTTACCTTACTGTCTCAGATCTGTTTCATGAGTGGGATGTTCTTACTTTTGAAAATTGTCAACGCGACTTTAATCTATGGACCTTGTAGTGATATCACTACACCCAACTGAAACATTGGGTACTCCAACCAGAGATCAGGTTAGCAGCCACCAGGGAACTCTCCTCTATAGAGAAGTTTGTACGAAGAAGAGACGGGTCGAGGTGTTGTATTTCCTTTCTTTACTCACTCCTGATAACAACTGCTCGTGCACCAGCTCCTCGCCATACCACATTCTTCGGAGAGGACACTGGGAATACCGAACACTATGGAACAATGGTGCAAATTGTGGAGGGATATCCCTAGATTCAATCACTCACTGGGCTTGATTAAGGCTCACTACAAAGTGCTATATGATTGTTACCTCTATCTGGCAAAACCCAAGAAGATTCATCCCGACACCTCTGAGCAATGCTGGAATGGCTGCGGGCTACTAGGAGACTTTAAACATATTTGGTGGGACTGCCCTGCGATCCAACCCTACTGAGCTGAGATTTTGGCACAAATTAAAGATATCTTGGGATACCCTCTCCCAGCCAATTCAGAGGTTGTTCTCCTGGGACTACAGGACAAATCCCTTAAGCATCAAACAGCTGGGGATCGCTCCATTTTATGGCTGGGCCTGGGGGCTGCCAAGATGGCCCTTCATGCAGCCTGGGAAAAACCTTATGCCCCCTCAATGATTCAGGGGCACGCCAACCTCTGGCAGGGCCTAAACCATGTAGTGGAAGACTGATGTCCTTCTAGAGACTAGAAAAAGCTGTGAATTCATATGGGGTCCCTTGGTGCGCTTCCTCTCAAAAGGCTTGCCGCTCTTTCCTGCCCCACTTGTACTAGGGCACTTCACCTCTTCCAATTCTGAGTTACCACAAGACAGTAGGAGCTACCCATAAGACTCTGGTAAGCTCAACCTGGCTCCCCCTCCCAAGTCTGCTGGTCAGGCTCCCCACACATTATAGTAACTTTAGTAATCTCATTCATGCATGTTAAGTTGTTCTTTTTTCTTCTTGGATTTTAGAGAGGATTGCTGTTAAATTGGGCACATGACTTGCAATGATTTAATTGTTCAATTCAAACAGTCTTTGTATACCATCTTGATTGAGATTTGTGGAGTGACCCATCTATTACGAATCTGTGCAAGCCATTAGCACTCTTGACTGTAATTGGTGTCCCATACATTGGTGTTGCTGTCATTGTATGCTTTGTGCCTTACTGAAATTTAATAAAGAAAGTTTGGGGGAAAAAGACAGAAAAGGTGTAAAATAAGTGGTTTTTCATTGTGGAGATTGGGTGGTGATAAAGAAAGCTGGATTTGTGAAAAGGAGAGAGCACATATTCTCACCCACGGAAATTAATAAAAGTGAAAGGAAACGTGACTATGTTGGACAACGGAAAGTAATGGAATTTTGGAAGTTTGTGTAGGTCTGTTGGACCAAGTGAATGATGAGGTAGTGAGTAATTTGTACTTGTGAAAAAGAAAAATGTTAGTGGGGATATTGTACATGAAGTATGTATTTAAATTTATGAATAGATTGTAATGTGTAATCCTTGTAAAATGTACTCAATTTGTTTTTGTAACCAAAGTATGCATTGTGATACTTGGAATTTCCTGTTATTTTTTGTTAATGTTTGTATAAGGGGGAGATGTGTAGGAATGTAGTTATAATGATGTAATGTAGATTGTTGTGGTTGGAGAAATTCTGGTGGACGGCAGTCGAAAGAGGAACTGGGAGATGGCTGGAGGACGCTGATCTTAGAAGTAATAAACAAGATGGAATTCACTTCATTGCTGCAGGCCTGTGCACACGTCAGAGTAAATGCAGAGTAAGTACTCCTTCTCTCAAGAGTTAATAATGCAACAATCACTGTACAGTTGATAAAATAAAAACAAAATGAACAATCTTGAGTGTTGTGTTCTTCTTTTACTGCCGAACGGTTGCCCAGCCAGCATGTGTTTTGTCTGGGGAAGTACCCCAAGACTTGTTCAGGGCTATAAGGCAATCCCAAGAGGGTATCCTGATTCTCCAAGCCTGTTGTACTTCCGTCCCGGCTTGGCGAAGGGAATGGGTGTGATCTGCAGGAGTCGAGGTTCCTAAGTATGGGACCCCGTAGTGGAGCCAAGTGTGTGCCTCACTCCAGACCGGTTATACTTCCGTCCCGGCTGTATATGAGAGCTGAGAGTTCAAACAGTGGCAAGAGGTCCAGATTGAAGACCCTCCGATGTGGCCAATAAGGACAATTCTGACCCAGCGAGTACGCTGTCTGTCATCGACGATCGCATCGTATAGGACCGGAGATGGAATTCACTTTGTGTCTGAAGATTACTACACATTCCAATTCTCTGCAAACTTTGCACTCAAAGTACACTGATAATTTAGGTCCAATACTTTTACACATGAGTGAACAACTCGGACTAAGGGCTTCTGTCTTAAAGAGGTTTTCAGGGTCTGTTCTGCTTGGCAAGTGAATTCCCAGAGAGGTGTGTGATAAAATCTACATCAAAGCTGTAGACATTTAAGACGTTGGTTTATTGATGTTGCAACATGATTAAATTCCACAAATTGTCCAATAGGTACAATAGCCAAAGAATCCCAACATTCTCCAATGGGAACCAAAGAATGCCTGCCAGAGATCTAGCAGTGTAAATAATCATGTCTGTTTTGTCTCAAACTTCACTTCACAAAATAATTTGGGGTTATTAAAAATAAAAATTTTACACTAAGTAGAATCGTTTAAATTAATTTCTATAACAGAACAAAGATGTCAGGAATATGTCCTGGTATTCACAATCTGCCCACACGGCGGCCTAGTTATATCAGTGCAAATAAGCTTGTAAACGAACTTGGGAGACAATGCATTTTTTGTGCAAAGCATATTTCTTTTGAACCCCAAAGCTTTCTATTAATGACACATTGCGTTTGATGAATGAAACAAGCAAACATGAATTTACCAAAGTACGACAAAAACAAATATACAAATGCAGTATATTTGACATGGTGGCCAGATTAATGTGTTTGATTAAGCACAATGCCACTTTTAAAAAAATTTGATTGCGATGTACATGTATTACGACGTATAAATATGTAGCTTCTGAGTACAGATATGGCAACTGAAAATCTGGTAAAATGACAACCATAATCTGAATTTTGTTATTATTCATGCAAAAGTCGGAAAAACACCATTATCTTTGGTCACATGAGTTAGTGTTCTAAATAAGTATTGAGGTAATTTGTCAACACTGCTAAGTTGTTATAAAGTATATTGTAATGAAAATGAGATAATATTAGTTAAAGGCTAAATAGCAAAAAGGGGAGGATCCTATATGTGAAGCAAAGCTGTCTAGGAAGAGTGGGTATATCTGACGGTGCCCCGCTTGACAAGAAAAGGATCTCCTGCAAAATCCCAATAACCACAGGTCTCAAGCAGGGACATGTGCTAGTCCCAGCATTTTTCAACCTTTTCATGGTGGACTCACCCCAGACCTGGATCAACTAAATGCCCTTGTGCCCAAACTAGGTGGACAACAACTGGCCAGCATGTTATACGCTGATGACATTATTCTCTTCAGTCGAACTAAGGCAGGGCTACAGAGGCTGCTCCAAAATGTAGTCTTATACACCCAGGACAACAATTTACAAATCAATCTAGAGAAAACAAGAGTGCTAACCTTTTGCAAATAACTAAAAACAGTGAGACTCTGGACACTAAACAATAATAATCTGACCAAAGATAGCGAATATAAGTACCTTTGGAACAGGTGACACCAAAGGCACCAACCAATGGCACAGGGAGAAAACAATACTCAAAGCTGGTTCCTTCTCACTGCATTTTCTTCCCTACAGAAAAGGTTAGAAGTAAGCCTGGGCAAAGCACTACGCTACGCTCGCGTAGTTTGCGAAGTTTGTGCTACTTCGCACTACGCGAATTGCACGTAGCACAGTGCGAACACGCGTAGCGTAGCGTAGTGCAGCGGTCATTTTTGCTTGCTCGCGGCCCTCAACGTCAAGTTGGCGACCGCGAGCAAGCAAAATGACATCCCGGCGAGACTTTTTCCTCGTTCGCGATCAGCAACATCAAGTTGCCAATCGCGAGCGTGGAAAATAAACCTCCCGGAGAGATTCTCAACGCGGGAGGTCAGGTTTCTCATTGCGAGTGGTTGCGCATGCTCGCGACCGCTCGCGATGAGAAACTACCAGTCCGCGTTGAAAGCTGCCGCTCGAGTAAAAATCTACTCGAGCGGCAGTAAAGACAGCTCGCACTGTGCAAGATGCCGTTTTCAATGATTGCACAGTGCGGACAAGCATCCGGCACTGTGCAATCCAGTGCGAACAGCATTTGCACAGTGCACTACGCAGTTCGCGTAGCTACGCGTAGCTCGCGTAGTGCGAGGTGCACTTCACGTAGCTTCGCGTAGCGCTACTTCGCGAACTACGCCCAGGGTTAGTTAGAAGGCTTCTCTGTCCTGCCGTCAAGTATGGTCATCAAAGCAAAATTTCTTATAACCATTGTATATGGCAGTGAAGGACTCCATGGCCGTGACTCTCAGTATTTAGAAACACTGCATCTCGATCTGTACAGGCAGCTTGTATGGCTCCCTCGTAATGCCTCTCCTCCCCAAATAAGGTTGGAGTTTGGGCTCGTAAAGCAAAAGGACGCATAACAAGGAGCCTTTGTCAAATTCTGCCAAAGAGTGACAGCTGCCAAAGAGAACTCCCTGAACCACAGATTATGGATCGAACTCTCAAATAACTCATCTCAGTGCCCTCACCGGGATTGCCTACACTCTTCTTTAGCCAATCTGCAAATTGTGGGTCTGTGGGATCTTCCATCGTTCTACCAGTCTTCAAGAAACATGTCAATAGTTGCACACACTCTTTATCCCTTCTTAAAGACAAAAAACATGTTTTGAAGCGAGTGCACTCCTGGTTTATCATCCATTCCTACAAATCCCTGTGGCAACAACCCTATTTAAGTTCTTGCTGGTCTTCCAACGTAATATAAAGGTTTCTGTGCTTTCGAGTGGGAGACTTTCTAACTTTAAACCTGTGCCCAAAATGTCTTATGACAGCAAATGACAACTACTGCAGAGGCTGCAATCAAGCCCCTGAAACTATCATGTACATAATCTGCATCTGCCAGCATTCCAGAATGAGCACACAGATGAACTGCACCGCTGTAATGGGGCAAACACAAGCTTACACGTGCAGACAATAAACCTCTCTCATGTTGCAAAAAACACTCACCAAGTAAAACCCAGTCACAAGAGTTAACTCACCTAGACAAACTCAATCAGCACTAATCTGGGTGCTCCTTGGACGTATATTACAAGCAATAATGCACTTTATGTACACTGTGTCCCACTTGCCCACGACATTGAGAATGTATACTCATATGATTGACTCAATTTTATTGCCTTTTCAAATTTCAATACCTTTTATCAGCATATTTTATGCAATGGTTTTTATTAACTAAGCATATAGTAAATACAAATGAATTTGAAATTGACATGGCACAATGAGCAAAAAAAGGATGAAGAGGAATTTCTCCCAAAGTACCTACGACTAAGATTATTTCTGCATTCAGCTGAATATTTTGTTTTGCATTTTTCTCAGTGTGATGCCCTAAGTGCGACCTTAAAGCCCATACCTAGATTCTGCACTGCAATGTGATATAGATTCAAGCTGCAACTCACTGATGAGACAATACATTGCTAAAATTGGTCTGGTGCTGCCTGCATTCCCATCCAGAAGGAGGCATTTCCTGGCATTTTCTCATGTCAGACTAGAGTGGCATATGAGGAAAACACCGGTGTACTGGAATGCAGTTTAGAGTAATAACCAGGAGCTGAAATCTATTAAAGCATATCATCATTCACTTTTTGTTTTATGGTTTTACCATTTATCTTAAACTCGCTGAAAGCAAAAGACTGGGCGAAAAAGCCATTATTAATCTAAAAACGCCAAACACAATTTTTAAATAAATGTTCCACTCAGGTCCCTGATAATCCTGCCCTGCATTTCACTCACTGATTCTCCTAGCATTACTGTATTGAGCCTCCAGAGCGGCTTCTGTCCCAAAATGGAATAGTATGGCAGGGATTTGTTGGTACAGCAGTGCAACGGTGGACGGAGGTTCAAATCTGGCAATTGATCTTCGTGCAACATGGGAAGTTAGCCACTATCTCAATTCAAAAGCCAGGGATGTACAATGTCCACATTAACTGGTTTGTGAATTAGAATATGCTCTGCCGTGTGACCTGTGTATTTGTAGGTCACATCAAAAATTGTTCATTTGCAAGGGGTCTCTTACGCTGAAGAAAACATCGAAGACACTGAATGTAATGGTTTGTAGGTTTATTGTTAGCCCAACTCCTGAGCAGTCTTCCCTCAGCCAGCCAGCAGTAAACTGCCAGCCTTGGAACCCCACTCACGTAGAACACAAGATGGTAATGGCATTCCAGATTCCAGTCCGCAACAAGTGGACCTCATAACATATCCCCTTCCCTTCCCTCACATCCAAACACAAACCATTTAAAATAAATAAACAAGCAGGGAAGCAGCAACAATAAAATAACAAGATAAAATGAACACAAAGGTAAGAAAAATGGGATTCAAGCAAATAAACATAATGAAAATGAAAAATAATCATCAATAATGTAAGAGGCTATAGAGGCATGTTTTATAACAATACCCCTCTAGCATCACTACATACATACATATTCATTTAAGGAAGCAGGTGGTCTACGTTGTCCAGCTCTTCTAAGGTAACACATCATTTTTACTAGGCTCCCTTTGACTCTCATGACACCCATCCCCACCCTCATAAAGCATACAGATAGTGGTACTTTCACCACTAAGTAAGAGTACATTCAAATTCTCATCAGACATCAGCATGAACGCACCACAACTCTGCTTCTTTTTTGCTACCCCACACTCTCCACCTTTCTGATATAAGGCCACCCTCCTGTTGTTCCAATATTCTCCATTCTCCAAATATTGAACAGCAATGAACATGTTCAACTTTGTAAGGCCCTTTAAATTTCATCAACCCCCCTCTAAGTTGCCCACTTTTCACTTTTACCCAATCGTCTTTCCAAATGTGCATGGGAGTCACTCTTCCCTCTGTGTATCCTCTCCCATCTCTTTCATCTTCTTGCTCGTCACCTCTCACCAATTCTTCCATCCATGATGGCTCCAATTTAGTTCCAAGAGATCTGCCCCTTATCATTTCAAAAGGAGACTTCCGGGTGACATCATGCTCACTAGTGCAATATGCCCATACCATTTCCATAATTATTCTCCTCACATCCTGCCCATTCACTACTGCCATTTGAATAGTACCTTTGATCATCCTATTTGCCCTCTCTGCAACACCATTTGCTTGCAGATTATATAAGGATGTGCAATTGTGTTGCCCGCCACACAACTTCAAAAACAATTGCATTTCATTAGAGGTTAATTGAGTGCCACTATCTCTTATGATCGTGTAGGGGATACTTTCCTTGCTGAAAATTTCCCTCAACAAAGTGATGGTTGGTCTGGTAGTAATTTCCCTAATGAATTTTACTACTAGCCACTTCGTATGTACATCCATTACAACTAGGGCAAACTTTAACTCACTCTTTAGCTCGTGCATGGGACCTATAAAGTCCATACTTTAAGTATGTCATGGTTTACCTGGATCAGAAATTGACCCCAAGTCGGACCTCACACCTACTCTTAACCGTTTTCTCCTTCTTTACACACTCCACACTCTTCAACCCATCTGTCAACCTGATAATCCATGCCCGGCCACCACCACTCCTTCCTTAATCATTTCTTCGTTTTAGCTTGTCCTAAGTGCCCCTCATGTGCTACTTTTATTAGTCTCAACTTTAAACCGTGGCACAAACATCTTTCCTCTCATCATTATTCCTTCATCACTCACAGACAATTCTTCTAATACCTTGAGGCATGGCTTAACAGACGGTGACACAGTACTCTCCTGCCTACTCCCCCTTCCCCCTCTGAATTAAGCACTTCACTGCCTTTAAGGTACCATCAGCTGCCATTTCTTCTATCCATTCATCTGCTGTGATCGCTTCAACATCCCACGCTTCCACTACATCATCCACTGAGGTGACAGCTCCTTCGCTCTCTCTGGCTCACACAGCTGGACCATCCACCTCCTGCCAATCTCTTGATAATCTTAACAAACAGTCTGCCTGACAGTTCTTCCAAACCTGAATATACTCTAAGGAATAACAAAACTCTTGCAGTCTGGCAGCAATCCTGGCTAATTGTGCAGATCCTTTACCCGCTCCTCCCAGGAGCAAAATCCATTGCAACAGTTTATGGTGAGTGCACAGCAAGAACTTTGTTTGGCACAAGTACATCCGAAAGTACTCTGCACCCCACGCTGCCGCCAGAGCTTCTCGTTCTATAACAGAGTAATTATGCTCAGAATTCGACAAAGTTCTGGAAGCATAAGCCACCACTCTCTCATGTTTTCAATGCATTTGTAGGTTTATTCTTAGGTCAACTCCTGAGCAGTCATCCCTTAGCCAGCCAGTGGTACACTGCCAGCCTTGGAACCCCACTCACGTAGAACGCAAGGTGGTAATGGCATTTCACATTCCAGCCCACAATAAGTTGACCTCATAACAGAGTCGCAATATAACTTGAGCAATGAAAATTAATTAGGTAGGTCACAATTTTCTGCTGCCTGTGATAGGCTGCAAATGCAGGGATTGTGTCCTCTAGGGACCAACAGGCCTCTGTCCTTACATTTGTATTCCCAAATCAGAATTTTTATTTAGAAGCATCCATTTGCATTAAAGGAACAGGTGCTTATTTAAAAAAAAAAACGATTCCCATTTGGATCACTTCTGTTTAATGGACAGTAATCCCCTCAAGACTGCGGACACAATTCCCAAAGAAGAATCTTTTCAACAGAGATAGCTTTCCTTTTATGAATCAGTTACCACCCTAACTTTGGGGTTGGTAAAAAATCGATTGCCTCCGACTGCACTTTTGGTTGCATGCCATTGATACATTCCATTGCTAAACCCAAATAGGTAGAGAACGCTCTTTCTTGCTCCCTCCTATTTGCCATTCATAATGGATTGTAAAAGCCCTTTTATGAGGGTTTTCCTTAAGTGACTTCCATAGCTAATTTTCAGCCTTTACGTATATGAATTACCACTCACATCAGCAAGATGTCTAACTCCTTCTATACCCATACCGAGCCACAACATAGAAACTTTTTCACTTGCACTAACACACCCCTTGATATGAACTACCTTAAAATAAAATTGATGCACACATTCAGAATGTTTGTGGAGTACAAGTGTCTGCCCTTGATCGCTGGGTGAGCTGAGCTGAGCAAATTTAGAGTGTCGCTGGTGTTGAGGGCGCTCTACACAGGAGCTGCTTTTCACCTAAACTTGAGAACTACCCATAGTTCTCTGCTTCTTTTTGCATAAATTATGCATCACTCTAAGCCTGAAAGGGTATTGTTTTGACATATATATATATTCACTGAAAAAACCATAGGTTTTAGGGAAAGTTATAGTTAGTTGGACATTGCACTCGTACAAAACCAGTGAAATTCCCCCATTATAGTTAGTTCAGCTAACTATAACTCGCGCCCCCGCAATGCACTGCTGATGACGTCACATATTACATCACTCATGACATGGTCAGTGACATCACTGATGACATCACTGATGATATCTCAAATGACATCACTGATGACATCACTGATGACATCATCCAGTGACTGTGTGTTTCTGTCAAGTTTAATTATGTTTAATATACATAGGTAAAGGCGTATTGAAGAATGAGTGGGTGTATAATTGTCTAGTAGGTGCGTGACTGACTCTATAAGTGAGTGGTTAAATATATGTTAGTGAATGCATGGGTTAGTGACTAAACTGTGTGAATCTCTGTATTCGTCTGTCTGTTGGTGTGTAAGTGAGTGCATGGGTTTGTGAATAACTACATAAGTGTCTATATGAGTTATTGATTGGTTGTCTGAGTATCTGTATGGGTGCCTGAGTGTTTGTGTGGGTGGGGTGTGTGTGACTCTGTGCATAGATGTGTGAGTGGGTGATTCACTGGGTGCATGGTTTCACGAGTGCATCTGTGATGGACTGTATGGGTGGCTGAGTGTGTGTATGGGTGTGTTAGTGAGTGAATGTATATCTCAGTGGTACATGTGTGAGTAACTACATATGTGAAAGGCAGTATATATGTGTGTTGGAGTATATAAATGGCTATAAGTGAGAGTGTGTGATTGTGAGAGTGGCTGTATGGATGATTGTGTACTTGTATCAGTGATTGTATAAGAGCGTAAGAATGTGCTAGTATTTGTATGAGTAAGTGAGCTGGTGTGTGTATAACTGTATAGGTGAGTAAATGGCAGTCTGATTAATTATTTGCATGACTGACTAGGGGTGTGAGTACCTCTATGGATGAGTGGCAGTGTGTAAGTGTCTATGTAGGTGTATGAGTGCATGTGATAGTCCTGTACTGAGTGACCGTAAGTATGAGTGAGTGTACGAGTGAGTGAGTGGATGTGTGTGTAGACCTAAGAATCAGTGAGTGGGTATGTAGTTATTGGTGTTGGAGTGTCTATGGTTTTGCGAATGGCAGTCTGTAATTTAGAGTGGGTGTATCAAAGGTTATATTAGGGTGTGAGGAGGTGCATCAGATTATCACGTGGATGATGTCATCAGTGATGTCATCACTGATGTCACTGACCATGTCATGAGTGATGTAATGAGTGACGTCATCAGCAGTGCATTGCGGGGGCGCGAGTTATAGTTAGCTGAACTAACTATAACGGGGGAATTTCATGGGTTTTGTACGAGTGCAATGTCCAACTAACTATAACTTTCCCTAAAACCTATGGTTTTTTCAGTGAATTTGAAAGGTTTTTTAAATGCTAATTTCTAACTATAACGTGCCTGAAACCTATGGTTTTTTCAGTGAATTTCAAAGGTTTTTTAAATGCTAATTTCTAACTATAACGTGTGGATTCAAGGGAGTTAATCCCCCGACTTAAAACGGGGCGCGTTTGCACAGTGGTGAAGGGGGGGGGGCCTGAGGTGACATGTGTGCAAACGCGCCCCGTGGCACGTTTTAAGTTGCGGGATTAAGTCCCCTTGAATCCCTGGGGCCCAACTAGCCCACCATGTACCTACAGTTAGGACCACAGAGCTGAGTTGCAGAGAGGCGTTCCGAGGCCACGCACCTTTTTTCACCTCTCTGCAATGCAACTCTGTTGTGCTTACTGAAGGTACCTGGTGGGCTAGTTGGCCCCAAGGGTCCCTCAGGATTGAAGGGGAATTAATTCCCCAACTTAAAACGCACCACAGGGCGTGTTTGTGCACATGTCACCTGAGGCCCTGCCCCCTCCCTTCACCACTGTGCAAACGCACCCCGTGGCGCGTTTTAAGTTGGGGGATTAGGTCACCTTGAATCCTGAGGGTCCCTGGGGCCCAACTAGCCCACCAGGTACTTCCAGTAAGCGCCACAGGCCTGCGTTGCAGAGAGGTGGTCAGAGGCCACGCCCCTTTTTACACCTCTCTGCAACGCAGCTCTGTGGCGCTTAATGGAGGTAGCTGGTGGGCTAGTTGCACCCCAGGGACCCTCAGGATTCAAGAGGAGTTAATGCTCCAACTTAAAACGCGCCACAGGGCGTGTTTGCACACATGTCACCTCAGGCCCCGCCCCCTCCCTTCACCACTGTGCAAACGCGCCCCGTGGCGCGTTTTAAGTCGGGGGATTAACTCCCCTTGAATCCAGAGGGTCCCTGGGGTGCAACTAGCCCACCATCTACCTCCATTAAGCGCCACAGAGCTGCGTAGCAGAGAGGTGTAAAAAGGAGCGTGGCCTCAGAACACCTCTCTGCAACGCAGCCCCCTGGCGCATACTGGAGGTTCCTGGTGGGCTAGTTGGCCCCAGGGACCCCCAGTATTCAAGGGGAATTGTTCCCCATCTGCAAACGCACCAGGGGCGCGTTTGCAGAGTGGTAAAGGAAGGGGGCGGGGCCTGCGGCACGATCGTTTTTGTTTTTTTGTTTGTTTTTTTCCGAAGGGGGGCTGTGTGGCCCCCCTTCCTTTTTCCTTTTTTTGGCACCTGGGGACCCCATCCCCCAGGGCCTTACCCCTTTTTTTAAAAAGTAAACGGGAAGGGGGCCGCGTGGCCCCCCTACCGTGGCCGATTCCATCCCCGGGGACCCCATCCTCCAGGGCATGGCCACACTTTTTTTTATTTTTTTTAAGGAGGGGGGCTGCGTGGCCCCCCTCCTCAGGCCTCTTTTTGCCCCGGGGACCCCATCCCCCGGGGCAGGCCCTCTCCGTAGGGGACCGTGGGGGGTCCCCAATGCCCCCACGGTCCCGCCGGCTCCCCGCGTCCTGCGGGAGCCGGCATTGCTTTCCACATGGGGAGCTGCTAACATGCAGCTCCCCGTGTGAAAAGCAATTTGCTGAATTTTGGAAGAGAGAGCAGGTTTCCCTGCTCTCTCTTCCAAAATTCAAAGCAAGTTTGCTATGACAGGACGGGAGCCGCGAGGCCCCCGCCCTGTCATAGCAAACAGCAGTGTCCCGGGGGTAGGCACCCCGGGACGCTGCAGGAGCCAGCCCTGGGGGGTGTTGGTCCTCAGGGCCATCACAGGCTCCAGGAGGGGGGCCGCGCGGCCCCCCTCCCAACATGTTGAAAGCCCCGGGGAGGTGGTGGTCCCCGGGGCTTCGGGGGTCTGAAACGGACCCCCACTTTAAAATTGTTAGTGCCCCGGGGAGGTGGCGGTCCCCGGGGCATGTGGGGGGGCTGGAGCCCCCCCACACAGGTAATTAAATTTAAAAAATAGAAGCCCCGGGGGGTGGCGGTCCCTGGGGCTGCGGGAGGTCCGAGTGCCCTCCCGCACCATTTTCAAATCAAAGCCCCGGGGGTGGTGGTCCCCGGGGCTTGGGGGGGCCTTGGAGGCCCCCCCACTCATTTTTAATAAACCCCGCATGCCCCCGGGACTTGGCCCACCCGGGGGCCAATTAACAACGAAGTGCGGGAGCCCGCGCTTCGTTTTTTTTTTTTGCACGGCGGGATCCGTGCATCCTAAGCGCATCCCGCCGATTTAAAAAAAAATATATATTTTTTGGGCCCTGGGGGTACTTGTAGGACCCCCTGAGGAGGCCAAGGGGGTCAGAGTGTTTCTACCCTGCCCCCTTTTTGCGTTTTGCGCACTTGTTTTTGTCTTTTCTTGTGCCTCGGTTCTGAGGCACAAGATGGCTGCCAACACTTCCTGATTTGCAGTGTTGACAGCCAATTAGCATACAGCTCGTGATCGGGAAGGTGCGCGGGCCCTACACGGCCATAGATATATATGTGATTTTACTTTTGATTTTCTCAGGAACTACTGAACGGATTTACACCATTTAACCAAAAGGCACAACTCTGAACCAAGGGCTACCTTTTTGCCAAATTTGGTGTAATTCCGTTCAGCAGTTCGGGCTGTAGCTGCGACTAAAGGTTCCTATGGAAAATTGCATGCAGAAAACACGTTTTGGGACCCCCCTTTTTTCTCGGCCCCCGCTTGCTGAATCACCCCAAAACTTTTAAGATAGGAGCGGACCAGAGCGGGCCATAAGTTTTGAGAATTTCGCGAAGATTCGTCAACCGGTGCCAAAGGTATTGGAAATAGAATGTTGAGAATTTCCTATGGAAATTAGGTCCTTACTATAACTATCTACTGGCGACCGCCAGTAGATAATATATATATATATATATATATATTCACTGAAAAAACCATAGGTTTCAGGCACGTTATAGTTAGAAATTAGCATTTAAAAAACCTTAGAAATTCACTGAAAAAACCATAGGTTTCAGGGGCATTATAGTTTGTTGGACATTTCACTCGTACAGAACCATAGAAATTCCCCCGTTATAGTTAGTTCAGCTAACTATAACTCACGTGCCTGCAATGCACTGCTGATGACGTCACATATTACATCACTCATGACATGGTCAGTGACATCACTCATGACATCACTGATGACATCTCAAATGACATCACTGATGACATCACTGATGTCATCATCCTTGTGATAGAGTGGCAGACCTCCTCTCACCCTAATATAACCTTTGATACACACACTCAAAAATACAAACTAACATTTTCAAAACAATGGACATACCAATACCAGTTACAACACACCTATTCAGTAATTCCAAGATCTACACACACATCCACTCATTCACCAACAGTCCCTATACAGTCACTCATACATGTACTCACTCATCATATGTACTCATACACCTATACATCCTGTTACACACCGCCACTCATCCATAGAATTACTCACACACATAGTCACACATGCAAACAAAGTATTAAACATCCATTTACTTGCATATACAGTTATACACACACTACCACACTTACTTCTACAGAAACTTACACATACTTACTCTCTTAAACAATCACTTATAGAAACACCTACTTATTTGTACAGGAACTCTTCCAATCTCTCACTCTCACATATAATCACTTATATACACCAATACTCACATATACTAGTTTAAAACATATGTAGTTACTCATAAAGACACTATTGAGACAGTCATTCACTCACTAACACACCCATACACATACTCATCCACCTATACAGTCCTGCACACATGCTGTCTTCAACACATACAAACAGTGAGTCACTCACTCATGCATCTATGCACTAAGTAATACCCCCCACCGAACCATACAGACACTCAGACACTCATACTGATACTCAAAAAACCAACTAATAACCCATATAGACACTCATGTAGCTACTCACCAACCCATGCAGCCACTTATACACAAAGTGAGAGACTGATACAGATATTTTCATATTTAAACATTACTCACTAACCCATGTATTCACTAAGATACACTTAGTCAGTTATACAATCAATTTTACAAAACAAATCATCCATTTAGACACTTATATACCCATTTATTCTTCCATCGACCTTGAGATATACATATATAAAACATATTTAATTTTCAGAAAAACACACATTCACTGGATGATGTCATCAGTGATGTCATCAGTGATGTCATCAGTGATGTCATTTGAGATGTCATCAGTGATGTCATGAGTGATGTCACTGACCATGTCATGAGTGATGTAATATGTGACGTCATCAGCAGTGCATTGCGGGTGCGAGAGTTATAGTTAGCTGAACTAACTATAACGGGGGAATTTCTATGGTTTTGTACGAGTGAAATGTCCAACTAACTATAACGCCCCTGAAACCTATGGTTTTTTCAGTGAATTTCTAAGGTTTTTAAATGCTAATTTCTAACTATAACGTGCCTGAAACCTATGGTTTTTTCAGTGAATTTCTAAGGTTTTTTAAATGCTAATTTCTAACTATAACGTGCCTGAAACCTATGGTTTTTTCAGTGAATATATATATATTTATTATACTATGTATACATGTGAAAATGTCTCGGTCCCCTGTTTGCCTCGGTGGCACGGAAAAAATGGGTGGAACTGACGTCAGCACGCCGACGAGGTCCTCTTATGGCTCCGATGACGTCATACGGTGTCGCGAGCGGAGCCGTGCTCGTTGACGTGGGAGAGCTAGGAAAGAATTTCCGTGGAATGCTGGTGCAGGGGATATTCACCTAAGTGTTCAGGCTGGTCCTTTGGGAGCAACTGTTTATGTTGCCACTCCAGAAACCAAAACCAGTGATCCGAGGGCAGAGGCCCTGCAGATGGCACACGAGGTGGGGTGCCCAGTCGTGTGCACCGGAGGGGCAGCGAAGTGACAAGCACCACAACCCACAAAAAAGGTAACGAGGGCACTGAATAACACAGGATCTTCTCTTTGTATCTGGCAGGAACAACGAAGTTAAAATGCCCTAGAACCAAAATGTAGAATTAGTGCTACAACGGTCTTCAAGAGGACCTGCGATGCCGCTTCTGCCTCCCGTACCCTGGAGGCGGCACATGGAGTCACGCGGTACGGTCATACTGCGGTGGGACGCACACTCGTTGACCTCTCATGGCACTGCTCCACACTTCAGGGAGGACGCTTTCCATTAACTATGTTTTCTGATGACATGTCGCGCCGGCCCCGTCCAACAACAGAACTCCTTTAGATCCAAACAGACTCTTCCACTCTCTCACCGGAAGTGAAACCAGGTGACGCGGACACTTTCACAATACAACAGCCGGGAATGCACTTTTCGGTAAAAAACCACATTCCTTCCTCCTAATTAATCAAATAAACGTCTCACTGAAGAACAGGGGCCAGCTTCGATCGGTAAACAGCCGTTACAACGACTTTTTACTTTGCGATACCATTACAACGCATGCATTACCACGCATGCGTTGTACATCACGAAGTCATTACTACGCATTTTTTTAGAACGCATGGTCATTTACCACGCATGCCTTTACAACAAATTTTGTTGTAAAGGTATGTATGGTAAATGACCATACGTTCTAAAAAGCATGTAGACGTTCCATGTCGTTGTAAGGAAACAGAGGCTGTTCCGTTTCCTCACAACGACGTGCACCGCCCCTCAGAGATGACGTGAAGCAGGAACCACGAGGAGAGAGGAACCATGAGGAGTGAGAGGTAAGGGGGATTGGGCATGGGGTTTCTTTTCTAGAGTTTAGGGTAGTGCAGTGGTGTTTGGGTGGTGTAGGGCGTCGTGCTGGGGGTAGTGTTTTAGGGTTTAGGGTAGTGCAGGGGTGTTTGGGTAGTGTAGGGGGTCATGCTGGGGGTAGTGTTTTAGGGTTTAGTGTAGTGCAGTAGTGTAGGGGGTTGTGCTGGGGGTAGTGGTTTAGGGTTTAGGGTAGTGCAGTGGTGTATGGGTAGTGTAGGGGGTCGTGCTGGGGTAGTGTTTTAGGGTTTAGGGTAGTGCAGTGGTGTTTGAGTAGTGTAGGGGGTCATGCTGGTGGTAGTGTTTTAGGATTTAGGGTAGTGCAGTGGTGTTTGTGTAGTGTAGGAGGTCATGCTGGGAGTAGTGTTTTATGGTTTAGGGTAGTGCAGTGGTGTTTGGGTAGTGTAGGGGGTCATGCTGGGGGTAGATTTAGGGTTTAGGGTAGTGCAGTGGTGTTTGGGTAGTGTAGGGAGTCATGCTGTGGGTAGTGTTTTAGGGTTTAGGGTAGTGCAGTGGTGTTTGTGTAGTGTAGGGGTTGTGCTGGGGGTAGTGTTTTAGGGTTTATGTTAGTGCAGTGGTGTTTGGGTAGTGTAGGGGGTAGTGCTGGTGTAGTGTTTTAGGGTTTAGGGCAGTGCAGTGGTGTTTGTGTAGTGAAGGGGGTCATGCTGTGGGTAGTGTTTTAGGGTTTAGGGTAGTGCAGTCGTGTTTGTGTAGTGCAGGGGGTCGTGTTTTAGGGTATAGGGTAGTGCAGTTGTGTTTGGGTAGTGTAGGGGGTCATGCTGGGGTTAGTGTTTTAGGGTTTAGGGTAGTGCAGTGGTGTTTGGGTAGTGTAGGGGGTCATGCTGGGGGTAGTGTTTTAGGGTTTAGGGTAGTGCAGTGGTGTTTGTGTAGTGTGGGAGGTCATGCTGGGGGTATATTTAGGGTTTAGTGTAGTGCAGTGGTGTTTGGGTAGTGTAGGGAGTCGTGCTGGGGGTAGTGTTTTAGGGTAGTGCAGTGGTGTTTGGGTAGTGTAGGGAGTCGTGCTGGTGGTAGTGTTTTAGGGTTTAGGGTAGTGCAGTTATGTTTGGGTAGTGTAGGGTGTCGTGCTGGGGGTAGTGTTTTAGGGTTTAGGGTAGTGCAGTGGTGTTTGGGTAGTGGAGGGGTAGTGTTTTAGGGTTTAGGGTAGTGCGCCCAACCAGCCACAATATCCGTGGACAAAGGGGATCCTGACTCTTTGGAACGCTCCGTCAATTGAATAATTTGGGTCAAGGGCCCTACCACGTCCAAGACCTATCAATTCCTTTCTTGGGATCCCTCATATACTTGGAGAAAAAGGTACATAGTTTCTCATCAATTTCAGGCGTGTGTGCCACCTTCCCCTTCAGTGAGGGCCTGGGGCATTCTCCCCTCATCCTATTCATGACCTCCCTTTCAAGGGGTTGATGGATTTTCCCCACCACATACTCTGCCACTTTGGCATCAGGTGTCCACTCTGCCGACCTAGGATGGTAAATTTGGGTAGGCTCGAACATATCCGAGTGGACCCCGTCCCCAACCGGGGACTGAGAGGAGTGGGACTCTGGACGCCAGGGATGCCCCGAGTCCTTATCCTCATTGGAGGAGAAATCGTCCTCCGATACACCCTCTCCCTCTAAGGGAAACCCGCCGTCGGGGTCTACAATAGTGGTGACAGTGTCGCAATTTTCTCCGGGCCCCTCCTCCTCTCGGCAGGGTGCATGTTTTAGCGTTCGCGCACTCTTGAGGAAGGTCTCCGTAAGTTTATCAAATCCTTCCAAGTGCCCCGCGTTATGCTTAACGGCCCTTTTATTCCCCATCTGGGAGCTACTTGGACCCGCCACCACCAGATCTGGGTCACTGAACACCCCAGGGATGCTTTTCGCCAGCTTATCAACCTGATCCCTAAGAGGAGCCAGCGCCCTAGAAATAGCTAGAGAGAGGGCTTGGTCCACTGCTGGAGGGAGAAGTTGGGGGGCCATTCCTCCTCCACTTCCTGGTAGGAGGAGTAAAAATCGTCTTCTGGAGAAGACATGATAGCAGAGGGTGTGAGCACAGAACAAATGCCCTTAAAATCCTTAAGACAGCCCCCTTGCCGGTGCTCCAACAGCTGGGCTTTCCCCGAAGCTGTTATAAGAATAGACTGAGGCGCAATACCAATTACCACCACCAGGTGGCGCTGGTCACTAACGTGGCCGTGTGGGGAAATCACCGCGTAGCGGTGTCAAAATTAGGCGAGGGTTGGTCGGGAGTCAAGCGGACACTAAAGGAGTGACCGGATTCCCAAACGCGCGTAAAGACCAGCGAGAGCGCTCGACGGAGCTGCCTCGCTCGGACCAGACGCGCCTGACAGGATCTCACCGCGCGCAGAGCACACAGTGGGAGAAACTGCGAGGGGGAGAACGCGCTCGGGCAAGAGCCTGCTGCGCAGGGAATATGAAACAATACCAAGGCAGTAATGCTAATAACGTGCACAAGAAACCGCTATACAAACAGCAACAACGTCAGATTAAGCCAAGAATGTAAGGAATGCACTTAACTGACGAGCAGTGAAGAAAGAGGAAGCGGAAGGGACGTCACAATATTATATACGATGGACTGTGATATGATTGGACTATAGTTGCCTTGGAGACTACCCCTCTAATGGTTCATGGGCTGTGTAGTCTTTTGTTTAATGATTGTTGTGTTACGTTTTCTTTGAACTGCTATGCAAATAAAGTGAGGAAAGATATGCATAATCCTCGCCTCCGTCCTGCCATAGAATTCATTAAACTTTATTTGATCTGATTTAGAAACATAGATCATAAAAGTGTACATAAAAACAGTAAATCCTCTTTCCTAATACAATACAGTGAGAATTAATTAAAACCAGTAGGTAAAAGCGGGTGTTACAAAGCCCGGTTCAGAGCAACTTCAGGTTAACAGAATCGTAAAGTACAATGTTTCGCAATATCAATCTCATGTACTTCGTGCAAAATACGCAATAAGGGGTCCAAGTAACATGTAACGCTCCAATACCTGACCAGTTTGCATTATATAAAACTGCAGAAAAAATAAAAATAAAAAGTGTTTTGCACACTTCTGTCATTGGGCTATATGTGGGCTACATCTGGGTGATATTTGTGCTACATTTGGGCTCTTTTTTCTCTGGTGGCCATCTTGGGAGACTTATTTGTTATGAAGTTTCCTAATTTCGTCATTTACTGCAGTCTCCTCAGTAGGAAATGCTTTCAGTTTTTTACTTTGATTCCATCAAGAAGGCATTCAGATGTGTCACACATTTGCCATAAATTCAGAATGTTAGCACTCTAGTTGTTCATTATATCACTGTGGTAAAGCTACTGCTCACCAGGGAGTTAACTGGAAGTCTACTGCTGGTATTGAAAGTGATTGTTTCAGTCTGCATGTCAGAATTTTCTAATGAAATAGAAGAGGATTTGAGATTTCACTTAAAACATGCCCTAAATTTTCTTTCTGCAGCACTAACCATAATTTCTATGGCAAAATGAACCCCCTCATTTTGTTCCTTTTTAAATTAAATGTTTTAAGTGTTACCAGTTTATTCCAATCAAGATGGCTTCAGGTGTGCCATACTTTTGTCATAAGTAAGACTGTTAGCGCTCTAGTTGTTCTTTAGAACACTCTGGGAAGCTGCAGTAGAACACAAAGGCATCAACTGACAGGCTGCTCCTGTTGAAATATAACAGGAAGATATTTGAGATCTCACTTAAAACATGTCCTAATTTTTCTTTCTACAGCACTAACCATAATTTCTATGACAAAATGAACCCCCTCATTTTGTTCCTTTTTAAATTAAATGTTTTAAGAGTTACCAGTTTATTCCAATTAAGATGGCTTCAGGTGTGCCATAATTGTGTCATAAGTAAGACTGTTAGCGCTCTAGTTGTTCTTTAGAACACTCTGGGAAGCTGCAGTAGAACACAAAGGCATCAACTGACAGGCTGCTCCTGTTGAAATATAACAGGAAGATATTTGAGATCACACTTGAAACATGTCCTAATTTTTCTTTCTACAGCACTAACCATAATTTCTATGACAAAATGAACCCCATCATTTTGTTCCTTTTTAAATTAAATGTTTTAAGTTTTACCAGTTTATTCCAATCAAGATGGCTTCGGGTGTGCCATACTTTTGTCATAAGTAAGGCTGTTAGCACTCTAGTTGTTCTTTAGAACACTCTTGGAAGCTGCAGTAGAACACAAAGGCATCAACTGACAGGCTGCTCCTGTTGAAATATAACAGGAAGATATTTGAGATCTCACTTAAAACATGTCCTAATTTTTCTTTCTACAGCACTAACCATACTTTCTATGACAAAATGAACCCCTCATTTTGTTCCGTTTTAAATTAAATGTTTTAAGAGTTACCAGTTTATTCCAATCAAGATGGCTTCAGGTGTGCCATAATTTTGTCATAAGTAAGACTGTTAGCGCTCTAGTTGTTCTTTAGAACACTCTGGGAAGCTGCAGTAGAACACAAAGGCATCAACTGACAGGCTGCTCCTGTTGAAATATAACAGGAAGATATTTTAGATCTCACTTAAAACATGTCCTAATTTTTCTTTCTACAGCACTAACCATACTTTCTATGACAAAATGAACCCCATCATTTTGTTCCTTTTTAAATTAAATGTTTTAAGTGTTACCAGTTTATTCCAATCAAGATGGCTTCAGGTGTGCCATACTTTTGTCATAAGTAAGGCTGTTAGCACTCTAGTTGTTCTTTAGAACACTCTGTGAAGCTGCAGTAGAACACAAAGGAATCAACTGACAGTCTCTGCCCTTGTTGGATGTACATGTTTTACTGAGAATGTCAGACTTCATTCTCACATGACTGAGAAAGATAATGTGAATTTACAGAAAATATGCTCTCATTTTAGCTTCTGGAGCACCTTCCAAAACTGTATGGGACAAGCATGTGAAAATAGTTTTCTCTCAAACATGATTCATGATATCCCAGCAGAAGGTTTTTCACAGGGTAAAATCACCTTAGAACACACCACAATTCCTGAAATTAGTATGGTACCATCAACAAATGAATTCTGATGTAACTAAAGTCTGTTATCACCCTTTATAGTTCTCCTTTTGGTAACCCTCAAAATCTTCGATTCACTACAATGCATTTCAATGGGGTACTATCATTTATATTGGTCCCAAGATGGCTGCCAACAATTCCAGGATGAAGTGCTGACAGCCAATCAGATCTCACGATGACATGTGTGGTTAGGCTCCGCCCAGATATATATATGTTTTCTTTTTCAAATTTCTCAGGAACTACTGAACGGATTTACACCATTTAAGCAAAAGGCACGAATCTGAACCAAGGGCTACCTTTTTGCCAAATTTGGTGTAATTCCGTTCAGCAGTTCAGAGCTGTAGCTGCGATGAAAGGTTCCTATGGAAAATTGCATGGGAAAACATGTTTTGGGACTCCCTTTTTCTCGGCCCCCACTTGACAAATCACCCCGAGACTTTCAGGATAGGAGCGGACCGGAGCGGGCCACGAGTTTTGAAAATTTTGCGAAGATTCGTCAACCGGCGCCAAAGTTATTTCAAATAGAATGTTGCGGATTTCCTATGGAAAATAGGTCCTAACTATAACTATCTACTGGCGACCGCCAGTAGATAATATATATATATATATATCCAGCTCCTAATGCACCCCACTTGCGGGTCACTCAAAGGGCGGGTGCTTCCCAAACCACGGCGGTGCTTCGTGGTTGTAAATCCCTGCTCCAAAAATTTCTTATTTAAAGAAATTGCAGCACTCGTGAGTCGGCAATCAGTCGATCTTTATTGTATCAACATTGTATCAACAAACAAACGCGTTTCGGAACCAGTCCTTCATCAGTGTTTACACTCAATGTGGTGAAGCGCCATTTTTAAAAGAGTCAAATGAACAAAATCATAGAGACAGAAAGAGGATTATGGTCGCCTGTCTACTAAGCGCCATTTCTAAGTGGTAAGTTTTAAAGACTCAAAAAATCTAGTCTGTAAAACCAATTGATATGAGAACCCATGTTCATTCATACAATTATTTACACGAAAATTGACCAAGTGTGACCATTATTCACAACGTGTCGCGTATACCACCATTTAACAACAATCTCGCCGTGGATCGGCATCAGGCAACCTCCAAATGGAGATTGCCCCAGTTCCTCTATTACATTACGCCGTGAATCGGCAAGTCTCATATTGATATTTATATAGCAGCAGTATTATCTTTAATTTCATTTTCATCATTGCTATTCTCCTTTATAGTTACTAGAGACAAATCAGTTAACTAAATGTACAGCCAATTCTTCCCCACTGTTAAGCCCATTCGGAGTCCTAGTCTGTAAATCGATTATATATCGTGACTCCAATCTTCGTAATTTTAAAACTCTATCTCCCCCTCTAATATTCATCGTAACATGATCAAGGCTGAAAAATTGTAATAGATCCCTATTACTCCCATGTTTAATGGCGAAGTGCCTAGCGACTGGGTAATTCAAATCCCTTTTCGCTATGGCACGCATGTGCTCCAGTATTCTTATTTTAACACTGTGTATTGTACTGCCTATATACCTGAGGCCACAAGGGCAACTCAGGCAATAGACACAGTGTGTGGTTTGACAGGTCATAAATTTCGAAATCTTCCTACGAATATTAGTTCCTGACACCTCATAGCTAAGTACTCTTTTACTAAAGGTACAGGCCTTACATTGCCACACGGATAAAAACCTCTCAATTCACTCAGTGTACTTTGCCTAGGGGAGATCGCATCCAAATGACTATGGACCAAACTGTCTTTTAGAGAAACGGGCCTTCCTGAAAGTGATCATTGGACATGCTGGAATATCCATTCCAATGATCATATCGGTTTTTAATATGTGCCAATTTCTCCTCATTATTTTTGAGAAACTCCGCCTCATCCGAATATGTAGTAATCATTCAGAATTTCCCTAGGTCAGTGCTCTTATCCCTCCCTGGGCATGTTTCCTTAATCAGTTTATCTCTTTGCAAAGAATCCACTTTCTTTAAAGTGGTTTTCAACAAATCTATGTTGTATCCTCTAGCTAGAAACCTGTCCATGCTATCCTTAATGGCTACATCAAAATCACATTCCCTAGCACAGTTACGTTTTATCCTAAGGAACTCCCCATAGGAGTAAACTGCTTTTAAGTTTAGGCGGGTGGCTGCTGGTAGCATGTAACATGCTATTCGCAGCAGTTGGTTTTCTATAGAGAACAGTTGTTAGTTTCCCTTGCTGCACTTGCACCCTTAAATCAAGGTAATTGACGGCCACTGTACTGACTTCCCCTGTGAATCGTAAATTAACTTCATTTACATTAAGATGTTGAATATATGCCCTTGCCTTATCTATTGACCCCCTCCATACAATGAAGAGGTCGTCGATGTACCTGTACCAAGCTACTACCTCACTCGTCCAGGTTTCATTGGTTGTGGACCAAGCCACCTGCTCCTCCCACCAGCCCACGAATAGATTCGCGTAGCTGGGGCGTGAAGCAGGTGCCCATCGCAGTCCCCGATGTCTGCCTATACAAGTCTCCCTGAAAGAGAAAATATTATTCAATAGGCAGAATTCAATGAGTTCCATCAACATGATGTTATGGCTTGCGAACTTCAATGATCTCTTTTGCAAGAAATATTTTACTGCTTCCAATCCCTTTGAGTGTTCGAAACAAGTATAAGGCTTGTAATGTCCAACACTATGAAGCTGTAAGATGATTCCCATTGTAGTTGTTCAATATGATTAATGAAATCCGTTGTGTCTTTAATATACGAAGTCAATTGCAGTACTGAAGGGAAAAGATGATGATCCACAAATCTGGACAGGTTCTCCGTTAGGCTGCCCAATGAAGAAACAATCGGTCTTCCTGGTGGTCTAGTGGCATCCTTGTGGATCTTTGGTAAATGATAAAATGTGGGGAGAATTGGATTCAAGACTCTGAGAAAGAGAAATTTGTTCAAGTCCAGCATCGATTTGTCATGCCACTTTTCGATCAATGTATGGTACCGTACCACACTCTCCTGATATTGATCTTTAGTCGTTAGTTCATAACAAGTTTCATTTTTTAATTGTCGTAGAGCCTCCTCCACATACTGATCTCTTGGAATCAAAACAATATTACCCCCCTTATCCGAGGGTTTACAGATGACGGTCACATCGCTCTGCAGATTTTTCAAGGCTATTTGTTGTGCTTTGGTCAAATTCTTCATCCCGACTAATGGTTTAACATTCCTCCGGAATTGTGTTAAGTCTTTAATGACGGCTTCAGAAAAGACATCTATCGCATCCGATGGCATCTGCGGTAGAAATTGTGATGGTGGTTTAAAGGGACTTGATGATGCCTCTTGTTCTATGCCGTGGCTACTAATCCTCTGTGTCATAGTTACACCCGTTCCAGTGTTTGCATTTTCATTATCTTGGCGTAGTTCTTCCAACACCTCCAAGGTGGTTAGATCATTAACCGTTAGCAGGTCCGTCTCCCTGGCCTTTGATTTCAAAAAGCCTTACTTCCTTCACTGTTGGTTTTAATTTGAAATATTTATGCAATTTCAATTTACGCACAAATTTAAAAAGATCTATTCTGGTCTGAGTGAACTCCAAGCGACTAAACGGGCAAAAGGTGAGCCCCAATTGCAATACTGATTTCTCTGTGGCAGTTAGTGTCTTGGATGTTAGATTCACTATCGTGAGATTGTCTGTTTTCATTATCGTCTGCCTCTCCTGTTGCGTCTTGTCACCCGTGGCGTTGAGTTGCCTCTTCCTCTTCCCCTTCCAGCCGCCCCTTCTTGTTTGTTTTCTCCTTCTGGGGGTTTGCTCTTCCCCCCTCTTAGCCACGTTTGTCGAATTAAATTGAACTCCTCGTGAAAAGGAGTTTTCCTCTGTCTTTCCGAGGGATCTACTGTCTCATCCTCTGAGGCCTCATTCTCCGTGATGTCAGACTCAGAAGTTTCCACCCTAGCAGCCGCTGAGGCCGGAACAACTTTCTTTCGTGACATCGCTTTTCGTGGCTAGTCAAATTTCTTAGAGAATGTTAAGACTCTTCCCATAGCATAATCTCTCTCATCACGTTCATATTTTTCTTGTTTGCGTTGTCTTATTTTCATTTTGTACTGCATCAGTCGTCTTTTCATGGCTTCCCTTAATTCCTCTTGTTTATTTTTGTCCGCATCTTTGTTAATTTCCTCTTCCAATTCCTGTATGTCTTTCAGAGTTTTTTCTCTATCGCTCCACGCAAATTTCACAAGTAACTGGAGCATCCCCTTGCATGACAAAGCTGTATGTTCCGCCCACTCCTCAAGGAGTAGCTGATCTGGATTTTCATATGCTGGTACTGTATATATGCGCAACCCTCTGGGGACTCTATCTACCTCAATGTAGTTCTGAAGGGAGGTAGCCTCCCACCATTTGCGCATCTTTCTTTCATAAAGTCTTTCAAGTTTTGTAAATTGAATGTGCAAGGTATTGGCAACATTATTACTCTCCATCGTCTCTTTATTTCCTATAGCTGCTGCTTTTTTCTTTTTAAATATGTCCATGGCAGCCTCTTTGCGCGCTGTTTCACTAAACATGCTGAAGAATGTTATTTAGGAGCTCCGGTCCCGGGCTCCTCTTTTGACCGTGGTGAGAATTCTTGTTGAAGTCTCTAGTGCCGACCCCTCGCCCTGACCCGGGTTTCGCCTTCAAATGCTAACATGCAAGCGCGGCTTACCAGCGTCTCCGTGGCTCGCTGCGCGTCCCCAGTGCTGGTTCGCCCAGATCTCTTTCTTCGGCGTGGTTGTCCCGAGTCGGTGCCTCCGCTGATTACATCCAGCTCCTAATGCACCCCACTTGCGGGTCACTCAAAGGGTGGGTGCTTCCCAAACCACGGCGGTGCTTCGTGGTTGTAAATCCCTGCTCCAAAAATTTCTTATTTAAAGAAATTGCAGCACTCGTGAGTCGGCAATCAGTCGATCTTTATTGTATCAACATTGAATCAACAAACAAACGCGTTTCGAACCAGTCCTTCATCAGTGTTTACACTCAATGTGGTGAAGCGCCATTTTAAAAGAGTCAAATGAACAAAATCATAGAGACAGAAAGAGGATTATGGTCGCCTGTCTACTAAGCGCCATTTCTAAGTGGTAAGTTTTAAAGACTCAAAAATCTAGTCTGTAAAACCAATTGATATGAGAACCCATGTTCATTCATACAATTATTTACACGAAAATTGACCAAGTGTGACCATTATTCACAACGTGTCGCGTATACCACCATTTAACAACAATCTCGCCACTTAGAAATGGCGCTGCAATTTCTTTAAATAAGAAATTTTTGGAGCAGGGATATATATATATATATATACGTATATACATTATCTACTGGCGGTCGCCAGTAGATAGTTATAGTTAGGACCTATTTTCCATAGGAAATCCGCGACATTCTATTTGAAATAACTCTCTTGCCGGTTGACGTATCTTGCGAAATTTTCAAACTTTATGGCCCGCTCCGGTCCGCTCCTACCCTGAAAGTCTCGGGTGATTCGTCAAGCGGGGGCCGAGAAAAAGGGGGTCCCAAAACGTGTTTTCCCCATTCATTTTTCCATAGGAAACTTTAGACACGGCTACAGCCCGAACTGCTGAACGGAATTACACCAAATTTGGCAAAGAGGTAGTTCTTGGTTCAGAAAGAACCCTTTTGTTAAATGGTGTAAATCCGTTCCGTAGTTCCTGAGAAATTCACAAATAAAATCACATATATATCTATGGCCGCGTCGGATCCGCGTACCCTCCCGATCACGAGCTGCATGCTAATTGGCTGTCAACACTCCAAATCAGGAAGTGTTGGCAGCCATTTTGTCCCTCGGTAGAACCGAGGGACAGAAACAAGTGCGCAAAGCGCAAAAGGGAGCAGGGTAGAAACACCCTGACCCCTAGGTCTGCTCAGGGGTCCCACAAGGACCCCTGGGCAGAAAAAGCATTTTTTTTTTAAAATCAGCGGGATGCGCTTAGGGTGCGCGGATCCCGCTGAGAAAAAAAAGAAACAAGTGCGCAAAACGCACAAAGGGGGCAGGGTAGAAACACCCTAACCCCTAGGCCTGCTCAGGGGTCCCACAAGGACCCCTGGGCAAAAAAAGCATTTTTTTTATTTAAATCGGCAGGATGCGCTCAGGGTGCGTGGATCCTGCCGGAAAATCAAGCCGGTCTCCCGCGCTCGATGTTAATTTGCCCCGGGTGGGCCAAGTCCCAGGGGCATGCTGGGGGGTTATTTTATGTATGGGGGCCTCTAAGGGCCCCCAAGCCCCGGGGACCGCCACCCCCGGGGCTTTATTAGAAAAAGTTGCGGGAGGGCTCTGAGCCCTCCCGCAGCCCCGGGGACCACCACCTCCCGGGCTTCTTTATTTTTAAATTAACCTGTGTGGGGGACTCCAGCCCTCCACACGCCCGGGACCACCACCTCCCGGGGCACTAACAAAATTGAAAATGGGGTCCGTTTTGGACTCCCAAGCCCCGGGGACCACCACCTCCCGGGGCTTTGAAAATGTGGGGAGGGGGCCACGCGGCCCCCTCCTGGAGCCAGTGATGGCCCTGGGGACCGCCACCCCCAGGGCCGGCTCCTGCAGTGTCCCGGGGTGCCTACCCCGGGACACTGCTGTTTGCAATGACAGGACGGGAGCCTCGCGGCTCCCGTCCTGTCATTGCAAACTGCTTTGAATCTTGGAAGCGAGAGCAGGAGAGCTGCTCTTGCTTCCAAAATTCAAAGCAGAATTAGCTTTCCACATGGGGAGCTGCATATTAGCAGCTCCCCATGTGGAAAGCAATGCCGGCTCGCGCAGGAGGCGGGGAGCCGGCAGGGTCCGTGGGGAGTTGGGGTCCCCCACGGACCCCAAAAGGATAGGGCCAGCCCCGGGGATGGGGTCCCCGGGGCAAGTAGTGGCCCAGGAGGGGGCCATGCGGTCCCCCTTCCCCAAAAATTTTGGGGAAAAAAAAACAAAGGCCGGCCCCGGGGATGGGGTCCCCGGGGCCTAAGGAGGCCTTAGGAGGGGGCCAGGCAGCCCCCTCCATCAAATAAAAAATAAATAAAAGGTGGCAATGGCCCGGGGGATGGGGTCCCCGGGTCGAAATTGGCCACGGGAGGGGGCACACGCGTCCCCTTCCCAGTCCTTTTTTTTTTTTTTTTTTAAGGGAGACAGGCCCTGGGGGATGGGGTCCCCAGGGCTCAAAAATTACTAAAAGGGGGCCACACAGCCCCCTTTTAAAAAAAAAATAAAAAAATTTAAAAACGGCATAGCGAGGGAGGCCACGCCCTCTTTGACAGCACTCTGCAAACGCGCCCCCTGGCGCGTTTGCAGAGGGGAACGAATTCCCTTGAATACTGGAGGTCCCTGGGGCCAACTAGCCCACCAGGAACCTCCAGTATGCGCTAGGGGCTGCGTTGCACAGAGGTGTACAGAGGACACGCCCCTTTTACACCTCTCTGCAACGCAGCTCTGTGGCGCTTTTTGGATATACCTGTTGGGCTAGTTGGCCCCCAGGGACCCTCAGGATTCAAGGGGAGTTAATCCCCCGACTTAAAACGCTCCACGGGGTGCGTTTGCACAGTGGTGAAGGGAGGGGCGGGGCTTCAGGTGACATGTGTGCAAACAGGCCCCGTGGCGCGTTTTAAGATGGGGAATTAAATCCCCTTCAATCCTGAGGGTCCCTGGGGGCCAACTAGCCCACCATGTACTTCTAAAGCGCCACAGTGCTGCGTTGCAGAGAGGTGTAAAAGGGGCGTGGCCTCTGTACACGTCTCTGCAACGCAGCCCCTGGCGCATACTGGAGGTTCCTGGTGGGCTAGTTGGCCCCAGGGACCCTCATGATTAAAGGGGACTTAATCCCCAACTTAAAACGCGCCACGGGGCGCGTTTGCACAGATGTCACCTCAGGCCCCGCCCCTCCCTTCACCATTGTGCAAATATTCCTCTAAAATCAGCCGAAATACGAATTCCGATTTACTCACCTGTTATCAGGAGAGACCTCAGTGCTGCATCTTTCAGCCCAGTACTGATCCTGAAAGTAATTTTAACCGTACTTACCAGTAACTTGAATTTCCTTCCATAGGATATCATTGCCTGCTTTTTGCTGAAAAAGTTTCTAAGTGTCGATTTTTGAAACATACAAATATTCCTCTAAAATCAGCCGAAATACGAATTCCGATTTACTCACCTGTTATCAGGAGAGACCTCAGTGCTGCATCTTTCAGCCCAGTACTGATCCTGAAAAGTAATTTTAACTGTACTTACCAGTAACTTGAATTTCCTTCCATAGGATATCATTGCCTGCTTTTTGCTGGAAAAGTTTCTAAGTGTGGAGTTTTGGAACTTTATAATATTCCTCTAAAATCAGCCGAAATACGAATTCCGATTTACTCACCTGTTATCATGAGAGACCTCAGTGCTGCATCTTTCAGCCCAGTACTGATCCTGAAAGTAATTTTAACCGTACTTACCAGTAACTTGAATTTCCTTCCATAGGATATCATTGCCTGCTTTTTGCTGAAAAAGTTTCTAAGTGTCGATTTTTGAAACATACAAATATTCCTCTAAAATCAGCCGAAATACGAATTCCGATTTACTCACCTGTTATCAGGAGAGAACCCAGTGCTGCATCTTTTAGCCCAGCACTGACCCTGAAAAGTAATTCTAACCGTACTTACCAGTAACTTGTATTTCCTTCCATAGGAATCCATTGTCTGGTTTTCAGCAGAAAAGTTTCAAAGTGTCGATTTTCACAAACTACAAATATTCCTTAAAAATCGCCTGTATGACTTAAACGCATTCTTTCAACTGTTTACAGGAGATGCACCAGTGCTGGATCCAGGATCCACCACTGAGTGAGAAAAAGTCACGATAACACTACTTACCTGCTAAGTGAATTTCCTCCCATAGGATAACATTGGTGATTCTATGTGAAAAAGTTTCTAGGTCAACTTTTAAAATACAATAATATTCCTTAAAAATCACTACTGTAACCAAAACGCTTTTACTCAACTGTTTACAGGAGATGTCCCAGGACTGAATCTAGGATCCAGTCCTGTGGTTAGAAAAGTAATCCATAAAGTAACTAATTGCATTTAGCTAGAAATTCACATTGAGCTCAATGTTGCATTGTGTTTGAAATTGTGTTGCCCATTGCAACAACTGTAACTACTGTACTTAAAAGTCTATTGCCTATTTGCAAAGTATTTAAAGTAAATTAATTCATTCTGAGAAAGTATATTTTGTAATGTAATGTATAATGTAATTACAATGTAATTTAAAAAATAAAATATCTAAAAATATATAGTTTAAAAAAATGTAGTAAATCAGTATGAAAAAAATAAAAATAACAATTAATACATTTAAAAATTGGCATTTACAAAACCTTTGAAATTCACTGAAAAAAACCATAGGTTTCAGACATGTTATAGTTAGGAATTAGCATTTAAAAACCTTTGAAATTCACTGAAAAAACCATAGGTTTCAGACATGTTATAGTTAGAAATTAGCATTTAAAAACCTTTGAAATTCACTTAAAAACCATAGGTTTCATGCACGTTATAGTTAGAAATTAGCATTTAAAAACCTTACAAATTCACTGAAAAAACCATAGGTTTTAGGGACAGTTATAGTTACTTGGACATTGCACTCGTACAAAACCCGTGAAATTCCCTCGTTATAGTTAGTTCAGCTAACTATAACTCGCGCCCCGCAATGCACTGCTGATGACGTCACATATTACATCACTCATGACATGGTCAGTGACATCACTGATGACATCACTGATGACATCTCAAATGACATCACTGATGACATCATCCATGTGATAATTTCATGCATCTTCTCACACCCTAATATAACTTTTGATACACCCACTCTAAATTACAGACTGCCATTCTCAAAACCATAGACACTCCAATACCAATAACTACATACCAACTCACTGATTCTTAGGTCTACACACACATCCACTCACTCACCCGTACAGTCACTCATACTTACAGTCACTCAGTACAGGACTATCATATGCACTCATACACCTATATAAACACTGACACACCGCCACTCATCCATAGAGGTACTCACACACCTAGTCAGTCATGCAAAAATTAATCACACACCCATTTACTCACCTATAGAGTTATACACACACCAGCTCAATAACTCATACAAATACTAGCACATTCTTACGCTCTTATACAATAACTGATACAAGCACACACGCATCCATACAGCCACTCTCACAATCACACACTCTCACGTATAGCCTTTTAAATACTCTAACACACATATATACTTCCTTTTACATATGTAGTTACTCGCACATGTACCACTGAGATATACATTCACTCACTAACACACCCATACACACACTCACCCACCCAAGCAGTCCATCACAGACGCACTCTTCAAATCATGCACCCAGTGAATCACCCACTCACACATCTATGTACAGAGTTGCACACACCCCACCCACACAAACACTCAGGCACCCATACAGATACTCAGACAACCAATCAATAACTCATATAGACACTCATGTAGCTATTCACAAACCCATGCAGCCACTTACACAGCAACAGACAGACGGATACAGACATTCACCCAGTTTAGTCACTAACCCATGCATTCAGTAACATACGTTTAAT